>JAOWBP010004587.1:40530-78919 GCA_028571105.1 Tragopan temminckii
CTCGTGGTTGTATCTGAACACTTTGAAGGCAAATAAATGAAAAAATGTCTGTATTCCCTTGAGAGAACATGCTGTTAATGCTACCATCCAGATGAGGAACTGGAATGCATGGATGGATCCTCCGCCAAAGCAAAGCACTGAACAGTTTTTCTATGCCTTGTGTCTGATCATTCCATTTAAACAGCTTTCCTAGGTGGACACATGGTAGATTTTTGCTAATGCATGATTTTAAGTTTGAATATTTAGGAGAGAGCTGATCTTTCAGCTACCACAGGTGCCTGTTTTGGTGTACAGTTGTCTGATTCAAGCTAGCAAATAGTACTTGAAAGCAGGGGGTCATCCCAAATTCAGATTACAGAGTATGGCTGAGGGAACTTGAGTACTGAAGACACTGAAATGTGAAATTTTTGTCCTGAAGTACACAACCTTAATAGAGGCAGAGTGACATGCTTGCAAAAAAGGAAGGAAAAGGAAAGGACATCAGGCAAAATGGAAGGCAGTTTTACAGCTGTGTTTCTATGATCTGACTTCTGTTTTAGGAGGTGTGACAGTTCTGTTGCATATTTTCTTTTGCTGTCACATTACACACTTGTCTGACGTGTCTGATATGTCTTCAGGCATTAAAACCCTGAATCACCTAAAGAAAACAAGTTCTTTTAATGTGTCTGTCTAATTGAACGATGCCTTTTTTTGGCTGCAACATTCATAGGTTGAAAATATCCTGCTACATGATCGTGGCCACTATGTCCTCTGTGACTTTGGAAGTGCTACCAACAAATTCCAGAACCCTCAAACAGAAGGGGTGAATGCAGTGGAGGAAGAGATCAAGAAGTAAGTGTGATTTTTTTTTTCCTTTTGCCTCAGACACAGTTTGTATTTGAAGGGTGATTTTCTTTGTACTATGACTAGATTTTACTGGTGCCTGTGGCAGCAGGTTGATGTTGCTACATAGAAGTACCTGCTAGAGGTAGATAAGGGCCTGGGGGAAGGTGAAACAATCAAAAACTGAGCTTGGTGTAATTACTTTGGACCTGAAAGACTGAGTGTGTTAATGCAGAGGGGTTGCCTGCCTTGATGAGGCAGTGGCATGCTTTGTTTGTTATGGAATCAGTCTCTCTCTTGGCTCGTTTGAACTGTAAGTCTATCGAATGATAACATCCCTTTCTTTCATGAGCCTCTCATCTTCAATCCTTGCAGTAAATAAGGAAATACATGGCTCATCTCCCCATGAAAATGGAAGGACCTCAGGGTGTTTCATTTGGTTCCTTTTGCTCGTGTGTGACCAGCTCTAGGAGTAGCAGTGCTGGATGCCATGATATTCTTTTAGAAAAGGAAATCAACTTACAGCCCAGTAGACCCTGGATCAGGGATGGAGCAGTTGCCAGGTCCTGCTCTTGCTTTAGTTTTCGCTTCAACGCTACACAAACGTTCCTGTTCCATTAATACAATACTTTGGCTGGGAAACAGTGTTAGAAATGTGTGCAAATGTTTCCTTTCTGTGAGGATTCTATCATACCTGCATGGACTTCCTGGACTTGCTTCACTGAAGTTCTCTGAGCTCTCCCAGTCTTTCTTTGCAATCCCTTTGGAATGCTTTAGCAACCTTTTCTTGTCATCAAGCCAAATAGCATGGACGGTGATACAGCAAAAATTATAAATGCACTGATAGAAAACTTTAAGAATCTCAAACTGTGGCTCAGTTTCCATCTATTTCATTTATTTAATAAAATGAAGCAGATTCTGGTCTGAGTTGAAGCTGCAAAATAATCTTTCCTTTGCCTACAATGGCTCTGAGCAGGAATCCCAGCGTGGAAGCCTGTTTATTAGGAGCCATGTATCCAGTTACAATCTTTGTAGGTTGGCCAGAAGCCCAGCGGTAAGGACATTGCAGAGGACACTTGACTTCTGACCTTGTTAATATTCTGAATTTTTGAATGTTTGTGTTTTAGCTCTTAAAAATACTGTCCTGCTTTGTGAGTAAACTCTTTGTTGTAGAAGGAATCTTTGCTTTTGCTTTGTTTTCCCAGGATGGTTTGCAGTGTCAGTATTCTCATGTTAGAATCATGCAGCAGATTCTGTTGTTGATAATCTGTTGAGAAATATCTATTTTTTTTCTTTAGTGTTTGCTTCAAAACAAATAGAAAAAGTATGAATTTTGAACTATTTTAAATGTGGCATACTGAAAGCTCATCTGATATCCACATTAAACTCACCAGTAGATCTTTTTGCTGCAGGTACACTACGTTATCTTACAGAGCACCAGAAATGGTCAACCTGTATAGTGGCAAACTTATCACTACAAAAGCAGACATATGGGTATGTATAAAGCCCACTTAACATCACACAACCAGACTGCAGTTTGCTTTCATTGTCCTAAGGACAGGATAACTTTCTGGCTGGGGCTAGCCTGGTTTCCATAAGACTGGATAGTCTCTGAATAGAGAGTTGCTCTGCTTCAAGTTTCTGAGTTACTGCTAAACAGGCTGGCTTCTGGGTAAGACATGATTGGTGCTTTGCATACTGCTTTTCATGTGCTTTTAATATAGAGATGTTTGCACTGTTCAATTCTGAAATTTCGTACATGATTTTGTATCATAAAACAGTTAAAACAGAAAATTCAAGGTGTTGTAACTTGTACTTCTGTTGAGCAAGGGTGTGAAACCAATGTTACTGGGCAGAAGAAGATGGAAAATGGAGAAAATATTCCCCTAGGGAATAATAGTATGCTTCTGGGCAGTGTAATGCAGCTCAGTCGTCAAACCTGGCCAAGGACCAAGCTTCTGTACTGCTCTTTCTAATGAGGAGTGAATCTTGCTATGTTTTCTGTGTTGAGAGAAAAATGCAGCTGTGGTGTAATCCATTACTAGATAACCTAACAACAAAAGGATGGTAGGCTTCGTCTTAATTGGGATGAAGAGCTTTTGTTGATTGTGGAGAAGTGGCAATTCAGCAAATAGGATGTGTTTAAAAATGCTAATTTGCATGTGTGTATAGTTTTTGAAGCCCTGAGCTAGAAAGCAACAAGGAGGCAGCAATGTAAGGAGAGTGTTTATGGATCCTCTATAGTTATGTTTGCATATACAAGAGGGAAAATTGCTGGCGTGGCATCAGCTGGAAAGAGTCCTCTGTGTTATCTGTGAGCTCAGCCAAGGGTCAGGAACACAGCTTGTATGGGACTCTTGCAGTGCTGAGTTCAGCAGGAGGTTTATAGACCTAGGCCCCAGACCAGCACTGAGTCGCTTGCCTTGCTGAGCTCCAGAGAGGGGATGGCACAGTTGTAACAGAGTGAAAAGACCGTCAGGGCCTCAGAGGCAACTAGAGGAGAACCCTGGGTTTGTACCCTTTGTGATCATGTAGAGAGGTGGAGATGGAGGCTCAAGTTACTCTCTTCTTGGCCTTGAAGGAATTCTGTTCTGCTCATCTGCTGTGTTCCCAAACAAGTATGCAGTGTTGTGCAGAGCGCAGCCTCAGCTTAGGGCCTCTTGCAGTGGTGGTCCTGCTTGGCACCTTCCTTTTCCGAAAACTCACCGAGGTTCTTTTGAACTGGAGTACAATTTAATAATCAAATCCTATGACAAAAGCCTCAAGCTGATGGTGAGTTGTTCTGCATTAGCAAATGTGTTCCCCCATTCACCCTGGGATGGCAACAGCGTTTCATAATTAGCCTTTTGTGTAAAACTTGTATATTATTTTGAAAGAGGTGGTTTTCCTTGCTGTCAAAAGCAGCACAGAAATAGATGAGCCAAGGATATAACCTAGAACCTGCTGACAAATCCTGTATGTAATCACAAATAAGTAACATAATGGTTGGAAGGTTATGTGAACTGCTGCAGTTTAAGCTTGGTAACCAGTAGGTTTTGAGGGTTTTTTGGCCAGAATAAATGTATTAAGGATGATGGACGTCATTTGGTTTCCCTATTAATTTTGCTTTGTATGTGGGGAACAGGAAAAGGTTTTGTGCACCTACATGCTGTAGCATATACCGATGTAAGGTCTGTGTCAGTTTGGGGATCTTGTTGCATCTTTCCTTCAGTTAACTCACGTGCTCTGTTCTTTGCCTTCAGGCCCTTGGCTGTTTGCTGTACAAGCTGTGTTACTTCACTTTGCCATTTGGGGAGAGTCAGGTGGCAATCTGTGATGGCAACTTCACCATTCCAGACAACTCTCGGCATTCACAGGACATGCACTGCCTCATCCGTGAGTGTCTCTGACGGTGCCCTAATCAACTTCCACAGAACTTTTTAAGATGTGTTTACATTCTATGCTCCTACAGCAGAACAGTTGGTGTTTCTTGTTGTAAGAGGCTTGCTTTGCACACAGGGATGGATGAAATAATTTTCTTGAAGCTTGGGACATCACTCTTCAAAACACAGCTACAGCAGGGATTTCTGTTTGACTGGGCTGTGTGGAAAGGCAGGAAAAGAGACAGCCTCTTGGTTTGAGTCCTACATGAACTTGCAGAATAAGCCTATTTATGCAAAATGTATTTCTCCAGTACCAAATCTGTTTGGACAAGGAACTGAAAAGAGCCACAGTGACTTAGACCAGTGATAAGAATTTGTTTTTTGTGAATTGAGAAACGGAACTGAAATGGTTTATAAATAACCTACTGCCTAGAGTGAATGTGTAATTAAGAGTACAATGCGTTACTCTTGGCAGAGCTGGGGAAGCTCTCTCATCAGTACAGTGTATTTTTTTAAAACTTTTTCTAGCCGTAACCTTGAGTGATAGAGTTATTTTCAAAGCAGCCTGGTATGTTCTTTGCTTATGCAAAGGCAGTGGTCTGTGTGTCTTCCTGCCCTACACACTCACTAGGGCTTTGTCAACCTCTTTTCCTGTGGCCTCACTTGGAAATGCAGAAGTCAAACCCTACACCATTCCCTGACCAAGCAGTCTGTTTCTCCTCCTTGCTTTAGAGCCTGCAATAGCAGCTAGGCGTTACTTACAGGAGTGTTTTAAAAAAAAAAAATTTTTAAGTATTTCCTAGTCCATCCTTGTATGAATCTGTTCTATTTTTCTGATGTATCTTTATCTTTTAAAGGGTATATGCTTGAGCCAGACCCTGATAAGAGACCAGATATTTATCAAGTCTCCTACTTTGCATTCAAACTGGCAAAGAAGGAATGCCCAGTCCAGAATGTCCAGGTGAGCAGTGAAGCAGTGGACTGATGTAGGGCTTTGTGTGAGGAGTTGGGGGTGGCAGCTGCTAAATATTGAGGATGCTGCTATGCTATATTGATTGCTTCCACAAGTCTCTAATCAGGAGGTTCTATTTCATTTCTTGTAATTAGCAGTGAGTTTTTTTTTTCTTTAAGGGAGTGTGGAAATCGGGGATTTTGTTTCATACATTGCTTATTTCTGTTTCTGACTTATATCCTTGCCCAGTTACCAGCATGAGGCCAACCAAGAGACCTTTTGCATGTGAACATGAAAAATTAGGCCATGCTTGTGAAACCCATTTGATTTTTCAGGCAAACTCATCGTAGCGTGTGTAATTTGCACTGCAGTTAGTTTTAAATGCAGTGGTTTTGTCTGCTGTCTGGCTGAGAGCAGCCAACTGTATCAGACCTTACACAACCATCTGCTCCTTCTTACTGTCCTTATAGAATTCACCTGAAAAATAGTTGACAAGTGTTTTTTTTTTTTACAGTATTATGGATATCTGTGCCATGAGATCTTGTTCTGTTGTTTCCAGATTAAAAAAAAAAAACCTTAATTTTCTTCCATGTTTTGATAGTTATATGTGATCTTTATGTACAAGATATTAGTCATGCTTGTATTTTTTTATCAGTGTTAATAACTTGCTACTGTTGTTCCCAGATTCTTTTCAAATACTGAACATGTGCTATAAAGCTTTCTGTTCAGATTGCACATGTAGAAAATGGTCAGAAAGCTGAACGTATCTTTCTCCTTGTGAAAAGTCACCCAAGCTCCTCTCATGCCATAAATGAGGAGGGGTTTGTCCTTTGCCCAGAGTGAGGAATAATTGTTTTGAGGATTCTGCAACCTCCAAATTTCATCGGTGTGCTTTTGCAAATAATTTCTGACTGTTTTCTGCTCACAAAGTACTAAACTCAGTGTTTTTGGGATCTGCAGAACTCTCCAATCCCTGCTAAACTCCCAGACCCAGTCAAAGCAAGTGAAGCTGCGGCGAAGAAGAGTCAGCCGAAGGCCAGGTAACTGCACCTTCATTACAGTTAGCTCTCTCTCTTACTGTGTATTGTCTCTGTGTTCTGTTAGAAAAGATGCTTGGCATATTTAGCTGCTTCTTTGTGGGCTTATATTTATACATCGAGACAAACACTGCAGTCCTGAGGCTTTGCTTCAATGACATAAATATCCATTGATCTGAAAGACAGAAGATGCAGATGCTGGAAATTTTTGTGGGAGAGGAGGGAGGAATTTGGGCAGCATTCAGCATGACTCAACAGCTAAGCTTTGTCCTGAAGACATTGCTTGACAGTGGCACTTGAGGTTCATGCACTTAAATGAATCTACTGTGTCATCCATCCTAAGGCAGTACCCAGAGTACCTAAGATAGCAGAGAGACTGCAGTGGGCCTGGAATTGGCTCAGAGAGCACAAGGCGACTGGAAAAATTGCATCAGGAACTATTGCTGTTCCAATTTGGTCCCTAGCAGATGATAACCTGACCCAGTAATTACTCTGTGCAATTGCTGCAGTTTCTGCAAGAGCCATGTAATTTCTTTGGGCGATGCAGACTCCATCTGAATAGCCTAATGAGTTGGGGAGCTGCTGTACTGTTGTGGTTCTTCTCCTCTCCTGCTTGCTCCTGTTTATAATACTGTAATATAAAGTATATAAATTCTGTTGGACAAAACTTCTGCTTTATTTTACTGAAATGTGAACCTTATAGCAGTGGGCACTCCAGAAGCAGCAGTTTTCTTCCTATTCTGAAATAGGGCATCTCTGCTCCTGCCTCAGTCCCGGGAGTGTGCTTTGTTTTTATAATGGAATACAGCTACGCTCGTGTTAGTAGAACAACTTCGATGTCTCACAAGGAGATGTATCTGCGGAAGGACAGGATGATATCTGGCTGCTTGGCCCTGTTGCTGTGCCTCGATGGAGGATGAGTAATACTGAATAAGGATCAGAGGATGTCCAGTGACCTTATTCTGGGGTAGATGTACTAAAATTAAGGTATTTTTAAAGACCAATTCAGACAACTTTGCCCAAAGGCACCAGCTGCTCTTAAGGTTACTTATCCTTCATCTGCTCATCTGTAACTAAGTAGCCTTAAGCAGTATGTTTTAGCAAATATTTGAATTTGACAAGTTCCAGCTGTCCAATAGAAAAAGAACCACATCTGGCAGTCATCAAAATGATAACGTTGGTCTGATTGTTGTGAGTGCATCTACTAAGCTCTATGGTGCTTGCAGCTTTCTGGAAGAGGTTGTCCTGCGTATCAGGAAGCATCTAAATGTTTCGCCTTTTTCAGTTTATCACCTTTAAAACTGACATATGGAAGAGTGTTTGAGCCTATGCTGTGTGCTGCTTGTAACAACTCTCAGACTAACACAAACTACTCTTACTGCTTCTGTTGGTGATTCTTGTTTCTAATTGTTACATTATTCTGTAGGTTGACAGATCCCATTCCTACAACAGAAACTTCCATAGCACCCCGCCAGAGACCTAAAGCAGGACAGACACAACCCAACCCTGGAATTTTACCAATTCAGCCAGCCTTGACACCTAGGAAGAGACCCACAGCCCAAGCAGCAATTCAGCCTCAAGGTGAGACTCCTGGCTGTGCTATGACATGTTGCTGGACTTCGGTGCATGCTGATCACTTAACAGATCTGTTCTGTCAATTGCAGGGCCTGCTGCCCTGGGCAGCGGTCAGCCTTCACTCCCTGCAAGTGTCCCCCAGCAAAAAGCAGCACCACAACCAACTTCAGTGCAGTCACAAGCCAAGCAGGCGCCAGCCCTCCAGCAGGCATCGCAGGCACAGCCCCAGGCCCCTTCTGCTCAGCCACAAGCCACACCTCAGCACCAACAGCAGCTTTTTCTGAAGCAGCAGCTACTGCAGCAGCAGCAGCAGGCTGCATATTACCAGCAGCAGCAGGTGATGCAAGCTCAGCAGGTGAGCAAATGTGGCAGTGTTTGCTGTGTACTTCCTATGCCAGATATAAATGCACATCACTGCATTTAGAGGAAGCTCTCTGTTTTCCTTTTCTAAAGGGTAGGTACAATTTTCATGTATTTTCCAATGTGTTTCCACTTGTCTAGCAATATTACTTTGTAACAGAAGACTATCATTTTTAACTGTCAAAGTGGAAAGCCTTGAGAGGTCTTTGTCATGAACAAACATAAAAGAAGTGGTGTTGGTTAAGGTTTTGTAGCTCAAAGTGTTTCAAAGACTTGAGGTCAGTGCTTAACTGATGAGCAGAGGAATATTTTATCTCTTCTGCTCTTTGTGATGCAAGAAAGCTAATGTGCCTTTTTTAGCAGTCAGATCTGTTTGTGTAATAGGCTGTCATGATAGAGAGGCCTGTGAAAAGCTTGTATGTTAGACAGGATTTGTCTATATAAGACATGCTTAGCTGAAGCGTTGATAGCAGCACAGATCATTGCAGAAGCATGTTTAACAGTGGAAGAAGCAGGATAATGAAGCTTCTCGTCCTGGGGTAAGGTTTAGAATAAATAAAAATGGAAAAAGGAGTGTAGGACTGAAGGGAGCCTGCTACAAGCAGGTGTAACCCAGAAAGGATCTAACACTGGACCAGAATGCCATTTCATGCAGGTGGTCTCCAAGCCATCCCAACCTGTTGCTGCTTTGCTGCTTGCAGTGGCTATGACCAGTCTCATGGCTGGTCCCTGAGTTCTGCTAACCCAGTTCTCAGCTAAGCAGCAGGTGTCTCAACTACTGCTTGTTTCCCAGTTCCCAGTGATGCAGCAGGGAGCACCAGCGCAGCAGCAGCTGATGCAAAGCTACTACCAGCAGCAGCAGCAGCAGATGATGGCCCAGCAGACAGCAATGCAGCAGAAGACAGCAGCAGCAGTTCAGCAAAAGCAACAGGCTCCAGCACCACCACAGCCCCAGGCCCAGCAAAGTGCAGCACAGCCAGCACCACAGCAGGAACAAGCGGTAAGAGCCTGCTTAGATAGTAGATACGAGTAGCTGTTTCTCTGTCCCTCCTCTGTCATGTGATAAACTGTCTTAAATATTTGTACTTCATCAGAATGAGCACCTGGATCTATGCTATAGTGCTGCTTATTTGTAACTACTTTAATATTGAAGGCTGACGCAGAGGAGCGTGCAAGTAGCCTTTCTGGTTGTTTCTGGAGTTGGGTAACTTGGGATGCTGAATGCTTTGGAAAGCAAACTTTTCAAGGCATTGTGTTTTTAAAAATAAATACCTCATCCACTTTTCTCATCATCTGACTGCATCCAAAATAAATGCTCTTTACTTAATGGAAAATGTGGCTGTTAGCTGGCTACTTTCCTGCTGCAGTCTGCAGTGTTGAAGGCAGGGGGGCTGTGCCAGAGGGCAGGATTTGTGCTGCCAGAGTATCTCTGCAGTGCACATGGCAAGAAGCTGCACATTTTTGCACATGGCAAAAAGTGCCTTTTGCTCTCATTCCTGCACGATCGCATCCACTCTTCGTTTTTGGGATTGCAAAGGGATGCCCCAGACTCCAACTGCATGTTTGAGCAAAAGCATATGCAGGCACCAGGCAAAAGGAAGCCATCTTATTTTATTTTTATATTCTTGTAGTTATTTTGCTATATGGGGTTGCACGTGTGCAAAGCAGTGTCTGATAATAAACCTCTTCAGCTATGCAATGTCTTAGCTCAAACTAAGCGTCAATTTTTGCTTGCTGGCATTGTGAGTTACTATTCAGGGCCTAAATAATCTCTTAGGCATGCTTCTTTTAAAGTGACATCAAGATTTTTAATTTGACTAACAAAGTTCTGTGAGCAAGTGACTTGAGCAATGCTGAGGAAGCCTTTCTTGTCTTGCTCTTTCTCTGTGTCTTAAGGTTCTGTCCTATTCTCTCCTTCACTTCCATATTAATTTCCAGCACTGAGCTGCTTGCTAGGGTGAGGTTGGAGCTCTTGTGTTGCTGGTTTTGTTGTGCTGAATGACCTGGGGCAATTCAGTCTGAAATCTGAGCAAGTTTTAACTATGTGAATGAAGTCCATAATTACCCTACTCCTTTAAGGCAGAAATGCCTGACACATAATACTGAAGTGCATCTCTAAAGAGCTTTGCTGTGATTCACTAGCACAAAAATATTCTTAATACTATTGAATCATCTGGACTGAAAATTAGCAACACCCCCTGCCCCTCCAAATGGATGTATTTGGAGACTTTTCAGCTCCTGTAGTAGTAAGGAGGAGAAAAATAGTGATTGGCTCACTTAAGAAAATGAATACTAAGACATCTTCTCTGAAGAACAGGTTCTCTGAGCAGAAGATACCAAGCCAGGACCTATCAAAACCTTTTCAAGTTGCAGAATTTCAGCTTTATAAACTTAGCGTTCATTTCTGTGGAGATTTTGGCACTGCCTGTTTATTTCTTAGCACCAAATGTACCATTCTGCAGTGACCTATATAGAAGACCTAAGGTAGGTGCAACAGCAGCATTCAGGTCAGCTTGCTTCTCAGCCATGCTGACTTAGTCTGCCTGAAATTGCCAGATGAAAAGCAAGGCAGCTAACCACTTGTTTTCTTTGCACCACTGTAGTTAAGCACACCACTGGGAATGTCACTCCTCCCTCGTTGCCCTCTTAGGTCTTTCCAAGTCTTTCATCTGTCTTGCCTGGTTGAAAATGTCCTGATGCTGACTGGGGAACAGAGTTCTAGTGCCCGGGTGGTGGAGATGACATGCTCAGCTTTCTGCTCTTTGCGTTCTGGCTTTCTCTCTTTAAAACCAACCAGCAGCTGTCACTGAAAGACTTTTTTTTTTTTTTTTTTTTTTTTTTTTTTTTTTTTTTTGGAAAATCGCATCTGAAATGTTGTTGCATATGACTACAGAACAGTATTGAAGGCTTTTATGGGTTTGTGAGCTTAACGCAAGACTGAAGTAATGAAAAATAACATCAGTTTGAGAAACCTCTTGAAATTTCCAAAGGGTTTGTAGTTGAATATTTGTGTTTTTTTTCCTCCAGATTTTAATGTCAAATTATGGTCTTGAGGTTGTTGTTTCTGCTTGCTTGGGTAGAAAACTAAGAAAGCTTGCACAGGATCTCTGCAGAAGTCCTCAACTCCTTTAGGAATTTGAAGTTCTATCTATTCGTCACCTTGTCCAACTCCGTATGTCCAAACAGCAAGATTTGTGTCCTGTGATCTGATTTTTGGTCTACCTTAAATCTTAGCCTCTTTACGCTTGAGTAAGCTTCTGAGTAGAGGTAACCTTTGCTAACCACAGGGGAGAAAGTACCTTCTTGTGCAACTGTAGTAATTCAGAAATGCAGTGGACCACCAATTTCTAGCCCCACGCTTCCCCAGATATGTTTATTTCTCTGTGTGGTTTTTCTCCAGCCTATCTCTGATCCATGACTAGGAGATCAGATCCTCTAAAATACAGCTTTTTTTTTTTTTTTTTTTTACACCATGGCTGTTGTTCACAAAAGGAGAACATGATGATTTTACTCTCTCTCCTAGATGCAGGTGCAAATAAGGCAACAGCAAAAATCTCAAACCACACCACCTACAGCAGTTCAGGGGCAGAAGCTGGGTTCTCTCACCCCTCCGTCCTCCCCCAAGACACAGCGTGCAGGACACAGGAGGATTCTGAGTGATGTGACCCACAGTGCTGTTTTTGGGGTTCCAGCCAGCAAATCTACCCAGCTCCTGCAGGCAGCTGCTGCTGAAGCCAGTCTCAACAAGTCCAAGTAGGTGGCTGCTTGCTTGATATCAAAGAATATGGATGGGGTGGAGTGTAGATAAGGCTCCTCAGGGTCTTCCTGGGCTCAGCTCTGAGATTAAAATAGACTGGTATTAGTAATTGCATCCCCAAGACTGTGTCAGGCTTGGCGGAAAGTCACTGAAAAACTTCCAAAGTGCAGAAGTCCTTTTGAGTGTTTCCACGCTCCCAGAAAGTTAAGCAATTGGGGCCTTCAAATGGATTACTAAATCTAGTCAGCTGTCTCACCAGTAGCTCTGGTGCATGCTTCATGCCTGCTGTCTAGCAGCAGGTCTTCTTCAGGAGCATTTGCTAATGACTTCTATAGTTTTAGTTCCTGACATGAGGATGCTCAGGCAGATTACAAGTAGATAAGGCCAGCTGGTCCTAGCATTCTGGGTGTGCAAGTAAAATACCTTGCATTGAGTGTTTGAAGTAAGAATTGTAATTATAATGAAGTAGTGTAAACAAACTCATGGTGTTGGCCAGAAAATTTCAGGTGGATTGTTAATGACTGTTGTTTGCTTGGGATGGTCACATCCAGATCAGCTTCTACTACGCCCTCGGGTTCCCCAAGGACTTCACAACAGAACGTCTATAATCCGCCCGATGTCTCCACCTGGAATCCGTTTGATGATGATAACTTCTCCAAACTCACAGCTGAGGAGCTGCTGAATAAGGACTTTGCAAAGCTGGGTGATGGTAGGTTCATGGAGGTACTTTAGTAGCAGCCTGCTCTTGAAATGAAAAGTGGCATGGAGTGATGCTTTGTCAGATGCTGCTGGGGCATGCCCATATAATCATGACCTGCTGTGCTGTAAGAGCTTAATTCTTCCAGTTTCCCTTCCCAGTCCCAGTCATCTCTGAGCATGATTCTCCCAGGGATAGGTACTAACTGCTCTTAATGTGGCCCTGGTCAGTTGACTGTAGAAGCTACACTATAAACTCAGCTTCATCTGCAAGTTGTGGTTTGCAGGAAAGTCTTTAAGTCACTCACTGAAGTAGTATCCTAGAAGTATAGGTGAGTAAACAACCTTCAGACTGGAAGTTTTTCCCCTAAATCTGTGTCTGGTATTCCAGGGAAAGCTCCAGAAAAGATGGGCAGTTCCACAGAGAACTTGATTCCAGGTTTCCAACCAGCTTCATCTGCTGTCCAGGCAGATGCATTTGGTGGCTCATCTTCCTTCGCTGCTGGATCAGGTGAGTCTGAATATGTCCTGCAGGGCAGTGTCCTGCATAGTGTTGCGAGAAAGCAGCAGCTCTTTGTCCCAGCTTCTTTAAAAGGAAGGTAAAACACATTAATTGCAAGATCTGAAGCTTTTGGTGAGGAACACGTGAAGCTTTTGGTGAGGCTAGAAACTTAGTCAACCTGTGAAGTTCACAAAGAAGCTGATCGTATGTTGAGGCTCCACATAGCTTCATCGTTAGGACTAAAATGTGCAGTGTGCAATCACAAATTTGGACTCTGACACTGACTACATGTGTTGGAGGATTTCTCTTGCCAGCTGTTGTTAGACCATGTGGAGCAGGACTAATGTATCTGCCACAGAATGAAAGGGAATAACAGAGACTGGAATGAGCAGGGAAAATCTTTGAAGGTAGAGCATGGTTTGATGCATGTTCATAGTTCTTCAGCTTCAGGAGTTCTCACTGAATGCACTAATGACCTGAAAAATACAGTATTGGCAAACTGCTCACAGCAGCAATGCAAGTTATCCTCTCCTCTGTCACATGCAGCCATGCAGTGGAAAATGCAACTGTTTGATGTTTCATCGCTGAAGCAGACCAGCTGTTGGCATAACAAGACCTGGGAAGAGACTGAAGAATCCTTGAAGGATTCTTCAAAGGGAAGAACAGACAAATAGAAATAAGGGTACACAGATTTATGATGAGAGGTTTAGAAGAGCTTCTAACAGAGCTTGGTAGTGTGAACTCTTACCTATAGAGTTGAAATCCACAACACAAGAGTGCAATCCAGCTGTTTGAGTGTCCTGTGAACAGTTTATTTCATTAGTCTTTGTTGTTTGATGTTGAGCAGCAGCAGCTCTGGATTCAGCTGTGAAGTACTTTCTGCAAAGCCTGAGAAGCATCCGCATGTTCTGGGCTTTTTGGACCCTGAAGCATGTCCATTTCATTAAATAGTTGTCTTTTAAAGTTTGGAAATTCTCTGAGCACAGGCACTGGGATGGTTGCTTCTCGCCCTTTTCTTTGTCTTTCATCTTAAACATGAGCCTACTGCAGTATCTCTTCTTTTAGACAGAGGCCTGCCATGGGGGCTGTCCTGCTGTGTGTCCTTTGTCAAGGCATTACACTTTCTGTGCTGCTGTAAAGTGAGATAATGGTACTTCCCTTTCCAGGAATATTTTGAGATCTGAGTTAAGTTGTGTTGGAGATCTGTTGTAATATCTTTTTCTTTTTGTTCTGTAGCAACATAAACTTGTTCTTATTGTGCCTGTGTGTGTTGCCAGGCCATAGCTTGGACACTGTAATGTTGAGCAGTGTCGTAGGACTAAGCATTGCTTGATGTTTTCCACTTTTCTCTCTGTCTCATTCTGCCTTTTCTGTTCGTGGCTAACAGCTGAAAAAATGAAAGACATTCTGAGTCTGGATGCTAGCCCTCCTCTTCTGGCTGTGCCTGATCCTTTCATCTCTCTCCCATTATCTGACACTCCAGGTAACCAGAACAGGGTTTATGGGAGGGGGAGGGGGACGGGGACATGACTATTGTCATTAGTTTTGTAATCTTAGCCTTAGAGTTCTATTTCTAGGCACACCTGAAATCCTAGCCCTTTGCCAGTAGGGCTGAGCACCAACAAGTTCTGCTGAACTCTGTGGTAGTGGTGATGCGTGGCACATTCTGGCAGTAAATATCCACATGGTGGTGTGAGCAGTGCTCAGCACAAGAGCCCCCAGGGCTATCAGGCTGTTTCTAATGTCAGTCACATTGGTGTCTTTTAAAGGTTCAGTATTTGAAGTCAAAAATAAATAAATCATTGGGTAGTTACCTGTGCTTACTGAAGCTATTTTCAGATTGGTTTCTAACATTGAAAATTGTTGTTTTCATTATTGTTAATAATCATTTTATATAAGAATTGGTGTTTCTTTGCCTTCTGGAGTTTTACTGCAATTGCTTGCTTCATGCGAAGCGCAAGTTAACATGTAACCTTTCCAGATTTGGCAAAATTTTCTAGCACAGTTGGTAGCTATTTCCACTTACTTTGCAGTACTACTTGAAAGTCTTTCCTGTGTGCATATTTCCGACTGCAGCAGCCAACACTTTTTAGCGCAAGATTATATAAGCACCTAAGAGTTTATTTGCAAATCAGTGAGATTTGGAATACGACATTGTTCTTGAGGAGTTCCTCTAAGCCCTCTGGTGATGTGTGCTACAGGTCCCTTCTTGTCAGCTAGCTTCAGAGAACGAGGGCTTGTTCCAGCTCTCACCCTTGTCTTCAGCTCAAGCTCTGAACCACTGGGAGTTTGAGAACCAATGTGTTTGTAAAGATCTCTTTCCATGGAAAGTTAAGCAATTCAGGAAAAAAATCTTTTTCCTATAGTTTTGTAGAAGTGCTTTGTTCTGGTTGGTGCTCAGAGAGCATAAGAAGTGCATTACAGCTGAAGAGAAACAGGAGTTACTGTCTTTTTCACCTATGTAAGCCCTTGTCAGGATCTGACCTGTCCAGCATTAATTTGAATAGAACCTACAGAAGGTTCAGTGCAGATTCTACACTTACTGAATATTTATTTTTTTTCCCTCAAACTGATGGAAATGATGGTTTTCCTAATGTGAAGCCTGTCAGCCTGGGCTGCTATTTGCTTCTCTGCCTGTGTGCTCAACAGCTATATACCAAGCTGGTTGCTTTCCTTTATTGCCAATTGCATCTTGATAGAGCACAGCTGTACAAAGCAGCAGGCACAGCCTTATCTGCAGGAGCTCTGAAATTATCTGTAGTGCGGAAACCACTGCAAAGAAAATTGCCTTTCACCCCTGCCCTTGGGTGCAGGTAATGGGAGCAGTGTTGTCTGCAGTTTGTGGTGCCAGGTTGCTCATCCCATAAATCTGCCCCAGACCAGTTGCATATCTTTACGGACAGGTGCTAAGCCTTCTTTGCTTGGGTTCTGTGGATCTGCTTCCGAGGGTGCAAAGTGTGGGGCAGGGGCAGGCAGGAGGTCTGGTTTTGTTGGCTCCCTGCACATTGCTGCAAAAATAAATAAAAATCAGATGTCCTCATTTTTGAACATAAAATTTGATGAGGTTGCAAGCTCCTGAATATTCTCGAGAACCAGAGCTATGGATTTATCCTTAGCTTTCAAAACTAAGGTGTTGTCTGAGCTTTGTAGATTTAGCAGAAAGAATTAAAAATAAATAGAAATCCTGATTTTAGACTCCAGTTTTCAATCTGTGACCTTTATTATACTGTGCCTGCATTACCTGCACTGTATGCCTTGTGCAGAATAGCGCCATAGCAAGGAGAGAGGGCTGGGATGTGAGGGAGGGGTGTAATGTTGTGTACGTGGAAGGCTTTCCTTTAGGTGTGCCCCTTGGATCGTAGAGCTAGAGCTGACCTGTATCTCTGAGTTTGTCAACATCTCCAACTGCAAGTTACTAACCTGCCTTCATTTTGTGGAGAAGCAGCTGAATTATGTTTAAATGCTTGCTAAAGATTTGTTTCAGAGAAGAAAAATTGCTTTGAGAATATTTTACATGTTTGTTTATTTCCTTAAGGTAGAAGTAAAAGCGTGAGCCTGTCCCCCTTGATTACCAGAGCAGTGTTATTCAGCAAGGCTTTCAGCACAAGCGTAACTGAGGCTTTGATTTGGTATTTTTTCTGTTTGCCTTACAGAGCCTCGTAGGTCAGCTCTGTGCTCTTAGCCCACACCAGCTGAGGTCTGGCTGAGAGCTCAGCTCCACTTTGTTGCATGGTCCTTTTGCACCTGAGCATGCAGGTGATATTGCTTGGATGTTGGCTAGTGCCTCCTCACCTTTCATCAGGATGCTCAGAGGGAAAGCCAAGACTCGTATCGCAGATTCCTGAGAAATAAACCAGTGATGCTTAAATAGCCGTAGGATCCATCCTCAGGCAACCTGAATTCATTTAAATCCCAGAACTGTCAGCACTGGGCAGAATCAAATGAAAGTAGGAGGATCATCCGTATATTCCTCCTTCTCCATTGTGTAATGGCTGCAATTCCTAATGGAACTGTAACCGGTAGGAGGAGCTGGCGAGTGGGGTGTAAGAATATGGAAAAACATCTGTTAAAGTAAGGGAAAAATTAAATATTCATGCTGAAAACATTTTCCTGTGTGCGTGTGTAGGGAAGTGAGCCAAGTTCTTAACAAGCTTATTGCAGAATTTGCTTGGTGATCAGTCAGTAAGGAGTATTTGATCAGAATGGTAATTTTTCTGCTACATGTGTCTATGTGACATCCATCAGTGTGTGTTTAGCTGAATGGGCATGAAAGGTAGAGTTTTATGCCAGGTATTCCGAAAGCCTGAAATTGAACAGAGTTGGGAAGTTTCTAGATTGTTGTCTGTATTGCTGAAGCTAGATTGGATAGTCCCAAGTCCAGATTTTTATGCCTTTAATATAGCGATATACCCAATGAAATGCCCTTGGATGTGCTGCCAAAAAATATTCCTTTCCAATGATTTGAAGGTTTTTTGGAGGATTTGAGGGGCTGTGTTCCTCTCTAGTCCCAGCTGAGGGTTCCCTGGTACCTTCTGCTGCAGCCCTGGCTGATTCTCTTTGCAGAAGCAGAGCTGGGGAGGTGGGTGTGGGTCTTTGGCAGAGTGAGCAAGGAGCAGCTGCTGAGCAGCAACACCGAGGTGAGAGCTGGGAAAGGGCCCTGGATGGAGCACAAACCCACCCATGCTGCTGGCTGCACCAAGCTGCTTCATGCATTACAGGACAGTGGGCTTTCCACAGCCTCATCTACCTAAACACTGTCTGCACAAGAAGTTTTTTCCCTCCCACCCCTTTCTCTTTCAAACAGGTCGTTGTTTGCATATTTACACAACCATTTACTCCCTGCAATAATTCATCTTAATTACAGTGAGGAGACAAATGTGGCTTTCATGTAGTTACTTGAAGAGTAGCGACACAAAACAATGCTGTCTTGGCCATAACAGAAAGTGAGATAAGCAAAATTTCCTGTCCAGCACTGCAGAATAAAGATGCAGACATAGCAGGGTAGGGAAGCACAGCATGCCTGTGCCATCTGGGCATGGGCTGGATATTCTCACTTTGGATGAAAAGGCAAATAACATCGCTTATTGAAGAGCTATTGTCACGTCAGTATTCTCTGAGGCTTCTAAATGGCACTTGGATAATGGTTTTTGTTGTTTCTATTTCTTTCAAATACCCATGGGTTTTTGTGTGTTTTATAGGAGAGGGCTTCTCTGGGCTGAGGAAGGTAAACAGATTGCAGTGTAGCTTCAAAACAATGTATTTACATGCATACCCTTGGCCAGTTTTCTAACCTTAACTGTCTAAAAAGGTGTGGACCTGGTGCCTGTTCCTAAATATACAGTTGGCTTTAGAAGTAGGAGTTTTAAGCAAAACTGGGCTTTTTTTTCCCATAGTCTTGTAACACATGACCTTCAGAAACATGTTTTGCAGATTTTCCAAGCAGGGAGGCGAGTGTCAGGCTATTGCAGTGTTTGAAGAGCTGCACGTGCATAAAAAAACCATGAAATATTGAGCTCAGACTGCTTGGAACTGCCAGTTTCTGCTTCAGGAAGCAGGAGTTAGGACTCAAATCGTTAGCATCCTTGTCATAACACACAAGTTGACTTGCTTTGATGGAGCCGCTGTTAGTGGGGTAGTAGGGCTGTTAGTGTTTTCAACCAACATAACTCCCTCTATCCAAGACCCATAAAGAAGGTAACTGTATCCATCTATTTCAGGTTGCTTGTAGTGATGTTAAGATACACACAGATATTAATAAGAAATTTTGTTCCAAAATGATGCATTAGCTGAGCTTCAGGTGGCTGCAGACATGCGTAAGCACAGTTTTGGGTACTAACAATCTGACTTTATGTCTTGAGTTGGGAAGATGCAGAGTGCACACTATTCATCTGGTTACCGAAGGGATCAGAGCTATTTTACTGACAATGCAGTGTGGCCTTAAAACCAGTGTACCACTGGAACCCCAAATAAATGAGTGTAAATAGTCTTTATGTTATTTCTACCGGGGTTTCAGTTTGATCTGAAGGGGTGTTTTTGGACAAATATTTAAGAACTTAATCATAGAATAATTAAGGTTGGAGAAGACCTCAGTGACCATCAGATCCAGCCCCAACCCATCCCACCATGCCCACTTCCCATGTCCCTCAGTGCCACATCTGTGTTTCTTGAGCACCTCCAGGAGCAGCAACTTCAAGATTCTCTGGGCAAACTTGAATATTCAACGAATATTTTATGCTTTTGGTCTCTTAAGGACTCACTGTTATAGTTTGTTCTCCTATTCTCTGGTGTTTACAGAGTTGTGTATACATAAATAGCAAGTGATCTGCTTTAAATACATGTTTATCTCTTTTCTTTTTATTTGTACTATATAAGAAACAATTCAATTTGGCAGAAACTCTATTAGGAAAACTAGTCCAGTGCTTTCCTTTGATTAGCCAAAGTACTCTGTGGCTGTATAGTGTGCAAGGCTTCCTTTAACACTTGATTAATCACTGGGCACAAATCTTCCTGAGCGACTAATCCATACTTTCCTTAGTAGTTTGCCCTCCCATTCACAGCACGTTGACTTGGTGGGATTTTTACACCTTTGTCTTTTCTTTCTCAGTTGATATCCGAAGAAAAGAACTCTGCTGTGTGCTCTATTGAATTGTCTTTCTTTTTGCTATTCCTCTGCAGTACACGAGTGAGTAATGCCCATACTGTGTGCGATGCCTGGCTGGTGGGCACCTTGGCTTTGAGATGTTGCATCTTGATTGTTTGGTGCTTTACCAGAGTGTGGCAGGCTTTGGCTCTCTGTTGCCATTTTAACTGGCAAGTCTCTCAGGAGGCTTTGTCCTCCTTAATAGCCTGCTCTAACTAAAACCTCATTTCCCTCCTTTGTCTTTTGATTACTTTTTACATCACTCTTCTTAATCTTCAAGTGCTTTCTGCGTATACTTTTTTGCTTAACAGGTGTGTTGCTGAGAAGGAATGCAGCATGCCAACTTTGGCAGTGGTGATGTTGCAGATGCAAAGTGCAAATTGATTGTAAACTTCCAGAAATTAGAACTATGAGTGTTTTGGAAAGGAAGCAATCTGAGGAAAAAGGTCAGCGTGTTCTTACAGGATTGTCCAAAGCCATGCTCCTTAATTTATGCATGAAATCTGATCTCTTGCTTTCTTGCCTCATAATGTAAATTCAGAATTGGGATGCTAAATGGCATTGCATCCTTCTTATATCAATATAAATCAGAGGAAGAGCTTTTGTGTTCATCCCCTAAGAAAGCTATTTTGGGGGAGAATACCTCTGAGAGCACCCAGTTGCAGGCTCTACTCTTGCTTTGCTTTTTCTGCAGTGTGTTTTGTTTGTTTTGATTTTAATAGGAAAAAACAGAGGCCCTCCGATAGAAAACCTTGGATTTAACAGCATGGTGATTGGTGTAGAATTTGCTTTGTTGTGTTACGCTCCAGCCCCATACATGCATAAAATTAATAGCAGTGGATCCTGAAACTGCAGCATGGAAGATATTCATCCTGAGAATCACAAGAAACTGGCGCCTCTTGTTCTTACTCCAATGGGAGATCTTTGCTGAAGGGTTGGCAGTTAGGAGAAGATCTAAAGAAGTCCATACCCAAATCTGTAGCATTCATCCTTTCTATGAAACTTTACGTGCAGTTTTATTGGTGGAGTGTGTTCTGCAGTTGATAGTAACTTTGTGTTTGCATGACTTGGAGCTGGTGTGCTTGTGTGGAAGACCACTAACCCCCATTTTTCCTTCTTGGACAGCTGTATTTCATACTCATTCATATTAGTTCTGGCTTCTCTCCTTCTCAGTCATGACTTCACATAGAGGTGAAGCTGCTTTTTTCTTTGAAATGAAAAATTAAACCTGTGCTAGATAATTCCTTTGGGTGCAGGAAACTAAATGCTGTTCCATGTTGTGAAAGAGCCTAGCTCTTCTCTCGAGCTTGATGTAGTTAAATAGAATCTGTCTAACATTCACACACAGGGAAACAGCCCATTATGCAGAACACACCTTCCTTGAGTTCTTGCTGTCATCACTGGGGCTGTGGTGGAACAGAGGTTTAAGAGTTGCGTTTATTTGTCACTGCAAAAGCATGTAGTGTTCTTGGGCTTAGGGATGTCTGCTATGGATTCTGAGAAACTGTTAGCACACGTACTTTGAAAGAAGCATGTTGTGCTGAACAGACTAGACTTTACTATACAGAAGGTATTCCAGCTAGCTAATGTGGAGTTGTGGATTTTTTTGTACCTTCACCATTTGTTCTTGTTAGACATTATTTTCCCACCACTCAGTGACTTTTCTATTCTTTAGCTTTAGTACAAGGTGCTAGACAATATGAAACCTGAGGAAATGAACTGCTAAACCTCAAAATACAGAGAACCTGATTTTTATTGTCACTGTTGGTATCTCCCCTCCCACTCATCCTGATGCCTTTTTGTTTTTGTGAGCTTCTCAACCTCACTCGAGGGATAAAATTCATTTTAATCACAAAGAGTTGTGGTAACTACCTGCAATATTGACAGATTAGAGCCAACAGCGGAGGAAGCAAGCATGAAACAAGTAACAAAGTAAGATAAAGAGCAGCTGTCATCCAAAAGCTTTGCTTAAGGTCATCTGAACCCACGGGATGGATGGGAGTAGAATAAAAGGTTTATTCTTGTAAATTCTACATGTTGTAAAGATATAGCTTCCTAGTACCTGAGCAAGAGAGAGTTTCACTGTGTTAAGTGGAAAATCTGCAGTACTGGAAAAGGAATAAGCTGTTTGGAAAGGTAAGGAGGAAAGAGGGAGACTTGAAGGAGCAAAACATTTGGAAACAGAATCATTAAAGGAACAATTCTAGGTACTGTGTGTATGATTTGGAAGATGTGTGTCGATGCCAGTCCTTGAAGAGCTGGGCATTTGCAGATAGGCCTTGTTTTTCCAAAAATTCCGTTTTGGAAAAAAAGAGTTAAGCATGTTCCCTGTCCTCTTGTCCCCATGTTTCTCTCCTGTGCTGTCTTTTCCTAGCGTGCTGCAGTCAGTTCCTGAGAGCCATCCCTCTTACCTACCTCTTTTTGTTGCCAAACCCTGCTCCAGTCTCCGTGCTGATCCATGGGAAATACCTTACTGTGTAGGTGAGAAGCCATCAGTGATGCCTCTGTGGCTGTTCCTTCTGCAAATCCACCCTTTTAAAAAAAAAAAAAAAGTATTCCTGCTAAAGATGAAAGGCTTCAAGTATGTTCAAGGCTGCTGCTCCCACTGGGGTTTGCCTTTCATTGACCTTCTTCAGGCCTTTGCTGATAGAACAGCTGCCTCTTGGGTCCCTTTTTGGAGTTTCTTCCTCCTCCTTCGGTTGCTTTAATGCATTGACTTGTCAAGTTTTTTATAGGGAGCAGAACTTGTCTTGCTTTGAATAAGTAGTTCTGAAGCCACTAGGCTATTTTATTATTTATGTGGGGCAGTAAAAAAGATTGATACCATTACTGTGTACATAACTGTACAACTTAAGCTTTTCTTTGGCTTTCTAAGTGTGATAAGTCTTTTATATAGCAGTGTTCCAGAGCCTATTCTTTTGTGCAGTTATAAGCATGTTTTCTTTGGGTAATAAATGGTGCTAGCCTCTGAACTCAGAACATAGACTACAGATGTAAAAATGTTGTAGGGGCCATAACTGTGATATGCCATAGCATGTTCTGATGTTAAGTGTTAAATGCATTGGAATAGCCAGATTTGTCCACATGCAGCAAGTTTTATCAGTGCTGTTCTACTGAGGGTGATTACTTCTAATG
This sequence comes from Tragopan temminckii, assembly GCA_028571105.1. NCBI lineage: Eukaryota > Metazoa > Chordata > Aves > Galliformes > Phasianidae > Tragopan > Tragopan temminckii. The sequence goes on from JAOWBP010004587.1 coordinate 63,369, forward strand.
AATACTAGAAATTTTATCTTCATCTTAGTCTGTTTAAAAAAAAAAAAAGTGAAATAACGGAGCTCAATACTGAAAACCTGGTTAGTTTGATTGGAAAAACCATTCATCCCCCAGATTAATGATTCAGGTTAACTTTTTACATAAGCAGTCTAAATTTCCTTGTGCAAAGGATAAATGGAAACCATAGGAGTCATACAGCTGAGACCACATCTGATTTGAAGCCTGATAGCTCCAATAATGGGCAGCTGGACAGCTGTGTACCCCAGGGGCAGGTTCTGATGTCTGACACCGTAGTGTCTGTTTTCTAGTTTTGCATGAGCCCTGGAGGACTTCAAGTATTCTATTCTTCAGCAAATTAATAAAAACTGTAAACCCAGCTCTAACTTCTGATCATCCGTTCTGTTTCTTCCCATTATATAAAGATTAAAACAAAACAGAGCTCCTTAGTATATGGGGGTGAGAGTAGGTTTTGTGTTAAGTTTTCAGTGGGTCATATAAGCCATGTTATAGTGGCCTCTTTGGGAGAGCAGTGCACAGTGGGTAAGGATGTCCTCAGCTTTCTGGGTTTCTCTGTCCTTAATGGAAAGATGTTCTCTATGCAGCAGTGTTTCTCGCACACAGAATCGTCCAGTTGCTTTTCTGAGGCTGATGTGATGAGCCACTGAATTGAGCACCTGATTAATGTTGTCTTTCTTTTTCTTTTGCTTTTTCTCTGCCTTCCTTCTTCCTTTTCCTGCTTAACCCAGAAAAACTGATTGAGGGACTCAAATCTCCTGAGACTGCGCTTCTGCTCCCTGATATCCTGCCTCTCGCTGACCCTTTTGGTAGCACATCAGATGCTGTGAATGGTAAAAACAAACAAAAGAAACCAATACAGGGTACCTCCTCCTCCCCTCTGTCTGCCATAGCATGCCTCGTCCTGCATGATAACTCTGCGTGTTTACCTTCCTGGGCTCTGAAAACAGCCACTGATGTTGTTGAAATGCAGTGGTAAAAAGTTACAGAGCTTGGGTAGAGGAGTGGTCATCACTGGCTGAAGAAGAAGCAGTTTCTGCAAAGAACTGTATGTGTGTGGCTATTCCTGGGCACCCAAATTGCCCTGCATCAGCCCTTGGCAAGGGCTGTGTTGCCTTTGCTCTGTGGTATATTGTGAGAGTAAATGTCCTGGGCTGCCACGAGCCTGGGTATGGCAGGCTGCAAAGCAGCTTGAAGGTCTGAGTGTTGCAGAGTCGTATTTTGACCAACTTGCCAAATGCATTATGGAGTAATAATTGCAGGCTGCAGTTGCTTGCAGTCAGCTGCTAGTGATTTTGGGTCCACGCTAGGGTTCCTTGGCACTGGTTGAAACCTTGTAGCTTTGAATGGAAAGTTAGGAAACAAGTAGCTTAACTGTAAGACTTCTTTTCTTCCTTTAGCAATTCCTGACAGTTGTCTGAATGCTCTTAGAATGGGATCCTGCAAATCACAGAGACTCACTGCTACAAAAATGTAAACATTCATGGATCTCTCTTTGGTTGCTCAGCTAAATCATTTCTAGCCCTAGCGTTGGAGTGCGTCCTTGCTCTTCAGTTTCATTTCTTGGCTCATTACCTTGATTTTGGTCCTTGAGGAAGAGAAGTGTTATACCTGGCTGGTGTGACTGTTTTGACAGTCATCCTCTGTCTCTTCCCCTTCGCTTTAAGGATTATGTAAACACAAATCTTCCTATCCAGCCTCTGTAAGCATCTTCCTTTGTATCCATATATGGATATCAGTGTTAAGCAGACTGGTGTTTTCAGTAATATGTTGAGTTCCAAAACTTCTCACCTCTCAGAATGGACAGCAAACTTTGCTCCCCTGAACACTTCAAAATGAAAAAAAATCCCACATTGTGGCTGTGTACAGGCTTACCTGCGAGCATGCTAGGGGCTCGCCAGGGGCTTTTTAATGTTGCAAGGAGACTCCTTAAAGGTCAGTATTATCTGTTCCTGGAAAAAATCCTTGCTAAAGCTTATGATTGCTTATCTGACTGCAGGACGGCCACTGTTAACCTCCAGTTTCAGCCTTTGGATAGTTCAGATTGGGCTTTTTGCATGCGCGCACGTACACAAACACATCTCAAAACAAAATAGAAAAAACTCAAATGCACCAAACATGGATGTGTGAATCTTCTCTTGTAATTAAGTTAACATCAGTCTGAGAGCATCTTGTTGCTCCCGGTGTAGCTGCCAGGTATAAAGGATCGCTAAAGGATTCAGACATCTGTATTCTTGATTCTTACTTATGTGGTGTCTTGCAAACTAACCTCTGGCTTCTTCTCTGCTCTGGTTTTTCACACGTTTGGAAAGGAAAACCTGATGTAGCTGTTGAGAGCCTCATACCAGGCCTTGAGGCTCCACTGCCACAATGCCTCGTGTCCCAGACTGAGTCGGTTGCTTCCAACAGGACAGGTGGGTGAGGCAGGAGGGGCTGTGGGTGCACTGCACTGGGGGTGGAGTGTGGAACAGTGCTATAGTGAATCAGAAAGCACTGCCTGTGTGGAGTGGAGCATCTCTTCTTGCTGCTTTTCCCACCAGTGTAAACTGCACTTGCTTGTATGTTTTCTAAGTGGATGCTGCACGGTTCCTTAAGGTTTCAATGGTGCAGTATTATTTCAGCCCACCATCTTGAAGCATTGCTCTGATGGACGTGCTTTGAAACCTGGAGCATCACTTGTGTGGAATTTTATTGTCAAATACTCTGCTTCAGAGAACAGTTAGCACCAGAGAATCTGTTGTATGTTGCTGAAGGTGTGGGGAATCCCTCTGCCCTGAGCACAGAGCTGTAAGAAATGTTTTCCGCTACAAAAAATGGTTTGTGCTGGCTTTGCATCAGCGTGTTGTACACTAAACGGATGGGAATAGGAATGTGCCAACATGAGCTTAACGCTGTCTGTGTCTTGTTCTACCTGGCTGCCTTGGGATGCTAACCTGGATTCAGACTCTCTCACTGGGGAAGACTCTCTGCTTGACTGTTCTCTGCTTTCTAACCCTACTGCTGACCTCTTGGATGAGTTTGCTCCTGTGGCTTTCACGGCTCAACCTCACAAAGGTAAACTGTTCCTTTTGCCTCTAATCCTCACCAGCCCCAGAACTGGGTCTTTACCTGATGTGAAGTGAGAAGCTGATAGCAGTTTGTGCAAGCAGCTGCTATGACCTATGTTTTGGTGGTGGTTTTTTTCCATGCCACTGTTTTGTTTTCTTCCCAACCCAGTGAAACTTGTAATGCTCATGGAAGTACTAAGGGGATAGTACAGATAGTGCAGTTGAAGTGTTCAGCCTGATTGTAAATACAGAGGGGTGGTATTTTTTTACAAGACAAAGCAAAACAGTGAGTTTATAGGGCAGGTAGGCTTTTGTGTGCAACCCTTCTTCAGGTTTCTGAGTGAGTACACTCTCATTTTGCCATTTGCAAATGTCTTGAACCTGATAAGGATCTATTTTGATGTCAGAGGTTTCTGAAACCAACTGAACATGTCTTGTTTGTCATTGTTTGTCTGTAGCATGTGACTGAGCTCCTTCAGATCTGGAGGCTGTTTGCATTTTCAGAGATTATCAGGAGGAGGCTCTCCAGTCAGACCGCAGTGTCACAGCAAGCATGAGTGAGGGTCTTAAGTGCAGCATCCAGCTGAAAAATGTTAGGGTTGTACACTAACACAGAATAGCAGTGTGGAGGAGCAAGAGGTGGTATGTGATGATTCCTAAGAGTTGCAGCTCGGCTTTTATAGGGCTGATAATTTGGGCTTATAGGGGAGTTATTGAAGTACTGTGCTGTGGTCTGAGTTCTGTTCCCTGTCCCAGCCCTGGGAAGTCATCTTCAATCAGATGAATTTTTTCCAGGCTGCAGATCATCCAGCTGAAATCTGGGCCTTCTCTGTGGTGTAGCTGCAGCAGTGGCACTGGAATAGTTTGAAGAACTCTCAGCTGGTGTGGCGTGCATGGTCAGTTCTTCCTGCTCTGTTCTGGCACACTCATGGGTTAAAGCAGTTGTGAACAGTGTGTGTGTCCGTTGAGGACAACGGCAAACGTCAGCAGACTCATAAGCCATGCTTGGAGTGAATATTGGGAGCAGGACCAGGACTTCTGTTCTATCTTTTGCCTTGAGAAGACAGAGCTAGAGCTTGAACGCTAACCATGGGTGCCCCTTAGCAGTGGGTTAAACTTAGCTCATTTGATAAGTATCCCTGTAGCAACAGAAAATGATCCCTCCTCAGAGGAATCACTGTAAAAACTCTGTAATCGATTTTTACACTTGATGACACTTCAGAATTAGATTGTGTTTTCCATAGAGCTTTTGGGTTTAAACAAGTGGTTGCTATAATTGCTCACTGCTGTAATATACTTCCATGCCACTTTGAGTAAATGGCTTGAAATGTATGTCGAGCAGTTAATACTCCATGTCTGGAATGCAGCAAAGTCGAAACATTGTTGGTGTGACTTGATGAGAAAACAAATTAAGAGTCTTCTGCGTGACTTCTCCCAGACTGCTCTGCTGTTCCCTCTGGGATGAGAGGCTCACGCTTGCATGGGAAAGAGACTTTACCAGTGGACTATAGGGAGGAGAGAGAGGAAACGGGGAACGAAGCATAAACTCATCCCAAACTACTTCATAGCTTCTCCTCAAACACTGCTTTTATAGCTGTGGTTGTTTCCATTAACTTCTCTCTGCTTTTTTTTGTTTTGTTTTGCTTTAATTCTCCAATCCTGGTGTTGATGTAAAGCACCAATAGGGCAGATGCTGCTGCCATGGATACAACCAGCCTTTGAAATTGCAGTGCTGCGAGTTATCAGTGGGACTGAGACCATTTGTGAAAGCAGCTGCATTTTGGGCACGGACTGATGCTTCAGCCACGGCTGAGCATCCTTTTCTTTGTGCTTCTCTGGGCTGTTGTATTTTATGGGTGTGGTGGTTTTGCTCAGCTTTCAGGATTCTTTAACTTGCATTTCCTCGTATAGCTTCTTGTGCATCAAACCCTAGGGGTATGAGCAATTATAGTTATAAATGAAGTGAGATGGAAATAGGATGCTTGCAGAGGTTCCCAGGTGTGTCCCAAAGAGCCAATTGTAATTCCAGAGACACTGAATGACAAGACTTTCTGTTAAGATGAAATGTCTTTGACACTTCACAGCCTAATCTTCTGTAAAATCTGTATTCTTTTCCTGAATCTGATCCTCTAGAGGACAGAATACTTCTACAAATGGCTCCTTGCATCACCCAAAACTTGATAGTGTATTTGTCAGCTTTTGGTAGAGAACTTTTGATCGTGATCTCATAGCAATGTTCCTTTTCCTTGGAAACCATTGACTCATACGTGTCCTTGCTGTGCTTTCAGAAGTACTTCAGGTAGTAGCTGAGAAGCAGATTTTGAAAGGTATTTTAGATGTCTGAAGAAACTAGTAGTGATGTAGTCAGAGTGTGAAAGTCCCTGAAGGTCTGTGATTGCTTGGTAAGGCAGATCTGTGGCTGACCTGCTACGGAGATGGCTGAAAGTCTCTTACCAAGGATCTAATTCCTGTTGGGTTGGCTTAAAATGAATGGAATTACATGCCAGAACTGCTCTAGGTGCCTTTAAAGTCTCTCTGGGTATCTAGTTACATCTTAGACTCCTTGGAAATCTGACTTTTATATTGAATTTGTTTTATCCCTGTGGGTGAAAGTTCAGGAGTCTTGCCTTGGGTAGATGACTGGAATTCCTTCTGTGTCTTTTCCCAGCCCTTGTCTTCTCCCTGTGCATGAGAGCTGGTAACTGGAGAGCCACATCACTCTACCAAAGCGCGCTATATCTGATGGCCACAGGATGATGTTCACCACAGCACTGAGCTATGCCAGCTGTTGAGTCTTTGAACTGGCTGAACTTGATTTTGATTCTCATGACTTGTCTTGCCTTTTGGTTCAAGTTTTGGGTTTTTTTCCCTCTCTACTTTTGTATTTAATTGGCTCTTTTACTTCTTACCTTCTTTACCAAAGACTTACCAACTTTATTACACATTTTAAATGAAACTCTGCTTCTAAACCCTGCCTCTGAAAACATTAAGATACTCTTAACACTTTTTGGCAATTCTAACCAGCTTTCTCTGCTATCTTTGCTTCTATACCTATGTTTTTCCTTTACGCTGCAGAAGATACTAACCTGATAGCAGGCTTTGATGCTCCTGAGGGCTCTGAAAAAGTGACAGAAGATGAGTTTGACCCAATTCCAGTGTTGATATCCAAAAATTCACAAGGTAAGCCAGGATTTGGGTGTGAAAAAGGGAAAGAAAAAAAGAAACAGTGAACGTAAATTCTGGGGCAGTGGTGTTGCAGCGTGAAATAATGCAAATCACAAACTATAAAGGTATTACCACTGCAGTATTTAGTGAGCTCAGTCTTTCTCTGATTTGTATTGGCCCTGAAGTGTCTCTAGGTTCTTTATTTGTGAAAAAATTCCATGGCCAGAAGGAGATTATAGACTTACAAGCACCTTCAGGTCCCATGAAGTAATTCCTACCAGTCTGCCAGGCAGGGCACACCAGTACCTCTATGCCTAAAGTACAGTGCCAAACTCTTAATCTCTGAGCTTTTTGCTTACTGTTCAAGCCAGTGGAAGGAGAAAGTGAACTTGGCATGATGCACAAGAGAGGGAAGTGATATTAATCATTTATAACCCTGAGACTCCTGCTGAAAGTGAGTTTTTCATTTCTGATTGATGATTTTCAAAGGTGCTTGTGGGAACTGAGGGTGAAAAGTCTGGTAGATGTACCCATCTCCTTTGAAGAGCTTTGAATGTTCTTAGTCCTTAGGACACAAACTGGAAAGATTGTCCTTTTACAGCATTCCTGTCATCTACGCCATATTAATGTGATCTTTGCAGACAGTTGTAGCATCAAGTAAGGTTGAAATGATTCTGCTAAGTAGGCAAGTGTTTTGCAGTATGGCCAATCAGATGGATCTTCTCTGTGCAGTCAAGACATCAAAAGGCTTTACCAGCTTTTGGTATGCTTGCATAGGCTTGGAAACATATTACAGAGCTCCTTTTGTCTGATTATGTTTTTCAGTTTGGTAGAACTTTTTTTGACTTCCCTAACTGCCATTTTTGTTTACAGCATGAGTGTGCTGTACACCTGCTCTGCATCTAATGCTAGCTTCCAAAGACTGATGCTCATTAGAAAATGTTCTCAGATATTAGAAACTCTGCTCCAGCTGGAAGTCAGAGAAGATTTCTACCAAAGTTGGGCCGAGATAGGCTACCTTGAATAAAGAAGAGCATCTTCCCTTCAGTGTCAAAGCACCAATTATAGAAAGCTCAACTCTCCCTGAAGTGGTTGGAAACTCAAAAGATGCTCTTAAAACAGCAACTAATTTTCAAGATGTATAACTTTGAGCAGTCTTTTCCATTGAGAGTACTTGTAATTGTTTTAGATCCTGTAGCAAGGACAGAATTCTGCAGCTTAGATGTAAACTGGGGGAAAATAAATGGTTTGTAGAGATTCCCCTTGGCAGAGAAGCTGCTGTGATGTTTTTCCACGCAAGTCTAGCAAACTAGGTTTGGATGGGAGGGAGAGGGTGGAAGAGCAAGCAAAGGGAATGTTGTTGCTATCGTGATGCAAGTAATGAGAAGAGCTTGAGCAAGTTTGATGTTTTGCTTTGACTATTTTTTTTCTTGCTTGCTCTTGAACATCTGAAACTGTCGTGTGTGTGTCCTGTTCAATACTGAATTCCTATCTCTCACACTTTCAGGTGGGCATTCTAGAAACAACAGTGGAAGCTCTGAGTCCAGTCTTCCCAACATAGCCAGGTCTTTACTGCTGGTGGATCAGCTCATAGACCTGTAGCAGTGACACAGTAGCAGACGCAGTTTCTGTAACGTACCTAATCTTCCGTTTTCATTTCCAGAGGAGTTACCTTCAGTTGTGGTTCTTTTTGTTGTGTTGTTTTTTTTTTTTTCGTAATTCAAAGAAAAACAAATCTGCCAACAGGAGACAGTCACCCACATTTCTCCCTGTCTTCCCATGCCCCAGGAAAGATTCTGTCTCAGTTCTCCAAGTAGTCCTCTCTAAAGCTGGTTTAAAAAAAAAAACAACAAAAAACAAAAAAACCCAACTTGCTGTGGTTCTTTTTGCACCTCTCTGCTAGCCTGTGTCCAAAGGGAGCACCATCATTAAGCCACCCTGCTGAGATGTACACATAGCACCATGGAAAAGCCTGACTATAACTGATGTAGATAACTGTAGCTGATGTATGATCCCTGTTGTACAACAGACTACTTTCTCCTTAGAGTAGTGTGTAAAACTGTGTTTCAATTTTTACATTTGTGTTTCTGGGTTTGTTTGGCTTTTTTTGTTCCTGTTTTTTCTGATAAATGGGCAGGAGGAAGGGGACAGGTAAAATTGGTAGGGATGCCCCTCTCCTGCAGAGCGCAGATTAGGAGAGCTGGTGTTTCTCAATTGCCAGTATATGCTTCAGAGGAGGAAAAAGCACTGAATTCTCCTGCAGTAGTCTTGCTTAGTACCTCTGGTGATGGTGCATATGAAGAGAGTTTTCTGGACTGCCCCCAGCTCGTGGTTTGCTGTTTAACAATCCTGTTTGTGAATGGACTGTACTTCCTGGGGTGGGGGGGGGAGAAAAAAAGAGAAAAATTGAAAACAACAACAACAACAACAACAAAAAAAAAAAAAAAAAAACCCACCAGATTGTTAAAGCTGTAAAAATGATCCTAAGTGAAATATAACAAGATTTTGAACCAAATATATGTGAGTATGGCTGTGACTAGCTTTCTGTTGACTTTTTTTTTTTAGGCTGAAAAGGGCATTGTGGCAGCAGCAGGTGTATTTTCTGTGACTATTTCTGTGTTTGACTGGAAAAAAAAAATCCCCCTCCCAACCTACTGTAAATTGTGTATGAAACAAATTGTTCTACAGTTGTTTGTCTATTTTTACTCCTGGTTTTAGTCAAGCATCTGGTATCTGTTCTGGGTTCCCCATTTTCTCTTGTAACTGCATATAGTGCAAACCAGTTAAGTATGGACCCTTTCTCTTTCTGTAGACAAAGATGACTGTGGACTTTATTCCACTCTTTGATTTTTGTGGATCAAGCATGTACTTGGTTCAGATGGTTTGAAATAAGTGCTGCTACAACTCGATGGGTTTTACCTATTCTTTTTCCCTTTACATGCTTAGTTTGTCTACTAGCTGGGTATGCTCAAGTTGTTTCCATGGACTTATGGTCATGAAGTCCAGAATTTCTATCTTGTATTTGAAAGCTCTTTCTGAACAGAAGGACTCTTCCTCCGTAGTGGAATTATTAATAGCTTACTGCTAACCTTGTGTATGTGTATGTAGCTGTATTAGTAAAAGTGCAGTTTCCCATGTGTGAAAGTATGAACGACTGAAATGTGTGACCTCTCACTATGAAGGAAAGAAATCCAAGTTTGTGACTGTTCCTTTCCTATCTCCAGTGTCTCCGCTATTTCCCCCTCCTCAACACTTAGTTTAACAAATTCTGTACATAGAACTACCATCAATCGTGTCTGCTCTACATTACTCTTCTTTTAAAACCTACACTTAATAATAAAAGTATTGCTTAAGTGTGTTGTATCATTACATGTGTATAATGCACTTTCCAAGAGAAGCTTTACATGAGAACTATGGAAATGACCCTAGTAAAATTGTGGATAGAACTTTATTATTTTTTTGTTTTATATTCCTAAAGCACAGGCAAGCTGGACTGGAAAACATGAAGATGTTATAGATAGAAAGTTATTGTATAGTCAGATATTGAGAATATATGAAAAGAGAATGGATTTTAAAAAGTAACCATCTACTGTATATTAGAAACAAAGATTTCTGTGAATTAAAGTACTTTTAAAGAATGTTTAAGATTTTAAATCTAATGGCACTTGTTCAAGGGTTCTGGAAAAATTATAAATGCACTGGGTCGTTAAAATGCTATTAAATAAGCAGATGTGAATGTTCATTTTATTGCTTTTTCAAGTAGCTGTTTGTGGAGCTGGGTGGGAAATACAGTACAACAGAAGCACGTGTGTTTAGAGATGTTGGCTAAAGCTGCTTCATCAGAGAAGACTCAACACTTGCTAATTGAATGAAAAATGTAAGAAATGGGAAAGGGGGGGGTGGGTATATGGGGTTAATTTTAAGCTCTCCAAAAAGTGATTGTTCTAGAAGCAATAGGTCAGTAATGGTGTGCTGCTGAGGAGTTTGTGTGAAAGCTGCTGCTGTGAAGGAACACACTGAGCTTTCATCCGGTGTCCACATGGAAGAAATTTGGTACCGTATTCCTGACAGTGTAAAAATGGTTCTTTTACGGTTGCAACCTTGTTTGGAGCTGTGGGAAATGTTTCCTCCCACCTTTCAAGGGTTGTAAGGTTAGATGCTGTTATGTAGTATGAACCTGCAGTCTGCAAAGAGCAGCAGAGTGATTCTGTTCTGTACCTTTTATTCACGTCAGGGTGATGCAGGAGCCTTCCTGCCCCACTAAGCTTGAGCTTGTAGTGCCTTTGTGTCCCTTTTGGCACTGGTTGTTTTGATGGATCCTCCTGGTACTTCGAATGCAACTGCAGTACACAAAGCAGTTTTCCTTCAGTGAGGGTTATAGTCAAGATGTAAGAATAAACTATTTTTACAGCAGTTAAATTTTATATGGGAATAGGGCAGGTAGGTCTCCCACAACTCAGAGAACAGCAGATCTTGTCTCTGACTATCCACTGTCAGCTGCAGCTGCCCCCAAACCAGGCTGTTGTGGCTTCCTCAATTCTGCCTGTCCCATCATCACTGGGCTCCTTGCAGCTTGGTGGAACAGGAGGTGAATGAAGGACTGGCCTGTGCTACAGGCATTGTGCATCCTGACAGCATGGGTGTGCTGCAAAGTCTGAGAGCTGGCTGCAAGAGGCTTGGCACCTGCGGCTTTGTGGCAGACCCACTGCATCTAAATGTTATTTTTAGAGAGGAGCTTCTTCTAAGTGCATGATAATGGCCATATTCCTATTTGGAAGGGCTCAGGAGGTTCTGTCTCCAGTGTGTTCTTCAGCCTGAACCCTCACAGGGTATTGTCTTAGTGGCTTTCCTAGGCCACCTTATTAAAGAAAAAAAAAAACTTGATACATTAAAAAAAAAAAAAAAAAAGTTACTGAAATTGATGCTCTTCAGACCAAAGGCAGTTGAACAAGTTTTGGAGTAACTCAAGCAAATGCACAGTGGAATGAAATGGTATGCTGCACGAGTACTTTGAGTGTGTGCATGCACGTGTGTGTGTCTGTATAAAGTAAGCTAATTTCTTGTTAGCCAATATAGTTCCTTGTTCAGAACTCTCATATATAGCAGTTGGTAGAACCTGGCCTGGATGTTAGGGAGGAATGAGTGTAACATAAGGGAGTGCTCTGTGAGTGAGGCTTACTGGTCTGCTCTGCTGCTGTTGGGTCAGAATCATTCCTGTGACTTCTTTGAGGTGTGGATGCTGCACATTAACAGTGCACTGCTCTAGTACAATACACAGAATGGGGGGAGCTCACTTTTTTCCTGCATTTTTCTTGCAGTTAGTGAGTGCAGGTGATGCCCTCAGTTCCTGCCCTGCCTCACTTTGCACAGTTGTTTGCACCACGCAATGTGTGCCAAAACCAGAGCATGAAATCCCTTATTTCTGGAAATGAAGGACACTGGAGCTGCTCCCCCTGTGCTATGCAGCAACTTTAGGTAAAAGTACTTCATTTTGCTGCCTGAATTGTCCAGTGATGTGGGAAGGGTGCTACAGAGCTTCAGTATTTGGTTGTTTGCTATTTCAAGAATGAAGGAATGAGAAATTTGTTAACCTTTCTTAAAGGTCAAGCTACTAATCTTGCTTAGTAGTAACTGCACAGGTTTTTTAGCTGCCTGTGTTACCATGTGTTGTTGAGACCTTCCTGACTTCAGCCAGATAGACTCAGTTGTTTGGTTGAGAAGCAGCATTAGGCTCCAGGAATGTCTCTGCCTTCCCCTGGTGTATTGGGCTCAGATCCAAAAGTAAGATCATCTCAGTGGCTCCTCTGCCTCCTTGCAGCCCCTGTAAAAGAGAGAGGAAATGTTTTACAGCTCACCTATCAGCTATTTCAGTACCTTGCTGCTTCTGAGTGGTGCTTTCTATGGAAGATAGGAATATATCCTATCTGTGTGTCAGTGCTGTAGCTCAGGGTTTAAGTCATGTCTTCAGGTTGCTCTCTGCATGTGGAATTGTAACCTATTTTCTGGGGCTTTGCAGGCAATCTGGAGGCAGAAGCTCTGCTGCCCACACCTTTTGTAGGGCAGGGTGTGCTCAGGTGTGCCAAGGTGGGTTTGTCACTGAGGTTTTCCCTTAGTAATAAAACTGTGCCTGCACATCATTGGGGAATTGCTCCTTTTTTCAGATAATTGCTTTATATCTAACTGCAGAGTAAAAACAAATGTACTCAAACATCTGAATGTAGAAGGTTATGGGTGGAGAGAGGAAAGGTCTGAGCCATTGTCTGATCAGATGTGTGCCTAGCTGAAGTGAAATGCTGGTACTACAGCAAAGGAGAAAACTGTTTACAAGTATTCCAGGCTCTTCTCACTTATGATGGGCAGGAAAGCAAGAAAACAATGGAAATTTTTTTCCTCTCAAAGTAAAGCATTTTGCCTGTCCTACAGTGCCTCCAGATTTGGAGAGGCTGCTGCTGTCCAAAACCAACCTCTACAGCCTGTCGACCCTTCTCTTACTCTGTCCCAGCTGTCGTTGCTTGTGTGAATATAGGCACAACCAATGCAAGCAGCTCTTTAAAAGGAAAATCCTATTCAGATGACTCGGTTGCCCAGTTCTTGTGATAATTGGGTCATTGGTTTGCCATATGATATATGCATTTTTCCTTTTCTTGTTTTTGTGAATGCTGTGTTTCAGTGAAGGCTGGGTTAATTCAGAGGCATTTGTGTGGTATGGCAATGGGTCTTGCTTTGTTTCTCCCTGTAAGCTCAAAATCCCTTGATAATACCTGGTGATAATAACCTGGAAGAAGAAAACGCTATAGACATATCAGTCCTGTTATCAAACCGAGCTTAGCATCTGAGGTTAAGCCATTGCTGGCAACATGGGCTTCAGGAAAGATAGGTAGTATTTTTGTAGAGTAACTTACAAAATGTTCACGTATCTACACTGTCTTTATTCAGCAGTGTAATGTATCAAAGTGAATAGTTTCCCAATAAATAATGATTTTGATGCCTAATGAATGAGTGCTGTGTCTTTAATTGAGAAGTGGCTAAGGATGGGTTAACTTTGTCAAAAGATATGTAAATTCAAACCATTAAACGGGGCAGATTAATTAGTGTTATTATGGGGACGTGACTGTGCTCTTTTGTCACCGCAGGGGTGGTTGGGTAGATCCTTGTTGGTCAGTGGGCAGCAAACCACCTCCCCTGTTCTTCCTGCAATTCGTGCTGCTTAGATCTCACGTGCTTTTTCCTATCCTCTTGCTAACATGAGTCCAATGACATACTCCTAACCTGCCAATAGTTCTTTGAAGGTAAGAGATCTTCTGTTATGTCTGTTGTGAGTCTTGAGACAAAACCAACCCCATGTTGGGCTCCTGTAGCTGGAGAAGAGCAGTACAGCAAGCACTGTCCTATTAAACCAGCAAGAAGCCAGCCAGATTGCTATAGTGATGTTAGCTACCTCATTTGCAATCGTGGTATGGATTGTTTAAAATCACTTGTCTTGCAATGGTTTAAAATAGTGCTGCTATAGTTACCAGAATTCATCAAAAGCTCCAGGCTGACATTTAGCAGATTGGAAGGCATCCCTGCCTGTTCTCTGTGCCCGGGTGCAATTCCACATAGCTGTGGGCTGGCTTGCACCAAGAGGCAATGCCAAGCTGTGTGTCTGCTTGTAGGGTGCTCCCTACAAGCATGTTGATATGCAGAATAAAACAACAAGAACTGGGACCTCCCTCCAGGCAGCAGTGTGGCGAAGTGCAGAGCTCTGGTTGTGGTGGCGGGTGGCACAGAACTCCTGTGGAGCGGTGCTGAGTGTGCTCATTTGTCTGTCAGACATCTTCCATCTCCTGAATCTCCCTGAGCTGTTAAGTGGTGCTGATCTGTGTCCCTTTGTGTGCAGTAAATACTCTCCCTGGCATTTTGATTTGATTTCATTTACTCTCTCCTTCCCGTTTTTTCCATGTGTGGTGGTGGTTCAAATCTGAATATCATGACATTTCTTGTGTTCTAAGTATCTCTCATCCTTCTTTGCGACTAAGGAAATGCAGCTTGCTGAGTAACACTTTTTTTTTTTTTTTTTTTTTTTTTTTAATTTTTAGGTCTGCAGAGAGATCCTGCCCTGTTTCCAGCTGTACGTCTCGATCTCTGCAAAGGCCCCACTGCCAGCGATGGGCTTGCTTTGTACAAGACTCAGCCAGAGGTGAAAACGCAGCCCAATGCTGAGTCTGACTATGCCACGCGTGACGGCCCTTCAAGCAACAGCTCCTTCTACAGCAGTGAAGGTGAGGGGACAGACCACGAAGGGGACGTTTTGGATTGCAGTGGCTCCAGGCCTTTGCTGCTGGATTCAGAAGAGGAGGAGGAAAGCTGCAGGCTGGGTGCGGGCTTCCTGCAGGCTGGGCCCAGGGAGAGGAGGGACATTTCCAGGGAGCAGCATCCCCACACGCAGGCCGCAGAGACGCTGTTCCCTGCCTTTCAGTTGCACTCTGGGGAGGTTTTTAATGAACCCGATGTCTTTGCCACGGCTCCTTTCCGCAGCTCCAGGAAAGCACCGGATGAGGCAGACGTCTTCACCAAAGCTCCTTTCATCTCCAAGGGTAGTGCAGCTCTCCGACACTCAGAAGAAGCAGATGTGTTCCTCAGAGCCCCTTTCACCAAAAAGAAGAGCGTGGAGGAGCTGTTGTCTCACAGTGTGCCCAAGGAACCACTCGTGTTCCTCAGCCCAGCAGCTGACGTCCAGCACAGAACCACCCCTGCGTTCCAAAGCCTGGATGCAGTGGCCTCTGGGCCCTCAGCGAGGCTGCAGTATCCTTCAGGCTTTGCTCTGCTGACCAACCTTCCTCCTTCTGTGAGAGCAACAGAGGAGAACAGCCCTCCTCCAGGCATGCAGCCAGAGCCCAGTGAGCGCAGCCCAGCCCAGCCCGGCCCTCAGGAATGCACGCTGGGACCAGCAGCGAACAGCCGGCCTTTCCGTCCGCAGGCCTTGTCCAAGTACTCCCGTCACTACAGCCCAGAAGATGGGCCTGGTCTTGACGTCCAACCCATCGCTGCTTACAAAGTGGTTTCTCAGACCAACAGGCAGGCCATAGCAGGCTCTGTCTCCCTTGCCCCACTGGCTGCCAGGACTACGGAGCTGCCCGCAGCTGATCCTTTTGCTTCAGCACCATTTCCTTCCAAAGCAGCAAAGCAAAAGCCTTAATGGGCTGTGAGCTGGGGGTGTTCCCAGCAGAACACCTCCCACAGGACCTTGAACCTCTTTGTCGAATTGGTTGATTTTTATATATATATATATATATATATATATATATATATATATATAAAAATTTTTCAGTCAGAACTCTATTT
>JAOWBP010004587.1:88044-112858 GCA_028571105.1 Tragopan temminckii
ATCCCATCCCATTCCATCCCATCCTCATCCTCATCCTCATCCTTCTCCATCCTTTATTTTGTTTCTTTTTCAAATTTCTGGCTTCCCAGCACTAGAACCCAATCTGTCACTTTTGTCACCAAGTTCTATTTGCCCGGCAAAGGGCTCTCCTCACTGTCATCTCAGAGCCTCCGTGGGATGCTCGTGTGCCCGTGCCAGCATCCCAGTGCGCTCCCCCCAGCTGCACTTTGCCAGATAATGAGAGCGAGTTTAGAAACTTAAAGCCTCTTCCTTGCACGCTGGTGAGTGACACAAATGGAGTTCATATTTAATCATCTGTTAACTCGTTGTCTATTATAGCTCTTTAATAGCACCATAGATATTCTTAATGAAGCATGATTTAAGGTATTTACAGCTCTAGGACCGACAGACATCACTCACAGTGTGCAGGTAATGAGGCGTAAAACAGCTCTGGAAACCGTAAAAATGGGAGAGAGAGAGGGAGAGAGAGAGAAAGCGGGCGAGGAGTTGGAGCTGAATTGTTCCGGGGTTTGTTTTAAAATGTTTAGGCATTTAAAGTCATTTCAGCTTCCCGAGGTGTCTGATGGCATCGGGTGCAGTGGTTCCCACATCCGCGACCCCGACCTCGATGCTGGGGGATGGGGACAGCACTGCTTCAGCTCTGCCCCACCGCACAAAAAAGCATGGAAAAGGGGAAAATGCCACTGTGGGGTCTGCCGAGATGCGGCTGTTTGCTTTTTGGCCAACCCAATGGCATGCATGCAACAGCGAAGCGATGGACCTTCCCTTTGCTCATCAGATGTCACCCCGTGCAACGCTCCCCGGCAAAACAATCCACACACACAGAGCGCATAAAAACCCACCCGGACCCAAGCCAAGATTTGCAAAATAATTTGTGACGGAGGTGCCATTTTGCATCAAAATATTGTGCAGCAAATGTCAAACGCCACCAGCCCATGTGTCCCCACGTGTGATGGTAATTGGGATGGACAGCTGTGCTCTGCCACCTCCTCCTTGCGTGGTGATCCCGGCGCGGCTGGTCCCAAGCAATAGCCAGCGTCCCGGCTCCGAGATGGGGATGCTCGTTAGCAAAGAGCTCATTAGCTTGCCTCCCATCACTGTGAGAATAAATAGATGCGGGAGAAGTGGGGACGGAGCACGCAGGGAATGGGTGGCACAGTGCGCTTTAGTTTGTGCTTTTTGTTTGGGTGGTGGATTTACCTCCCGGATGGAGAAGGGGCAGCAATGGGGTTGCAGTGTTCCCATCGCCGAGTCCTTGCTTTGGGACTGCGTCCTGTGGTCATGGTGATGTGGATGGAGCTCAGTTTTGGGGAAACCATTGCTATGGGGTCTGTGAACGAGGGGGTACAGCGTGCTGCTCCGCTCCCTCCCAGAAACGTGCACTGCCTGCATGGACATCTCCCAGCTCAGCTGCAAACAGATCTGTTCCTATAGAGCGTGTGCCCCATGGAAGTTCACCCTGTTTTTTGCATTGCTGCACCATGAGTGCAGGACATCTTCATGGGAAAGCAAGCTGCTCTCCTTTCGGAGCAAATAACCCATTTCCCAAACCATCCCAAGGGCCTCCATTGGGGAATAAGCCTTACAAATCGACGCGCTCACCGTGACGACCCCGCATTAATCCCTTATTATCCGGACATCGGGCTGCATAAATATTTGGCTGCCTCAGCTCCCCGGGGAGCTGGGGGGGCAAAGCCTGTTAGAAAGTCAATGAAGTTCCCTTGGGCAGTGCAGGGGGGGGGGATGAGATGCTTTGGGTCAAGCGCTGAGATTGTGCCACATGTCCCCTTGGGCAAGTCCTGCTGAGGAGGGTTAATATTGCTGACCTATTTTGCACGGGGAAAGCAGCGAGGCTCTGGTTTCAATTAGAAAGGTAAAAACCACCTCGAAACACTGCTCCCACAACACCCAACTCGGCTGCAAACAGTTTTTTCGCCTTCCTCACCCCCCCGTTAGACACGGGAGAAGGAGCTAGAATCTCTCTTTGGCGAAGCATCAGCAGCAGAATCGCTAACTACGTGCCCGTTATAGAAACTTTTTAGTACTGGGGACGAGCCAAGAAAAAAGCCCAGATTGACTCTGAGCTCTCAGCTGGCGCTCGTGGTGCTTCCACTGCGCAGGGGGAGCGGCAGCTCCGGCTCCTGCATGGCGTGCAGGCAGCATCCCACACCCAGCATCCCATATCCGTCATCCCGTATCCTGCACCCTGCACCCCACATCCCCCACCCTGCATCCTACATCCCACATCCCGAATTCCAAATTCTGCATCCCGCACCTCTCATCCCACATCCTGCATCCTGCATCCCACGCCTTGCAACCCCTCACCCTGCACCCCGCACCGATGCAGCTCCCTTCCCATCCGTGAGCTGCCGTGGGACGCGTTTCCCCTCCCGTGCTGCAGTTGCATGCGGTGAGCTCTGCGCTGCTCGCTGTGCCACGGTCCGCATCCAGTGTGCTGTAGGCTGCTCAAAGTCAACCCCAACTGGGATGCTCCCAAGCCCAGCAAACCCTTTATTTGTGCCGAACGGCACACGTTGCACTGTGACTTTGCTCATCACTTGGCTTGTTCCCTTTGAGACTGGATTTCCAAGGTGATCCAGGCCAGCAAAGCCCAGATCCCATTGCAGCACACACTGTATCCTACATCCCAATCCCCAAAACCCCACTTTGGCTGCTGGGGAAACGCCGTCGCCCGCCCGGATCCGCATGTGTGCCGCTTCCATGTGTGCTCGTTTCCAAGGAAACTGCTCTCTCTACATGTGTGTGGCTTAGCACCCTGCGTGCTCTCCTTCGGATAAATCCTTAATTCCTGCACGGTTCCCTGTAATCCCACTGCACAAATCCCCCTCTCCCACTCACATCCCACTCCTTGTGTTTCCCAACCTGTGGATGATGGCAGAGGATCAGCTGCAATGGGAGCTGCATGCTTTGCTGCAGCAATGCGTGGCGCTGCTTTCTGCTCCCTCTGGGATGCGCTTTAGGGTTTTGGGATGGCACCACGCTTTGGGTTTTTGGCCAGTCCTGTGCTGCAGGGCTGGGAGGGGCAGTTGAATAGAGAGCACTTTGCGAAGAGTTATTTCTTATGTTGGAACCCCAAACGGCTTTTGGTTGCCTTGGCAAAATTAGCAAAGTGTGGCATTTTCTAAAAGTGGATTTGGGGTGGAGATCTCCTTCCCTCCTCCCCAAAACCCCCGGAGCAGTGACACTGCTCAGTGTCACCCAAAGCCAGCAGCCAACGCCGTGAACCCAGGGTGGGGAGGATTGCAGGACTAGGAAACCAACCCCAGCACTGCTCTGCTGTGGGGCTGCAGCGGCAAAACCCCATCTCTGTGCACAGCACAGCCCTTGTGCTCAGTGGGGCTGCACAGGGCGCCGCTCCCTGCACCCAGCAGTGCAAGAAAACCCCCCTCATCCTCACAGCTCCGGTGCACCCGGTGGGATCCATGCATGGGACCGACCCAGTGCCCACCCCCGTGGGGGTCTGCCCTGCTCCGCGTGCACAGCACCTTTCTAGGCCACAATCTGTACCCAATCGCGAGCCTGCTGCTAACTCCGCTTGCACTCTATTCTCGTGTTTGCTGTTATTTTTTAACACTTGTTTTATTTTTTTTCCTCCTTTTTTTTTTTTAATTTTTTTTTTTATTTTTTTTATTTTTTGCATAAAAGCGCTACCCTCTCCCCAGAGCCTGCCTGCAGCGAAGGCATGGTCTGTACAACTGCAATTATTTCGAAGAACAGATGGAGCGAGGAGCAGAAAGTCTGTTAATAGTAATAGAAATGCTACATGTTAACCTGGACAGCACACGATGACAGTCCCATGACTACACGTTCTGTTCCCACCAGCTGGGCTCCGAAGGAGAAACGAGAGCTTCAGAAGCACCGCGCTCAGCGCTGCACCCTCCCTAAAGTTAGAGCTCAAATTCCTTCACACTTGCCGAGCGGGGTTTTGGGGTTGTTGGGCTTTTTTTCTCTCCCCCCTCTCCCTCCCCAATCCCTCCTCCTTCCCGTTTTCGGCACCGACACGAAAATATTTCCGCTCCTCCGCGGTGCTCCGGGTGACGCTGCAGCTGTGAGCGCTGTGTCCCCATCTCCATCCCATAGTGACCCATTTTTTTGGGGTGCGCATCTGCACGCTTGCCATAAGCCCATTGCAAAGCGATTGCGGCGAACCGAGCTGGGATTAAGGCACGGCACCTCGCTCTGGGGCAGGTTGCATCAGCACAGGATTGCATGCTCTTGGCTCAGTGGGTCTAAATCCACATTTTGCTGTTTAAAACGGTTTGTTTGGTGGAGATGGCGCTTTGTGGTTTGCACCGAGGGCTGAGCCGTGCGTGGCTTTGGGGGCACGGTGACGTGGGGGGCACCAAGAGCGTGGCTTGGAAATGGAGCAGAGGTGCTGTCTGCAGGGCAGTGATCCCACTGTGCAATCCCTACCTGTTTCCCAAGGCATGAGGGGATTTAGATAGGGAGCTCTGGCTCCGTGGATGAGAGCTTGTGACTCAATCCTGCAGCAGTTCCCTGAAATCTCAGCCCCTAGAGGTTGCACCTGGAGGTCTCGTTAGGAGAGGTCTCTTCATCTGTCTGCTTGCAGGATAATCCATCTCCTGAGGTCCTGCCAAATCCTTACAGATCAGATTTTCCTCCCACAAACCTCCAGAGGTCACTTCAAACCTGCGGGGCCCCAAATCCCTGCACTGGTGGCACCATGGTGTGCTAGGTGCCCTCATACAGGGACCAGGACACACAAGGGCGCCCACAGCTGGGCATTGCTTTCAGGAAATATCCTGGCATCCTATTACAGGAGAGCAGAAAGCCCTGTGCTGTGTTACAGGGTCAGGGGGAAATCCTGAGCGCGTTTATTTGGATGTACACCAAAACACCCTTCTCCTTCCACAAAGCCCTTTTGGAGACATTGGGGTCATTGGGGTCCAGTAGGTCTGCAGGCTTTGCGTTCCCCTCCTTGCTTGTTCCCCATGCCTTGCATTCTCCTTGCTCGTGTGCGCGTAGGAAAGGGTGAAAAGCAGCGATGCAGAGGCAGGCTGCTCCTTGCTCACTCATCCCCATGCCCCCATTGCTCTCTTCTCTCGCAGAACAAGAAGTACGTGGTGATGCTGGTGGACCCCGACGCTCCCAGCAGAGCCAACCCCCGGAGCCGTTTCTGGAGGCATTGGCTGCTCACCGACGTCCCCGTGAGTGTCCCCAGGTGGGAGGGCGGTGACATCTCCACGGCTGCACCCAATGGGGCACCGTTCATTCCATGGGTGAAATCCCAAAGGGGAGAAATGCAAATGGCGCTCGGTGTGTGGGTAGGGGAGCACTTCCTGAGATCGAATCCAGTGAGGCTGGGATTAAAATATTGCTGCTTTTTCTTTTTTTTTCTTTTTTTTTTTTCCCCCTCTTTTTTTTTTACCCTTTCCTAAAGACATACAGGAAAAAAAAGGCACCGTGCAGACTCCTCACCCACAGCTCTATCTGCGCTCCATCTCGCGAGAGCTCTTGTTGTCAGCTTATTTTGGGAGAGGAAAGGGGAAAAGACATCAAAGGGAGGGGGGGAAAAACATCAGTTTTGGTGCAAAATCCCATATTTTCCCCAATTTTTGGTGCAAAATCCCATAATTTTCCTTTGGGATCAGCACCACACAGTGGATGGGGACCCTTCCATCGCCACTTTGCTTCCTGAGAGCTTTGGGCGAATCCGTGCTCTCCACTCCTCCTCTTATCTCCTAAAAGATGCGGTGTTTCAGCTCTGAATCAATCTAACTAATAATCTGAAGTCTAATTAAGATATCAATTAATTTGCAGTGTGCATTTAACAAGAAATATCTCGTCATTCTCTGCTATTATTCTCCGAAATTACTGCTGAGGGCTTTTTGTACAGATACCTTAATTAGGCGTTTTTTTATGGTTAATGGGAATATTGAGCAAATTAAAATTAGATATTAATATTTTCTGCGAATTTCATAATTGGCTGGAAAAAAAAAAAAAAGAAAAAAAACCCCAACCATAAAGCATTGGGAATAATTGCAGAGATTTATGTACAAGGCCTTTCTTTTCGTTATTTTTTCTTATTTTTTTTTATATATAATCCTTCACAGAAGCCCTTCTGCATTTCTAACAACAGGGTCTTGGAAGTCTCTCATTAATTTTAATATTTACTAAACGCAAAAAAAAAAAAGCTCGAGCTCTTGTTTTCCCTTCTGTACACAGCTCCTTCTGAGGCGTTCGTTATTGCTAATTATTGTGGTTTTCTTGTCTTTTTTTTTTTTTTGTCTCTTTTTTTTATTTTTTTGAGCGTGAGATCGTTTGAGCAGAGATGGGGGATTACAACCAGCACAAATGGTTGGAAGGCGCTGCGTTTTTCTTGAGCAAATCAGTGTTGAGGTTGGAAATCTCCTTTGCAGGATGGGAGGAGGGAGCTCTTTTAGCAGCAGAATGGATTTGGGGGAGAAAAGGTGAATTTTGGGAATGGTTTTGCCATCGCCCAGTGCTGCATCTCCATTGGCCCCAACTGCAGTTGTTTGATGTGCTCCATCCTTGTGCTATGGGTGCACAGACACATCTCCTTACATATATGTATACACATACATATAAGGATACCCATATTTATATGGCATCTCTGCACCCATATACAGGGCTCACCATTGGGCATCCCTCCCCGAAGGCATCTTCCCCCTGTAGGCACGGGGTGACCCTCCAAAAACCAAAATTTGGGAACACTCCATGCAAACTACAACACCCTGACTTGCCACCGAGGTTGGGGACCTGTTCTGATGTGAAACACCAACGAAAAAACCATAAAACCGCAGCAGGGCCCACTTAGGGTTGGTGTCCCAAAAGGCAGCGTTGGGGTTGGAGGACCCCATCCCCACTGGGTTCCATTCACCGCTCCTTATCGCCAACGGCGGCACCGCCGCTCCGCTTGTCAGGCGCTGGGGAGATGCTTTCACTCCCATTCAAAATAATTTAAATAAAAACGTTGCTACAAAGTGGAATAATATCTTTTGATGAATGTTTTTAAAGCCCTTTAGGTTTTCATGGTAATTTGCAGTGTAAAATTATTTAGAGATAAGAGCCAAATTAGCTCTTATAGGCGGAGGTCGATATGTCCCGTTATCCATGCAAGCAGTGTTTAAATATAATCAGCCTTTACTCTAATGCAGCATAATTGTTCATTTGAAATCGCCTTTTTTTTTTCTCTCTCTCTCTCTCTTTTTTTTTAAACTCCATTCAATGAGTCATTAAAATATTCAAAGGATAATGCAGCGAATTGGAAATGAATTTATCACATTATCCCGCGTACACCGCGGAGCATCAGGTAGCGATGCAGAGCTGGAGCCGGATGGCAAAGCCACCCAGTAAACACGGATTCCCATTCCGTATGCAGCAAAGGAAGGGAGAAAATCCTGCCCAGGGGAAGGAGTGCGTTCTGGCGTTATCCCCCTCCTCGGGAGCTGCAGATTTGTGCTCCGCCGCAGCGTCGCCGCTTGAACTTTATTTTTATCCAAATATGTTTGTAGCAGAAAGTCGTTATGGAAACGGGTTCTGGCAGCCACCAGACCCTGCGTTGAGATGGGGCGGAGCGGGGCTCGGTGCTGCCCTGGCCGTACCCGCACCCGCATCCTGACGAGGGGATTGCGGGGAAACTGAGGCGCGCGGCAGCGTGGAGGCGGGCACAGCGGTTGGGGCGGATACGTGAGCCGATGGGTCGAGAAAGTGCCAGTGGGAGCCCTGAGCCCAGCGCTTGGAGTCGATTTCTCCGTTCGGGGAAGGTTGGGTTGGGTTGGGTTGGTCGGGCCGAGGGTCGGCATTGGGGTCACTGCGCTGTCCTCGGTGCTGAACGTCCCAGTGCCACCACCGGCCCCCTCCTGTGCCTGCGTTTGTCACCGCACTGATAAACAGGTTCTGGGTTGCAAGTGTCACCATAGAAACAGGTGCTATCTTAAGCAAACAAGGGCTTTATTAACCTTAAAATTTGAGTGTTTTTTTTTTTTTTTTCATATGACAAGAGGCTGGGGAGGAGCTGCAGTGGGTTCTCACATCCCTGCACCCCAGTAGTGTTCCCAGCCCTGTCCCCAACCCTGTCCCCAGCCTGAAGGGAGAGTGGTGCAAGAACCCAGAAGGAAACTTTTCTCTTTGTGCAGTGACAGAACTGAGCTGGTCCAAAGTGCCATGGATGTAACCATGGTTGTGTTGGGGAAACCAAAGGGCTGTGGTGATTGGGGTGCACTGGGCAGAGCTGGGTGCAGTCGGCGTGGAGGCGAATTTGGGAGTCGGACTCAATGATCCTTAGGGGTCCTTTCCGACTAAGGGTATTCTATGAGATGATTCTATGATTCTAAATATAATAGTGGAAGGAGAAGCTTTTTGGTTGGGTAAAAAAAAAAAAAAAAAAAAAAAAAAAAAAAAAAAAAGTATATATATATATATATATAAACTAAATCAGGTTTTGGGTATGCGAGCTCTGCCTGCGGGAAGAGGTGGGTGTGGGAAAGCTGCCCCAGGGAGCTGCCAGCAGAGGAATGCTCCTTTGGGGAGAAGCAGAGCATCAGGACTTAGAGCTGTGGGGACGGGGATGATCCAATCCCAACCCCAATGCCATCAGCATTCCTATCCCCATCAGTCCCCGTTGCAGCAATGGGGATTTGATGGGCAGCAATGCAATTGTTGGAGAAACAGCCAAAATTGTTGGTCCTCATGGCAGTGATGGGGAATTTTAGAGCAGCAGTGCAGTTACTGGGGACTCAGTGTTGTTCCCCATTGGTTCCCATTGCAGCGATAGGGAGTTGCAGAGCAGCAGTGCAATTGTTGGGGTGTTGTTCTGCCTCTCCAGGGCTCATTCTACTCTACCTTTTGGTTGTTAAACCAAACAATTGGTTTAACAGAGAAAGAACAGAGAGAAATGCTGTTTTAATTGATG
Source organism: Tragopan temminckii (assembly GCA_028571105.1). Classification (NCBI taxonomy): domain Eukaryota; kingdom Metazoa; phylum Chordata; class Aves; order Galliformes; family Phasianidae; genus Tragopan; species Tragopan temminckii. Next base: position 96,983 of record JAOWBP010004587.1, read on the forward strand.
ACTTGGAATATTTGGTTCCCCAGTGTGAGTTTGCGTCGCTGCCTTTTAATGAAAGCTTTATTAATAATTATTAATAAAGAAAAGAACAACGAAAGTGGAAGGAAGAGAAAACCACGCAGAGGGTTTGCTGTTGGGGCATGATTTCTCTGTTGGGTTTTCTCCTTGGGGCCTCATTTTGGGGATGAGGTCGGGTGTTCACCAGCTTCAAAGCTGAGTATCAACCACCACTCATTGGTGCTCTGCAAGCAGATGGGCTTTAATTACTGCCACCATCAGCAAATATCGCAGGGAAAAGGGCTTTGGGGCTCATTGTTGGAAAATCCAGCTTCGGCAGGGCCAATTGTAGATCCGGCTTATTTTAAAGCTTGAACTGTTTATATTACCTTTAAACATAGGCTTTAGTCAACAGCATGAGTGACTGTAAGGCACAATGCTGCCCAAAGGTCTGCCACGCCGGAACAATGCGACAGCAGCAACTCAGTACTGATGGAAAAACAGCACCAGAACATGATTGGCCCGAACTGCCAAAGAATGGAGCTGCTAATCTGTGTAATTTCTTGGGCACCGTTAGGGCAAAGCGCTGCCTTCCCGTTGCTGTGGGAAAAAACAGTGCATGCAGAGCTACCTGCAGGGGAATGCGTGTTTGCACAAGTGCCTGTGCTTGCACAGATGCACACATCTCTGTGTGTTTGCACAAGAATGCTTCTTTGTATGTGCAGCTGTTTGCACAAGCACACACCTTTGCACGAGCACGTTTTCCCTCGTATGTCTTTGCACAAAGATATGTTTGCATGGGTGGGTCTTTGCACAAGGATGCTTGTTTGCTCAGAGCCTCCTTGCATGCACCAGCATCCCTCAGTGAGTGGCTGCTGGACTCTCCCAGAGCTGCAGCTTGGGCTCCTGCCCTCCTGCCTTGTAATTAACGCTCTCAGGTAATTGCACTTCCATCCTCCCCACTAAGCCACCACCAAGCAATTCTGGCTGGGAAGCTGCAGAATGAGGAGGTGCGAAGGGTGGCTCTGATGCACCCTGGGGAGCACCAACACTGGGATGAGGGTTTTTGTAGGGCTGCGAACATTTTGGGGCTGGGACAAGGGGGAAAACACAGGGGCATGTCTGCTCCCAGCCCCACACATCAGCTCCAACCCCACATTTCTGCTCCCAGCCCTGCATATCATCTCCCAGCCTTACATATCACCTCCCAGCCATACAAATCTTCCCCCAGCCCTATGTATCATCTCCCAACCCTACACATCAGGTCATGGCCGTACACATCTTCTCCCAACCCTATACATCATCTCCCAACCCTACATATCATCTCCCAACCCTATACATCATCTCCCAACCCTACATATCATCTCCCAGCCCTACACATTTTCTCCCAACCCTACCTATCACCTCCCAGCCCCACACACACTCTTCCAGCCCCAGAACTGCGATGCTTTCAGGCAGACAGACACGCACTCTGTGATTACAATCATTATATTGCCAAGGATCTGCAGAGGGAGAGACGATTATGATGGTGACAAAGAGGTTTCTGTCATCGGGGCTGCGCCCCGCGGCTTTGCTCTTCTTCAGGTTGAATTTAGTGGTTGGGAACGTTCCTTTCTTCCATGGGTTGTTGGTCTGATGCTGCCCCAGAGCAGAGATCTGGAGTTGTTTGGGGTGTCCTGAGCAATCTGCACGTTCCAGGTGCTGCTGGAGGAGGTGGTTCGTTGGGGTGCGATCCCGGAGTGGAGATGTGGGGTTGGTTGGGGTGTTTGGAGTGACCTTGGTGTGCTGGGTGCTCCTGATGGAGCTTTATGGCTTGGGGGCATCCCCAGGGACAGGGAACCCCAACACGTGGCCCCGTTTCCTGCTTTCCCACCAGGTAGAAGTGGATTTAGGGATTTCCTTGTTGCTTCTTCTTTCGTTTAGCACACGGAGGCCAATGATTCGTCACCATCCAATAACTCCGAGGCTGCAAACACTCTCACTGCTGTTTATTCAAACGGCTGTTTGTTAATTAGCTCCTCTTAACGAGGAGAGAATAAATCAGATAAAACACACCGGAATGGCACGGGGACGGTTTGCAGATTGGTTTTGTTTTCCAGCAGAGATACAGCCATGAACCTTCAATGGAGATCCCATGTATATGGGCAACAAAGTGTACGGAGACCCCGTGTATACAGGGGATGGGTTGTATATGGAAATCTACGTATATAGGGGATGGAAGGTGTGTGGATACCCTATACATGTACAGGCTATGAGATGTGTGTGGAGATCTGAAGCACATAGGCTTTCTTTGAGACATATTTGGAGGCCCTATGCATATAGACGATGAGTCGCATATGGGGGTCTATGTATATAGGGGATGAAATGTATATGGAAGCTTTGTATAGAGTCCATGGGACGTGTATGGACACACTTTGCATTGGATGTACAGGAAGTGCATGGAGATGTGTAAGATGTGAGTGGTATCATGTAGGATTTATATGGAGGTGTACAGGATGTACATGGAGATATATGGGATGGCTATGGAGATGCACAGGGTATACGGAGATGTATGGGATGCACATGGAGATCTATTGGATGCATATGGAGATGTATAGGATGGATATGGAGGAGTATAGGATGCACATGGGGATCTATAGGATGGACTTGGAGGTATGTAGGATGTGCATGGGGATCTGTGGGACGCACATAGAGATCTATAGGATGCACACAGAGCTGTATGGGATATGCACAGTGGGATTCCCATGGTCCCGTTCCCCATCCACAGAGCAGAGCGGTGATTAATGGGGCTGTGTGTGGGAGCATGGGGATGGAGGAGGGAACTCCTACTGCACCCCGCCATGAATCACCGGGAAGGCGAATCGGTGCCGTTACCACGGGAACAGAGAGAGGAAGGGACTTCCCTGCCGAAATGATGCGGCGGAGAAAATCGCTCCAAAAAAAAAAAAAAAAAAAAAATCAAAAAAAAAAAGAAGGAAAAAAGAGGCGAAGCTGTGACTAAGCAGCAGAAGTTATGTAAAGCACCGTGGGGAAGTGCAGGGGAGGGACGGCACGTCCTGCGCTGCCCACGGCCGTACCCCTCCCCGCCTCCTCCTGCAGTGGGGGTGGTGGCAATGGGAGATGCTCTCACTGAGGGCAGTGGGGGTGTGGGGTGGGCTATGGGGTGTTCTGCGTCTGTGGGGCTGGATCCCTGCATGGATGGGGCCGGAGAGGATGGCGGTGGAGAGGATTTGGGGAGAGGGGTTGGGTGTTGGTGCTTAGTGATGTGCATCTTCCTTGAGTGGTGCTTGTTGAGATTTAGGGATGCTCGGCCAAAGTTGTCAGTGCTCATCTGAATTTGGGGGTGCTCACTTGAATTTGGGGATGCTCATCTGAATTTGGGGTGCTCATCCAAAGCCAGGATCACTCATCCAAAATTAGGGATGCTCATCTGAATTTGGGGATGCTCATCCAAAGTCAGAGTTGCTTGTGCACATTTGGGATGTTCATCCGGAGCTGGACCCCCAAAGTTAGGATTGCTGGTCAGAATTCAGGGATGCTTGTTCAAACTTAGGGAAATGTGTTTGAATGTGGGGCTGCCAGCCAAATTTGGGGATGCTCATCCAAAGTCAGGGTTGCCTGTGCACGTTTGGGATGCTCATCCAGAACTGGGGGTGGTCATCCGAAGTTAGGGCTGCTGGTCAGAATTTTGAGCTGATCATCCAAATTTGGGGATGCTCATCCAATATTAGGGTTCTTTTTCGTATTTGAAATGCTCATCCAGAGCTGGGGGTGGTCACTGAAATTTAGGATTGCTGGTCAGAATTCAGGGATGCTGGTTCAAATTTAGAGAAATGTGTCTGAATTTGGGGCTGCCATCCAAATTTGGGGATGCTCATGCAAAGTTAGTGATGCTTGTCTGAGTTCGGTGAAACAAGCCTGAATTTAGGGCTGCCCATCCAAATTTGGAGCAAATTTGGAGCTGCTCATCCAAAGTTAGGGTTGCTTATCAGAATTTGGGGATGCTCATTCAAATTTGGGTCAGCGCGTCAAAATGTAGAGACGCTCATCCAAATTTGGGGCTGCTCATCCAAAGGTAAGGAAGCAAGTCAGAATTTAGGGCTGCTCATCCAAACTTAGGGCTGCTCATTTACATTCAGGGATGTCCATCCAAATTTGGGGAAGCCCGTCCAAGTCTGGGGGAGTTCCCCCCCCCAAGCAGGGCTGCTCACCACATGGGTGATACAGTGCACAAAACGGAGACCCCCATTGCTTCCCTGCAATAAGGGGATCCCAACACCCCACGAAGCAACACGCAAAGCCATCCCAAACCTCCCGAATCTGCTTCCTCTTTGCAACAGCATCCGTCCGCAGGAGGATCCCGGCCGTGCCGGGAGATGCTTGGGATCGTTCCAGCTTCCGCCTGGAAGCCCCGCAGCCCGGAGGGAGCCGCGCATCTCCCGAAAAGGGAATGCAGAGGCAGCTGCACGGTGGAGGAAAACCCTCTGCCTGCCCTCCCCTGGTGCCACAGACGCGGTGTCTGAGCGATTAGTCACCGAGGCTTCCCTCCTCCACTGCAGAGCCTGTCCCCCACACGGCAAGCCAGCGGAATGCTTAATTGGAGTTCCTCACACCTACAGGGGTATCGCCTTAAACGAAGCGACAGCGCGATCAAAGCGCTGCAGTCAGACCCTGGGAGCTGCGGGGTTGCTATGGAGTCGTTGGCTTCGGGTTTTGAAAGAAAGGAAGGGAGAAAAAAAAATGTGTATAGAGAGATAGAAAACCAAACCCGATCCCAAATCTGCAAGTGCTGCCCCAGAGGCCAAAATCTTTGGGTCCGAGCACACAGAGCGGGATGGGGATGCTCAAACCCAACAGAGGGGTGGCTGCCCCATCAGGCATCAGCGAAGCCAAAGAGCGCCCCAAAAAGAGGAAGGGGTGACCCTCTGCACCCCGCTGGAGATGAGGCAGTGGGCAGGGAGCGTCCTCTGCTCATTTTGGAGGTGACACATCAAGAGAGCCAACTGTCCCCATGGGGATGGCCGTCCCCGCAGTGGCATGGGAGGAGTTGACAGAAGGGATTACTTTCTCACCTGGAATTTACAGTGGGGATTTGGGGCTGATTAAAGGCAGCTCTCAGCAGCTCCCAGCTGGGATCCCTCCGTCATTCAGAGAGTGAAATTACAGTCTGGTTCCCATTGCAAACAACTTTTCTTCCACGAAACGCAGGCACTGTGCATGAGGGAAACAGGATATCGTTTGTGGTTTTGTGAAAAAAAAAGTTGTCCTTTTTATTATTATATTATTCTTGCTGTTTCTTCGGGATCTATTTAAAATGTGGATATTCTGAGTTGGAAAATCGTTTCACGAGGGCAGAAGCGCGTCAGGTTCCAACAAATGATGAAATTGGTGGTTCCTCCCGTGTTGGGTTGGAGTTTTGTTTGGAAACGGCCCCGAAACCATCCTGGTGGGGCACTGAAGGCCAACGGGACGATGCCAAACGTGGAGCACTGGGGGGCTCTGAGCCCATCCCCAGGTGACCACGCGTGGGCAGGCGCTGCCCCATCGATCCCGTGTGCGAATGCCAAAAGGGCCCTCAATCAATAAAACCTGAACTTCTACAGGGCCGGCTTCAAAAGATCATCCCAAGGCAAAGGCTTTTGGTTGGAGGCGATTAATTAGCACCTTGCAAATGACTCATTAAGGAGGTGGCCGGTAAATGTGAGAGCAATTAAAACCATCGAGCACGATGCCCCCCCGACCCCTCTCCCAATGCATCGATCACTCATTGGGATGAGCCGGGGATGCAGCCTAAAAAAGGACTTTTTTTCTCCTCCTGCAAACCACAGCCGTGTTTTCTCCCCACTGCTTCCAAACGAGAGCCGGAACAAGGTAGGAGAGCGAGGAAAACCCTCCACTGGCTTCCCTTGATGAACTGAGCTAATTTCTCTCTTAATGGTTCACTACGGAGCTGAATGTGAGGCTTTCCTCCTGCACAGCAAACCCTCTCCCACACACAGACAAATAGGCTGAATATTTAATTGGAATTCCTCACACCTACAGGGTAAAGCCTTGTCAGTAGAAATATAGCCCATCGCCAGCTGGCATCCCCGCACGCCTCCCACCTGATCTCCCAAAAAGAAATCCCTCCCTGTCCTCCCCCTATCGCTCCGCACCCACAAACCCTGCGCCTGGTGGTGCTCAGGGCTTTGGGAGCCTGGAGGTACCCAGCTGCAATGGTGGCCCCAAGGGTACAACCCAAAGTCCCTTTGGTGGCCCCATGGGGATGATGGTGGCACTGAGGGTACGTCCTTCACCAAATCCCTTTGGTGGCCCCATGGGGATGATGGTGGCACTGAGAGTATGTCCTTCACCAAATCCCATTGTTGACCCCATGGGGATGATGGTGGCACTGAGGGTACATCCTTCACCAAATCCCTTTGGTGTCCCCATGGGGATGATGGTGGCACTGAGGGTACGTCCTTCACCAAATCCCATTGTTGACCCCATGGGGATGATGGTGGCACCAAGGCACCAGCCTTGACCAAACCCTACGGGAGCAGTACGGGATCTTGGATCTGAGCCTCCATGCAACACTCAGGGAGCTGTGGGATGAGCTATGGGGTCCTCTGTGGTGTCCCCCATGGTGTCCCCAGGTGGGTGGCAGCAGAGGGCACTGCCAGGCCGCCCGCACCTCACCCTACCCAGGTGATGAAATGGGTGCAAATCATTACCCAATACTCCGCTCTTTGGGGAAAGCATAAGCCCCCCATTTCCGAGCCCTACAGCCCCATTTTCTTTCCTTTCTCTTTTTTTTCCCCCAAGTTTCCCCAAGTCTTTGTCTTAATGAGCCAGGTTAAATATTCAGTAATCAGTGTAATAATACACCTGGACTTGTTCGCGAGATATCTGCCTTTTGTACTGCGACAGGACATTAATAGTAATTATTCTGCTTTGTAATTGGAGCTTTAAATACTAATTCAAACAGCCAGAGGAAAACCAATTAGTGCTAATTTATCTCTATGTGTTTTGGAGAGCCTGTGTCTGTCATACTGTGAAGAAATAGGTTGGTAATTAGTACAGTTGGGTGGTAGATAGAAGTAATTATCAGATTCTTTCATGTTCTTTAAAGGAAAAAAAAGATATCTAAGGGCCGCCTGACTCCTCCTTTCCAAAGAAGTTTGCACCTCGAAGGAAGGCAGTGCCTGGTCTCGGCTGTCCCCGGTCTCGCTGTGCCAACCTGTAGGCTTTGGGAGGTGCTGAGCCAGATTTGGGGGCTTGGGGCTGTGCTCAATGGGTATGTGCCCAAACCTATGTGCTCCACGCATCGGAGCCACGCTCTGTAAAGCTGAGCCAACTCTTGTGTCTTTGAGCCATATTCCATGTCTCTGAGCCAGACCCCAAATCTTTGAGCCACACCACGTGTTTGAACCCAAACCTATGCACTTAAGCCATATCTCACCTGCTTGAATCCTACTCCATACATCTGAGCCATGCTCTCTGTGTTTGAGATAAAACCCATATACTCAGCATGGCTGAGATGCACCCCGTGCATTTGACCAAAGCCTGTTGGTTTGAGCCACACTCTGTGTATTGGGTTTATAAGCAAAGTGTTTGATTTGTAGCTTCCTATGTATTTGTACGTATCCTATGTGTTTGGTTGGTATCCTCTGCATCTGAGCATTCCTGCCATGCCCTAAGCCTAATAATCCCACCCTATCCTATCTCTCTGATCCATGCCCAATGTGTATGGTCCATATTTTATGATCCACTCCCTACGTGTATGAGCCCGACCCTTTGCACCAAAGCCATAGATGGGGATGATGACCCATCCCATCGTCCCTCTCTGGGACAAACTGGACCAGGGCTGCAGCAGGATCTGCAGGAATTCCTGCCTGCCCCATTCTGTGCTTCCTTTCCTCTCCAAAAACCCAGTGGGGTTACCTTGGTAATAACAAAGTGCACCGTTCCAGGAGGGAGGGAACAGATTCCTATTCTGATGAAGCGGATTTCTCCTCCTCCCCTCTTTGCCCCTTTTATTGCTGCCAATTTTGTTTAGGGAAAAAAAAAAAAATCATAAGCAAATGCTAATGATGGAAAAAAAAAGCACTTTTTTTTTCCATGGGTGGGGAGTAAATGCCATTGGAAGACTTCTATGCGAAGAGATGCCGGGGGGCACAATATATCAAAGGAAATATAATGCACCCAGGTTAAAACTAATGATTGCCATATAATTAGATGTGAACCATTGTGCTATAAATGTGTATTCTTCAGCGTGCTGTGATTGTACAGTAAAAGAGAGAGAGAGAGTGAGCGCACGGAGAAAGAAAGACAGAAAAACACCGAACCCAGCAACGTACTATAAAAAGCACTGTTGACTTTTCTGCTGTTTAGTATTCCTTGCCCGTACTCCCCCAGGAGTATGTAATTAGTGCTTTATGAAGAGCGCATTTAAAGCAGTTTAATATTCACCTCATTCAGTCTGAAACAATGTGATCACTGCTTAGACAAATCACTGCTCCTCACTGACATCCTCTGTCAGTACATTACCTCTGAAAAGACCTTTCAAGAGGCTTGGATGTTAATTAGTTGTCTATCATGTATAAACAGAGCAGTGAGCAGAAGGGCTGCACCAGGCCAAAGGCACAGAGGGAAATACTGGAAATACTGTTTTTTTTTTTTTTTCCTTTTTTTTTTTTTTCCCTTTTCATGAAAATCTCTGGCTTTTTCGTCCCCCCTCTCCACGGTTTGCTGGCTCTTTGCAGAGTTTTGCATGGCCTGGAGTGGAGCCTGGGCTTTCCTTCTGCTCCCCAGGGTGCTGAGCCACCTGGCACCGAGCTCTGCTGTGGGCAAGGTGTTCCTAAAGCTGCTGTGTGGGGTGGGACCTGCTGAGCTGCCTCTGCCCTACTGGTGTGAGCATCCCAGCCTGCATCCCAACCCTATATCCCAACCCTGCACCCCAACCTGTATCCCAGCCTGCATCCCAACCCTGCATCTCAAGCCTGCATCCCATTCTGCATCCCAACCCTGCATCCCAACCCTGCATCCCATTCTGCATCCCAACACTGCATCCCATCCTACATCCCATCTTGCATCCCAACCCTGATCCCAACCTGCATCCCAGGCATCGTCCCAACCCTGAGCCCCAGATAACATCTTGTCCTGTAGTGTAGGCATCATCCTGTCCTTCATCCCATCCCTGCCTCCCAATTCTTCATCCCACTTTGCATCCTATCCTGCAGGCCAGTGTTACTTCCCAGTCTTGCATCCCAGCCTTCATCTCATCCTGCATCCCAACTGTTTACCCCAAACCCACATCCCAAACCTATAGCTTAACCCTGCATCCCAGGCATCATCCCATCCTGACTCCAGTCCCACTTCCCAGTGCTGCATTCCAGCCCTGCATCCCAGTGTTACATCCCAATCCTGCATGCCAGGCATCATCCCATCCCAGATCCCAATCCCGCATCCCAACTTTTCATCCGAACCCTGCAACCCGTCCTGCATCCCAGTGCTACACCCCAGTGACACAACCCAGCCATCATCTCATTCTGCATCCCAGCCATACATCCCAGACAACTTCCTGTCCTGCCTCCCAATTCTGCATTCCAATGCTGTATCCCAACCCTATATGCTAATTCTGCATCCTGCCCCTACCTCCCAGTGCTACGTCCTCACCTTTCATCCTGGCCCTGTCCCCCAGCACTGCGTCCCACTTCTCCATCCTACCTTTGTATCCTGTCCCACATCCTGGCCTCTCCCAAATCCCAGTGCTACATCCCAATTCTGCATTCCTGGCATCTTCCCATCCCACATCCCAATTCTGCATCCCAAAACTGCACTGCAGTGCTACACACCAACCCCACAACACAGACATCACCCCATCCTGAAGCTCAACCTTGCATCCCAGTGCTGCATCCCAGTGCTTCATCCCAATGACACATCCCAGCATCATCCTGGCCCTGCATCCCAACCTTGCATTCTGACCCTGCATCCTGATTCTACACCCCAGACCCACACCCCGGTGCTACACCCCAATCCTGCACCCCATCCCTACCTCCTAACCTTGAACCCCGACCTTGCCTCGCAGCTCTGCATCCCATTGCTCCCAGTCCCTTGCCATGCACGAGGACGATGACACGGGCAGGGTGATGCCATGGGGCTGGGGACAGGACCAGGCCCCCAGCCAGCGCAGTGAGGTCCCTCAGCTCCAGCCCTGACACCACCTCAGTGCTTGAACACACGGAACGAGCACTTCTGCACCTATATGATGTGGTTACTGACACCCACCCACTTTGCCAGCACGCCTCAAAATGAATGGATGGAAAATACGATAGGAGAGGGAGGCAGCACTATTTACAGCGGGGTGGCACTTGGCTGAGCAAAGAGATCTCAATGGAAGGGATGTACTGGTCCACTCCTTATAGGTTTGTGCCCTGCTTGGTGTGCCCAAAGTCCTCCATTGCAAGGGACAGTGTGGGTGTCCCCATAGGCGCCCCCGTAGCCTCGCTTCCCCCTCCCCCAGCTCAGGGTTTTTCCCCTTTTCTCTCCCTTTTTCCCTGGCTCTCTTAGTCACGAAGGTGAGGCACTGGTGGAGACACAGACATCAAAAACAAGAGGTGATGAAACGCCGGGAATAATTAAGTTGCACTAAATCACCGGGCCCAGGTGGCACACTGCCAGCGCGCTGGGAAACTGGAGCATGGAGAGCTGCATTATTATTAATAATCACTGGCCCCATCACGAACAACAACTTATTTTGCACCTCCTTGTACCAAAGGAGTGGGAAGCAGCTAGGACAGGGAGTGGGCAGTCACAGAGCAGGGGGACAGAGCAGGGGACGTGACCCCGAAATGCTCCGGTTGCACCGCGCTTGGTGATGCATTGTAAAGGGGAAAAAGTGTGCGATTTGGGGCTAAACCCAGCAATGGAGTCTCTGGGGATGCTCCATCCCACAACAGTGAGGTCTCCGAAAGATTTGAGGAGAGTTTTCCATCTCCTCTCTGTTTCATTTGGGGCCAGCAATGATTTTGCATGACCACATTTCTGGGGCAGGATCGATTGTTCTCCCTGTTTTGCGCACCGGGCACATGCGTGAACTCAGCGCTGATTGAGATCATGGAAACCACTCTGCCTGTGCAGACAGGCACCTGGCTCCGTCTGTCCGTCCAAGCAGCCCCTATAGGGCTGTGCATCCATCCCCGTGTCGCCGGCAGCCCCGATCCCAAGCAAGTCTGCTCCCGCCACGCATCCTCTGCGCACCCATCTCCTTGCGCAAGAGCTTATCCGCCCGCATCGCTGCAAGAAGAGCTGCCTGCTCCCAGGGCGTGGGCGAGCCTGCAGCCCCGGGCTGGGCATTGCACAGCTCCTCTGCCTGGCCCCGGTGCTGCAGAGAGTTTTGCAGCAGGGTGCGTTCCCCCACCACGCATTGCTGGGGTGATAGCGGGCCAAGAGCAATGTTGGCGTTGCGAAGCTTTGGGATGCGTTTTTCTTGCATCCCGATGGGCTTTCACCCTTGAAAGCTTTGGGGAAAATGTGCTTTGACCTAAGGCTCATGTTGGGGTTGGATCGTGCTCTTTGGCAGCCCCAGCGGACACTCTCCATAGCCAAAGGTCTCTCCCCATGCCTCAGGGTTGGTTGGAGACATGGCGATGGCACGAGTGGGACTCAGTCCTCGCCACCGTTCCCACCTGCACGCATTTCATCAGGGTGACCACAGCCAAAATCCTCCCTGCCAGGGGCAAACCAGCCTGTGTTGAAATTTCTGCAAGCTGTAAATCTACAGCAGTTGTAAAACCTCTAAGCCTCCATCTGCAACGTGCAGGTAAACCTTTAATTCCTCAACAATACCCAGCTAACTCCCAGCTAAATCCCTAATTCCTGCACGCCGGGGCCCCGTGCATTGGGCACCGTGCAGCCTGGTGGCTAAAGAACAGAGCCAACCCCACGATAGAGGGGACGCCAACGGGTTTCAGGGCTCATCAACGCAGTGATGACAGTGGTGGTGATTGCTCCACGCATTGTACAACGCGGGTCCCCGCCGCTGGCACAACGCTTGCCCAAGCCGGTGAAACCTGTAGGGAAAGACCACCCTTTCTTGGGCAACTTCCCTGACTCAAGATCCCACCCCGAGTCTCCGGGAGATGGATCTCTGCTGCCTCTTACAACATATCGCCATCCAGACTGGTTTCCCCACAAATCTCTCTTCCATGGATTGTTTTCCCTTTTTTTTTTTTTTTTTCCTTTTTTTTCTTTTTTTTCTTTTTTAATTTTTGGGTGGCTGCAAGAGCTCAGACCACGGCACTACATTGCTGTCAACTGCTTTTTGTAGAATTGTAGAACCGCTGAGGTTGGGGAAAGCCTCCAAGACCATCAACCATTGACCCATCACCACCATTTCCATGGAATCATTGAGTCACTGAGGCTGGAAAAGACCACCAAGGTCATCAAGCCAACCACTGACCCACCCCCACCGTGTCCGTAGAATCAGAATTGGAGAAGACCTCCAAGATTATCGAGTCCAACCTCAACCCATAACTGCCATGCCCATAGAATCACCAAAGTTGGAAAAGACCTCCAAGATTACCGAGTCCAACCCCAACCCATCACCACTGTGCCCTTAGGATCACACAACCGTTAAAGCTGGAAGCGACATCTAAGACCATCAGGTCAACCATTGACCCATCCCCACTGTGCCCACCAAACCACGACCCCAAGTGCCACATCCCCGCATTTCTTTTTCCTTACACCACACAAAGCTCAACCAAAAACATGTTTTATAGAAAAGAGGTTCCCAGAGCTGCTTCCCTGGACAGAACCCCTTTGAGACGCCAGGATTTTCCTTCGGTTATCAACCCAAATCTTCCCCAGAGGAAGGTTCTGGCAGCAGAAGGGTTACGGGCACCCATCCGTGCAGCCGCGTTTCACAACGCGCTCCGAGTTTTACTACAAGTTTCAGACAATGAAGGTGTGTCTGCACTCGCTGCCTGGCTTGCCCATGGTGTAGGCGTCGGGTTCAGCGCCGTCTTGTCAACACTTGAATATGTTGAGCATCACTCACGGGGCATTCTGTAAGAAACCTATTAAGTTAATTACCCAGGCTCGCTCGCTCCGTGTGTGTGTGCGCACCTCTACTGTAAAAATTTGGCTTTTTGCATTGCAAGATGCTTCTGATGCAAGCCTCGTGTGATGACATCTCGTCTCTGCTGTAACTGATACAGCTGTGAGCTCGGAGCCAGCAGCAAGGATCTGAGTTGGGCTGCACACCCCCGGCACAAGGATTATGGGGTCGGGGTCACCCCCAGTGCCGCCCCTCCCTCCATCCCTTCTGAAGGCCCATCCAACCCGCCGCCCCAAGGCATCACCCCACGTCCCCCAGCCCCACCTATGGGTGTTTTCGGGTGTATTTTTTTGGATGGGGGAGGAGCGCAGGGCGTTGCACAAACATCGCATGCGCCCCAGGTGGGGCGGCCGGGCCCCCTCCTTCCGCGCCCCGTGCGCCCCGTGGGAGCCGGGATCCGGTGGACTTTTATGGACAAAAGGGAAGTCTGTGGCACGGCGGCTTGGCAGCCTCCCTGCAGCTGTAACCGCAGTGCTGTTAACCCCTCATCCTCGGGATGGGGCGGCCCCAGCGCCGCAGAACCACACGGCCCTGCATCCCTGGGGAGCAGAGGATGCTCGGCATCAGAAACTTGGAACAAAGTGCGCGCGTGGCTTTTTCTGAGCGCCCAAACCAACGCGAAAACTCACCAAGCAAGGCCCCAACCCTCTCCTCCTCCAAGGGTCCCCCCCTCCTTGCAAAATACAAAATAACGAGCAGAGGGAAGCGCTCCAATTTGAGACGTTTCCTGTCCAAATTCGCTGCATCCCCAGGGCCGGGCCGGACTCTCCCTCCGCCCGCTGCCAAGAGTTGTTGTCAGGAAGCGGCCGCAAGGCTGAGCCCGCGGCACCCGGATGCACTGCGGGGGCCGGGCAGCTCCTCATCCCCAGATGTGCAGAGCTTTTGGCCAGCAAGAAAAAGATGAAATAATAGAAAGAATAACAGAAAGAGAAAGCAAAACCCCACCCCTGTGCTCTTCCCTCATTATTCTCATCTGATTCCCCCTTGATTCTCTTCCCCACTGCTCCCCTCCAGTTCCCCAAAGATTCCATCTGATTTCCCATTGCTCCTCCTCACTTCCCCATTGCTCCCATCACATTTCCCACTGCTCCCATCCAATTCCCCGCTGATTTTGTCCAGTGTCCCACTGCTCCCATCCAATTCCCCATTGCTCCCATCAGATTCCTCCTTGCTTCAGTTCAATTCCCCTTTATTCCCATCTGGCTCCCCGCTGATTCCATTCAATTCCCCATTGCTCCTGTCCCATTTCTCCCATCAGATTCTCAGTTTCTCCCATCTGAATCCCCTTTGCCCCATACAATTCCCCATTTCTCCCATCTGATTCTCCAGTGCTCCCATCTGAACCCCCATTGTTCCCGTCTGAATCCCCATTGTTCCCATCCCATTTCTGCCATCAGATTCTCCATTTCTTCCATCACATTCCCCATTGCTTCCATCAGATTCCCCATTGCTCCCATCAGATTAGGGATTCCAAAATAGCCGAGTTGGCCCAGAGCAGTAGTAGTGCTGGCACGCGCGGGCTTTGATCCGCCCCCGTGCCCAGGAAGGTGCTGGGATGGGGATCAGACAGAAGGAAAATGTGTAGGAGAGGTTTTGGGGCACGCGGGGCCGCATTCCCCCCCTGCCCCAGGGTTGGGACGGGGTGCAGCATCCCTGCACCTCAAAAAGAGCAACGTTGAGGTCATCACCCTAAAAATCTGCAGCAGAATAAGGTTCCATGCGGCCCTAGAGCCCGGATCTGCCGTGGGGATGGAGCACGGCACGCGGGTGGCATTCTGGTACACGTGCCTACAGCTGAGCTCCGTGCTGTGCCCCACTCCCAGGAACGTGCTGGTGCTGTGCACACACCCGAGCAAACATCCCTGCGTCCCCAAACTGCCGTGTCCCCAAACATCCCCATGTCCCCATGGCTGCATCCTCCCCCCGTCCCACCCCAGGGCAGGGTGTCGGTCTGGGTTCTGCACAGAATCAGGCTCCGGTCCTTTAAGTGCCTGAATTAGGCAAAATTTGGTGTTTCTCCAACAATCCTCCGGAAATGTGCTGCTGGAAAAGCCAGCTGATCTTAAAGCCGCACGGACGCGGAGCCGATGAGTTTTCCACTCCTGAGATCCGCTCCCCAACCTTTTTCATGGCCACTTTGAGTTCATCCCCTGCACTGAAATCTCAGGGCTCTGATCGCGGCTCTCCCCTCACTGCTCCATTCCTGGGGTCTGGCAGCACTTTGCCCACTCCCCAGCCCTACAGAGCGGCCGCCCCCCACCCCCAGGCGCAGCAGAGCTGGGGCAGTGCAGTGCTTTCTCCCCACTCCGAGATAACATTTTGCAAAGAGCCCAACACCGGCGTGATTTGTGTTTATTTTGCTTGCTTAATAACCCCACAGCCTGTCCCCCCCCAGGGCATTAGGGTGTATCAGACAAGCGTTCGTTTCAATTACACCCATGCCTGATATTTATTTTTTAATATATTTTTATGGTGGCCTTCCTCGTTTAAAGCGATCTAGAAGAAAAAAAGGAACAGCAGTCAGTACCTCATGGTCCTAAAAGCATCTGGGGCAAATCCTTCGGGTGCTGACCCCATAAACCCAAGAAGATGCTCACTGGAGCCGTGTCCCAGCCCTGTGACTCTGCTGGGGACACAAGGTGGGCACTGGGACCCCTCGAGCCACCAGGGATCCGTGAGGATATTCCTGGGGGGGCCCAATGAGTCCTGGCTCGTTTTTGTGGTGAGGGTGGGCAGCCAACCCGTATTCATGTGGCAGCGTCTTTCTGGTGGTCCCACTGAGA
>JAOWBP010004587.1:127814-141623 GCA_028571105.1 Tragopan temminckii
TCTTCTGCTGTAGGAAAACAAATTTTAGTCTCCTTCTGCTGCAGTATGCACTACACACTTGCTCTTCCTCACTTAAGCAGCTGCTATTTTTTTCCGAGAATCAAGTGAGGTACTGTTTGATACAGCACTCAAGTGTGATAAGACTGCAGTTCGGTGGCAATCCAGCTTTCATTTCTTGTATTTCATTTTCTCACCCAGCAAGAAGCTGCCCTCTACTTCCCTGCCCTGCTGTCTCACCAAAGTCTATTTAAAATTCCCAGCTCAGCCACCTCCATCACATTCCCCCCTGCATCAAAGGAAGAAAACGACAAGCCACTTAGATGAAGCAGCAACTGCTTGGGTGTTAACTCTTCCCCACTGCTGTCTCTGATGTTATAGGAGACTTTGCTCCTCCAGCAGTCATTCCATGCTTTATTTCCCATTAAGCTCCTACAGGAGGAGTACAAGCACTACTCGTGTCGTTTAGAAACTTCCAGAGATGCTGCAGACAACACACAGTGAGCGCAGGAGTAAGAGACTCCTTCCTTCCTTCACCCCCCCTGCAAAAATATGCTCTAGGGATCAGCACGCCTGCTCAGCTCTGACCTCTGGCTGCAGGAAACACGCTTGACTTGGTGAATTCAAAGCTTGTTTCACTTAGCACGAGCAGGAAGGAGGGCTGATTTGGGCAGTGCTGATATGGTAGATATTCCATTCAGTCATTGCCTTTAGGCAAAAACAAAAAAACAATCCACATACTTGCTGCTTGTTAGACAATAGTAACTGTTTTGAGACGTGGATTGGAAGGCATTGTCTCACACAGGAACAACTCTGTTTGGTTTTTGACACAAAGCCCAGGAATGCATCCTTGCTTTCGGCATACCTTGGCAGTTACAGGACAGCCAGAACAGTCCTAACATGGCAATGAGCTGCAAAGGGAAACAGAAGCACAAGGGACTCTGGTTCTTCCTCTCCCCTTTATTACATGTAGGCAGAAAACAGTGGTTTTTCTCCCCTTGGCTTACAAAAGAAAGGAATACAGAGCTTCATTTCACGTGCAGCCTGGGCACGCTGCTGGCTGACTGCGGGCTCCAGCAGGGCCTGCACTGCTCAGCAGGAGTGACAAGGACACCAAAGCCAAAGCTGCACCCTGATGATGCCCAGGATTTCTCTCCCAGCCCTCTGGGGCTGAAGCTGCTTTGGCAGTAGCACAGCAACTGCAGGCCCAGGGTGCTGCTCAGCCAGGTGCATGGCTCAAGCACTGCAACTCAGGGCCAGGAGAGAGCTCAGAAACAGACACTGATAATACTGAATACATTCCAAGTCAGGGAGAGGTGCAGAGAGGACTACAGCTCAACAGAGCTCTGGGCTCCCCTGCCGTGCACAGGGCACGCAGAAAGCCCACACTCCTTCTCTTCTCCTCCTGAAGGAATTCATTTATTGGTGTGCAGTACCAGGCTTTCTGCTTTTCCAAGTGCATACATATCATAAAAAAGTGACCTGCAAAAAAAAAAAAAAAAACACACAATGATTTCATTTCCCAGCCTCCAAAAACATCTTCACTTGCTGTGTTCGTTTTTTGCATTAGAAACACATACAGGGTTTTATTTTGGGGCTTTCTGGCAACCCGTCATCTTGTGGAATTGCAACACCAAGACCACAAGCAGTTAAGACTGTTATGTGAAACTCCAAACGAGAAAATGATGCATCTTTTCCCCTCCCACCCCAAATTACTCCACAGGAGAGCTGGAAGCAGATCACCCTGCTGCTGCCTTGCCACTAAGATACAAAGGCAGCAGACAGCTCAGATTTCAAGTAAGAGAAAGCAGAAAGTTGCATCACAGCGACTGCAAGGCTTTGTCACTGACCTCAGCACCAGCAACTCCCTCAACTTCACATATTTTGCAGGTCTCCCTTTTAAGGCCTTAGTGTCATTACAGAAAGAGGAATTATTTTTGTCTTGTGCTTGCAATTGCTGCCCTCTAGTGCAGCAGCAACACCTCCTACAATTGTTACAGTGTCTAGTTGTCCACAACCGTGCAGAACACAGAGGGGAGGGACAGAACTACCAACAGGTGGTGAAGCTCGTTGCAGGTAACTTATGTCAAGGGCAGTACTTATGTGCCAAGTGCTCTAAACAACCACACAGCCAAATGTTGAGCAACTGCAATGCTGCTGCAACTCAGGTTCTCAACGTGAGCCACAGCAAAGAAAAAGAAAACCCAAAAAAAAAAAAAAAACCAACAAGCATTGTTATGGACAGAGAGAGTTTATCTCCACTGGGCAGAGTAGTGAACTGCGTTCCTGGATGTCACAGGTGACTTGAGATGACAGCAAGTCAAATTCAGACCAGTGCAGATGTTGGCACAGAGATGACAAACACCAGCTGGGGCCAGTTCCAGAGTGGATTGTCATGGCAGGAGATCCTGTTGCTTAGCAAAGTGATTTCACAAAGAAGAGGGGACCAGTACCCCTCTGTCCCAAAGTTTTAGTCATTAATTAAAGAGCCTTAAGACAACTTGTCAAACTGCAGCAACAGGATGCGGTCAGGTCTTTAGAGATTCAGTCCCAGAGCTGTTTGGGGTTCAGAGGAAGCAGATGGAGTCTTTTGTGCCAAATCTATAAAGAAAATTGCAACATAATGTCATCAGTTTCCAACAGGATGAAGGATTAGATAAAACATAACAGCAACAAAAATCCTAACCCTATAACTGATCCTAGTAATGGGTAATTAGCACAGCCTGCTGACATCCATACCTTCATCACAAACAGAGAGCTTTTCCAACTCAGCTTCAAGCTCAGCATCTGAAACGGCTCCTGCAAATCCAGAATCCAGGTCCTTCTGGGGCACAGGGTGAAGGTGGACAGGCTCCTTGGCTGAGTCCTGGAGGAGGCTGTCCAGTTCCTTCTCCAGCTCTTCAGAGTCCATCTCTGCCAATGAGAGAAAACATTTAGCTTCTAGCAGAATTAAGTATCACCTTCACAGATGGACAGAAGTTTAATGGAATTGTTATTACTCCCCACCACCACTTCATTACTCATAATAAGGAACTCCTGGTGAGCCACAGCTCCCACTAACAGCAGCGGCAGGGATACAAGCAGAAGCTGAGAGCCCCAGAACTTACCTAAACCATTGACCCCTGCTCCAGCCAGAGTCTGGGCTACTTCATCTTGAGTATCACAAAGCTAGGGGATTAAAAAAAAAAAAAAAAAAAAAAAAAAGTGTTTGGATAGANNNNTGCCAGCAGCACAGATAGGTGACATGGAATGCAACGCGCTGTCTTGGACAAACTCTGAGCTTGTTTGTAAGCAATGCTTGCTTTGCTTGGGGATGGATGAAGTGCTGTTCTTGGGGTGTTTGCAGGAGGAGTTCTGTGCCTGCAATCTGCTTTGTGCAGGGGGAAGGAGGTGGGGGGAATCCTTTGGTTCTAAGAACAGCCCAGAGCTGCAGAGGAGTGAAGGGAGGAGGCATTATTTTTGTCCTCGCTGCTATGGTGTGAAATGGAGAGGTTTTTGAGGGTATATTTTGGTGCGTGGGCAAAGGTGTGATCTTGATCTGGCTTTAATTAAGGAGCCTCTGTCTGCTTTCCTCATGAGTTAGTCACAGACTCATTAAAGTTGGAAAAGACCATTAAGATCATCCAGTCCAACCATGATTATGCTGCACTGAAAAAGCTCGATTCTCTCCCAACCTGATCCTAGACTCTCACATCCATTCACCTCCAGTTAACTCCGTCCTGTGTTTCTCCATCACTCCTAAGGTCGTCATCAACCCCAACTACGAAGTGGCTGAATCTGATTACTCCAACAATGTGATGAAATGCCGGAGTCGGTACGACGGGCAGCGCATCTGGATGTACAACTGCCACACAGGTGAGAGAACAGCAGAGCCCAACTGGCTCCAATTTGCCTTAAGAATCATCAGATCCATTTGAAAATGGAATGAAGTTGCAGGCTAAGCCGAACCGTTTTTTAACACGGAAAGTAACTCAACAGCAGCTGCCTGTCAACTTCCAAATAAAGGCCATGGCAAAGCCAGTTTCCATGGTTGGCTGAAGTTCCTCAAGGAATGTTTTTACTGTTTTTTATTAGTTTGTTGCTTTTCTGAAGAAAATACTCATCTCATATTACAGCTTATGACCTAGTTCGAAAAGCCAAACCCACTGCACTTGGACAAAGAGCACTGAAGTGCTGGACGAGCTCTCCAGCTGAGCTTGAAAATACTTTTACTTAAAAAAAGCGTTCAGCTTTTGTCTCCAAACTAGCAAAAAGTGAGGACAGGGCCCTATTTAAGAGCAAAACAGAGCCCCCACTTACCCTCATCCTCAAGGAGACCATTTCACAGTCCTGACAGTCAACAAAGGTCAGCAGCAAACTGAGGACAGATTGTAGCCAAGTCTCCCAAACACATCAATTAGACCCAAGACTCTTTGGCTCCTCCAATTATGTCAAGGCTTAATTAACGCTTAAATTAATTATTCATGAACTACCTTGCTCTTCTAGCGCTTGCTTTGAGGCCCTGTATGTTGTAGCACCTTGCTCTGCTGTGTGATGCCCAACTGCACGACATGCTGACCTCTTCTCTTGCCTCCCCCTTCCCTAACCCCGTGTGTTCTCTGGGCTCACCAGGTGGCTCCTTCAGCGACGAAACGGAACAGAAGTTTGATCACTTCAGTGGACTCACAAATAACAAAGTGTCCACCCGATAGAGCAGCACTGCCTCCCATCCCACTATTTAAGAAGCGAGGCTTCCCGCTGCGGTGATTTCCCCAACCACTGCACCAAGACAAAAATCAAGCAAGAAATCAAACTCTAAATTAGCAAGGTAAATTATTTTCTAAGGCTGCCTTCCTTCCCAGTGTAAATGCTTGGACCACCTCTCGTAAATCCCATCCCCGCTGCTGAGGGTGTTGGGAGCAGGCTTTCAAACTCTACTGGGCTCCAACCTTCCCCACCAGGACTTCCCCCATTATCTTGCAGGATCATCTTTATGTGTGTACACAGTTCTGGGCTGCAGTGAGCACAGTTTGCCTTTGGTTGGGTATCAACAACCTCAATGGGTCTTTACCATTCCTTTTCTTCAAATTTTGGTACTTTAAGCTCGAGCTGAAGCACCATTGACGCATATTCTTCCACTTGTGATGATGCTTATCCTCAGCACTGCTGCCACTGCTCCATTTTAGCAAAGAAACACAGGAAAGAAAACAACATCAAAGCATTCTTTCTGAGCAGAACAGTCTAAAGCATAATTTAATACTGCAGCCAAACTCTTGCATTCAACAACCAACTCCCAGAACCAACGGAGCAGCAAATGCAGAACTCTGCCTCCACGTGCAGCAGAGCTCCACCACCAGCCAGAAGCCGTGATGAGTCCACAGGATTGTTGCTTCCCACTGCACAGTAAGCAATTCACCCAGCAGCCCCTACATCCATCTGCACGTTACCTTCTAAGCTGGATATTCACTCTTTTGAAGGATGAATTCAGTTAAGGCATTGTATCCCTGTCCCTTACAGAGGTAACTTCGTGGCTTGCATCGTTGGGGATGCGCTGACCGCCTAAGTTGGCTCTGAGGATTTCTTTTTTACACTTAGTCAGTTCACAATGGTGCTAAGTGTGCTCCTCTGTTTGTTTGAGGACACACGTTGCTACAGATTTTCCAACACAGCTACTTGAATAAAATGTTTCACCCAGAAAAAAAATATCTATATGTTTTTAAATCCTATTTTATATTTCTACTCCCCACCAGCTTAGGGCCTTGTTCACAATTGCTGGTACTGAAGTTTCCTTCTCCCTCTGTGTTTGTACAGGAGGCTTCTACACGCAGCTAGAACTAATGGAATAATGCCAATTAACCATCTCAATCCACAGGGATCAACCCACAAACCTACCTCACAGGGATGTTGTGAGGCTTAAAGATTCTTGCTAATGCCTATCGGAGTATTTCTTATATCCAAGATGTTGACACGGAGGAGAGGTTTTCAGCCTACAGGAAGTTGGAAAAGTCCATTTTGTTCTCAAGATGCAGGACAGTGCAGCTAAAGCAGAGCCTGGGGGATGCTCTATTGCTGCTGCTGCAACTCAGGGTGTCTCTTGGAGCATCCCTTGCCATTGGGCTCTGCGTAAGTTGAGCTACTGCTGAGTTCTGGTTTGCTTCTCCTAATGAACAAATAACTTTGCTTTCTAACAGAACAACACAGACAGGCTTCTTTTAAATGAGGGAAAAACCCTGAACCTCAGTGCCTGTCACTACTGGGGGATATTTTAACAATATGACAACAGAGTAAACACTGAACAGAGTATTTGACTCCTACAGATGCTCTGCTCCGACTGGATGTTGGCCAGTGAGATGCCCTTCCCTCACCCTGGTGCACTCCTAACAATTCCTAGTGGGCTTTAACACAAAGTAACGCTTCCTTACGTGCTGCAGAGAGTACAGATGCTTTGGAACAGAGCAGGGCACGGTGTCCTCCAGCACAAAGAGCAAACTGCAGGGCTCTGGAGCTCAACATCTCATTCAACTTTTTCCCTTCTCAATTCAGAAAGCAAAGAGAACGTCCCCATGGCAACTCACTGTTCTGCATGCAGTTTAATATCACAGCCATGCTCATCTACACGTGGTTTTTTTGAGTGGAGATGGTTCACTCCTCCTGGTCCAAACCTTCTGGCAGGAGCCCTTCAGGGCCGGAGCTGCACTGCTGCTGGTGCTTCAGCCCCAGGGCTCGGGTCACCAACCTCCTTGCCACCACCGTGTCAGTCTGGGGTCTCTCTTTGGCAAGCTGAAGGAGTTCTGGGTGGAAAAGGGTGAAAATGGTGAAGCTGGAGGTTAGTCAGGAGCAGTCTTACGGCTTAAGTGCAGGACACAAGAGCAGGTGTCTATTTTCTGAGTTCCTCTGGGATGAGCATTACTATGAGCAAACCATCCCACCCCTACAGAGCAAGTTGTTGGTTCTTTTGGAAAGGCTTTCCTTCAGATTTTGTACAATAGTTTTTGTGCAACAGTGACAATATTTGGATATGAAGAAGCTCTGGTCCTCTAGTGGTCCATGATGGTTGGACCTGATGGTCTTAGTGGTCTCTTCCACCTCAATGATTCTATGAGGGTGGGTTTGTTGACTTAACCTTAGAGGTCATTTCCAACCCTAAAGCGTGTTTAAGGTTCTGTGATTGTGCAGTGTTCCCCATTGGCTTTCAGGAACACTGCAGCTCCAGTCCCTTCTCTGAGAACAAAATGAAGGCACAATCCAACCCACGGAGCCACACAGAGAGAGGTTTCATCTCAGTATCAGCTCACTAAAACCAACAGCCTCAATCCTCAAAAAGCACCAAGGGAAAAATACCTGTTTTTTGTTTTTTTTTTTTAAACTGCTAAATCTATCAGATGCTTTAGGAAAAAACTGGCCAGGAGGGAGCAGTGAGCTCCAGTTCCTAGCACACATCTGGCTTGCTACAGTTTCACCCTCAATAAAGCAATACACCAGAACCTTACCAAGTCCAAACTAATCTGGATTTGGCTGCTATCTGATCATTTATCAGCAACTGTTTGCAAATTATTATCCAGTTAGCCAAGTGGGCTTTTGCTTGCTTTTTCAGAAATGTTATTCCTAAAGGCAGCCTAGCAGCAGCTTAAGGAAAAAGGGGCAGGCTCAGAGCATCACAGCCTGGACAACGGAACTGCCAATCTTTCTTTAAAAAGCTGTTAAAAAATAATAATTAAAACAAAAAGAAAGAGACACTGTCAGCTAATTGAGATCCAAACCTGCATTTGGAAATAAATGGCACTTAAAGTGAGTGAAGGTTTGTATGTGAATGGAGCTTATAACCTGATTCCCACTGCTGCCAGCAGGGTACATATGGAGAATTTGAATGAGAACAGGTGAGAAGTGTGAAAGCAAACCACTTCTTTCACATCTAATTGAGCTCAGGAACTTCTAACTGTGACAGTGTCCCTTTGAATCATTCATACTGACGTTTGTTTCAATGCAGTGACTACAGCTGTACCTTTACCTTCATCAGTCTCTCTGCTACAAGATTCATGGCATTTCTTTACTGTGGCAAGTATACCTGATTACAGTATGATTTTAAAAGGCAATCAACTAAATAAACCAATGTTAATGGCTAAGCTTAACCATTTCCTCTTCACCTGATACTGAATAAAATTATGCCAACCACAAAATAACTGCTCTGGGGTTTGTCTTTAATTGTGCAGAGTAGGGCAGAGCTTTTTGGGCAAATGTTTGACATATTCACGTTCACCTGTGCCCCCATTTGCAGCTATCTTGGCTGTCAGAGCAACAAGTAGCATTACTGACACAGAAAGATGTAATGTAACATTGGGTGCAAATACTGCCCTGCCATAGCCAATAAAGCTGTTAAAAAAGGAATACTGGTATCCAGTAAGTAGTTCCCCATTTAAAGCATCACTGTGGGACTGACCGCCCAGGACACAGAACAGGCAACTAAAAAAATAGTAATTTATATATATATATATATATAAAGGTTTATCATCTTACTTGGTCGCTGAAGTGCCTTAATTTTAGACTGCTTTGTTGCATGGATCAGTGGTCGGATCTTCAACGAAGGGTAACGCCGCCCCAGGGCTTGAGATGCTTCAAAGAACAGAGGACAAAGTCAGCAGGAGGGGAATGGTGGCAGCTTTCATCACACAAAACCCAGCCCACGGTAGCACAGTGCTGCACAGCCCCCGAGCTGCTGAAGGCCAACTCATCTCAGGGCTCACCTCCACCTTACATCACCCATTCCTTGGGCAGGAAGAGCTCTAAGGAAACATAAATCCTAAAGACCACTCTGATCATTAGGAACAAATCCCAAGAACAGAGTGCGAGTGCTCAGGCTGTGCATGGTAATGGGTTGGTAATTGTCTTTTCCAACCTTAATGATTCTACGGGCATGGTGGAGAGGGGCTGACAGCTGACTCAGTGATCTCAGAGGTCATTTATGACCTTAACGATCTATTCTATAAAGCACTGCCACGGGTTGCCCAGAGGGATGGTGGATGCCCTGTCCCTGGGGACACCCAAGGTCAGCCTGGACACGGCTCTGAGCACCTGAAGCTGTAGGTGCCCCTGTTCATTGCGGGGGAGTTGGACCAGATGGCCTTTACAGGTCCTTCCCAACTCAAACCACTCCATGATCCACAATAAAAACAAATGACAAAACCATTTCCTGCAGTGCATAGCTCACTACACAACAGGTGCCCTGGTAATTACCCAAGCCAATTAAAAACCTGTTCATCTTGCAAAGCAGAGCTACCACACTACACGCCTTACAAATACTCAAGTTTGATGTGCAAAGCAGCAAGGTGTGGGGAAGCAGAACGCGTGCCCAGGAGCCCCGCAGCTCCCCACCTGCAGACAGGCTGGAGAAGATCCCCAAGGCGTGTGTGTCATCCACCCATTGGATTTTGAAGCCACTCTCACTACAATGAAAAAAACAATACAAGAAGTATTGGTTAATAGGAAGAAAAAGCCACACGAGTAAAGTCCACAGCCATGCTGAGTTTCCAAGTATTTGGTGTCTCCATCCGAGCACTGCACCCATTTCACAAAGAGGGGAAAGGATCAGAACTAAATCCAATCACAGTCTGTGATTCTCCCAAGGACTCTTTTTCCCCTAAAGAAGCTCTTGGCCAACAAGCAGCCTCTATTTCATGGGCTGTCTTGCAGTATTGCCACGCACACAGTGCACTATAAACACTACCTGAGTGCTCAGCCACCTGCAATGAAAAGCAGAACTCGTTTACAGAGTGGTTTGCAAAGCTTTGGATGAAGAGAGCAAAGCAGAAATCTATTTAATAAAGTGTCAGTGGAAAATGCGAGCTGGGAAGATCAAAGATTTTCCCTGCAGCAGGGGAAATAAAACCACGATCGAGCACTCAAATTAGATCTGTCAATTTGCAGCTCAGTTCCACTCTCACAGCAAAGGGAAGGGAAAAAGTGTAAGAGGAAACACTGACAACAGACAGCAGCTCATTTAGAATGCAAACAATGCTTTTCAGCACAGGGGATGAGCACTCCCAATGAATCCAACCCCCATGGAGAGCTGTATGAGCCCAACGACCGCCCCATGGGGCAGAACTTTGCTCTGATCCCACTTCTAATCCAGTGTCACCCCTCCAGCACACACTGCTGTCTGCTCCAGCAGCAGGATTGGGCCCTTTATATTCTTTTTGCAAGCATTTTTCTAAGCGTGCAATCCCAACACAGGCATTGGGACCTGAGAGCAAAGAGGCTCCTATGGAGCAGGCAGAGGCTCCCAATGAAGCCAGAGTAGCACAAATAACCCTACAGATAGGCAGCACTCTGCTTGACAGAGCCTCAAAGAACACTTCAAGTCACAAACTGCAGGAAAAACATCCTTCAAAGCATGGAGCATAAGGAGTAAGAGCACGGAGGTGAGGGTAAAATCCAGCACAGCATCATCACACCCTGTTGTGCACTCAGCTCTGAATACTGCTCGCTTTATGCCCCTCAAAAAGGCACTCACTGGAAATCCGAGAACACTTCCATCAGGTGCTCCGTTTTCAGTGATGGGGAGAAGTCGTAGATTTCAGTTATGTGCCCAAAATCCCCCTCGTGGACCTGCGTGTCGCCATAGCTGGAATAATCCAGCGTGATCCTCTCGACGCTGATGTCCTTCACGGTGAGATGACCCACAATCTGGGAACAGTACAGAAAAAAAATGAGTTATCATTACAGCAAAGACTCAAAGACCAAGAGGATGGTGGTGGAACCAGCAGGGCAATGTTCCTATCAAGTGCTCCCAGTGCTGAGCACCCTGACTCAACGCAACACCCGAACACGGGCAACACGCTGCAGGTAACAGACTGAGAGCTCGTGCTGGGAACCCATCAGATGGGACTTCATGGCCAACAGCCATCCTGCAGGGTCCCACCTCGGTCCCTCCAACCCATGTAGGGTCCAACAGGTTGAGCAGATAACTACAGAGCCTGGCACCGATGTCCCCCTTTGGGGACAACCCCTGAATGCCCTCTTAACCCCAAAGTAACCCAATGGCAGTGCCCACGGCATGCATTACCTCCTGCAGGAGCTCTGCAGTGCAGTCATCCTCGAAGGCGAGCTCCCGGCTCTGGGTGGCCACATTCTCCTCTTGGTCCCTTTTGGACAACCGCAGCTCACGCTGTAAAGCATCAGCCAAGCCCACGGGCTCCCTGGCCTCATCCTTGACCACAGGCACGACCACGCTGTGCTCCTCCTGCTCACTGGGACCCAATGGGCCAGCACCACCGACGGGCTCAGACACAAGCACAGCCTCACCACGTGCTTCCAATGGGGTCTGGTGCTGGGTGGGCTCTTCTTGGGCGCTGCTGAAGTTCTCCTGATCTTCACCTTCTGGTCCAGAGGGACCCTCGCCCAGCTCCAACACTGGGCTTACCACATCCTCGCCTTGCAGTGAGACGTTCCCACTGCTCTCCAGGCTCGTAGCACAGCTCCTCTCTTGGTTTTCCAGCACCAACGTGGCATCAGAGCAGTGCTCCCCCAGTAGGTGGGTGCTCTTGCTGGACCCCAGAACGTCATTATCATGGCTCTTTTGGTCTTGGCACGGAGTCTTGCTGCCTTCTGGTCCTACGGCGTTGTCACAGCTCTTGCTCTGCTCTTCTGGCTCAGCTGGGTTTTCATTGGGTATAGAAGAGAGGGAATCTGAACAGTCCTTATCCTGACTGTGCTGCCCAGAGGAACTGCTGCTGCTCTCTAAGAAGGGGACATCGGTGCAGCGTGGAGGACGGTCGCCATTTGTGCCATCACTGCTTTTTCCTGACTCCTCCCCAGCCTTGTGCTGCTCATCAAGCACCAAACAGACACCACTGATGGCTGTGCTGGGTTCGGAGCTGCCTTCAGCCTCCCCCTCAAGTGCAGCTTTGGGGCAGATCTCCCCTTCTCGCACCCCATCGGTGCCCACCTCCTGTTCCCCCCATTCCGCCTTCTTACGCATCGCCTTGGGGACATACAGGGCTTTATCGGGCTTCCTCCGGGGCGGCCTCTTGATCCTGCCTGACCCCACACAGGCTCGGGATGTGTCCCCATGCCCATCCCCGCCGTGCCTCAGCCGGGCCCCCCGTGCCCCACGGCCCCATGGCTGCGTGGGTCGGGGCGGTCGCGGTGCGGAGGCAGCTGGGTTTTGCTCACTGGTCTCACTGGGAATCCTGGGGGCAGAAAACAGCGAGGTGTGAGCAGGAGAAGCACAACGTGTGCAGAACAGAGAGGGAGATGCAGGAGCTGTGTGTCGGCCAAAGCACTGAGGCTTTGTTTTTCATTATGTTTAATAGGTCAGCACAAGTTCATGCCTGAATTCTGCTGGGATCTTCTATGTTCTCCTGTTAGGACACCTACAGCTTACTCTGTGATACATTAAGATTCCAACCTTACCCATTCAGAACAAGGAACAGAAACGTCCCGCATGGCAACTTACCCAAACAAAGGACGCAATTATTCCCTCAGCTCATCTCTGTCCTTACACAAAAGTACAAGGTTACACAGAAATGCTTTTTTTCCATCATTAGTGATGCTGCATCCCATCAATTATAGAGCTCCTTAGGGCTGTAAGTATTGCGATTCTTAATTCTAACAAGTTCTTTACTATGAGAGTGGTGAGGTGCTGGAATGGGCTGCCCAGAGAGGCTCTGGATGCCCCATCCTTAGAGGTGTTCAAGGCCAGGCTGGATGGGACCCTGGGCAGCCTGGTCTAGTATTAGATATGGAGGTTGGTGGCCCTGCCTGCGGTGGGGAGTTGGAGCTTCATGATCTTTGAGGTCCCTTCCAACCCCAGCCATTCTATGCTCCCTGCTCCCTTAATGCTATGAATAACAGAGGCCATGCTTCAAAGGTGGAACAACAACCCCAGAGCCCCACAAACCATCACAAACCTCACGGCTGAGTGGCAGATGACCGTCCTCCTCCTCCATCCTTCCCCAACCGAAAAGCTGCTCAGCAAATCCACGTTCTCCACAGTCCTGTGGATCAAGTAGCGGAGGCGGCTGGACAGAGGGGGGAACAGGAGCACCCTGGGGAGGCAGAGGATGGAAAAGGAGAAGAATGCAGCAAGTATTTATTAGCTCTTATTCCCCAAGTCACTCCAGGTGTAGGGCTTTAGATCT
This sequence comes from Tragopan temminckii, assembly GCA_028571105.1. NCBI lineage: Eukaryota > Metazoa > Chordata > Aves > Galliformes > Phasianidae > Tragopan > Tragopan temminckii. The sequence goes on from JAOWBP010004587.1 coordinate 140,927, forward strand.
GTGCCCTAAAGCCTCTCCGGTATTAAGGAGCCCAAAGGTCTTCTCCATCCAGATGCGTTCTGTCCACAGCCAGGACTCTCATTTCTGCCCTCATCCCATGAAGCTGCGACGACTTCTTCCAGTCTGAATGCACTGCAGAAGCCAGCAGTTAAAATACGAATGGTTGAATCAACCCTGTGCTGGATGCACGGCACTCAGATGGGTTTTCTGTTATGGTTTGTTCCATTTCACAGCTGCCTCGGTGCCATCTCTGGCAAACGTTCAAAAGAAGCAATCAAACAAATGCTGAAGGTCACTGTCAGCTGACGGGATCTCTGAACAAAGCAATCCCATCCCAACTGAACCCCCATTTTGGGCCATCTCAGGGCCGTCAGAGATCAGGAATGAGATCCAACTCAAAGTTTGGACAAAGCAAAACAAGGCAGCAAACACACGGCCAGGGAGGATGGGAGCACGGCAGCACGGCGCCCAGCTCCACAGCCAGGCTGCAAAAGCTGCCAGTGCTCCCAACGGTGCCACGCAAACCCCCCAGGGCCGACGCAGAGCAGAGCCCTGACGTTTTGGTGCCCCTACCTGTGGTGCTGCCCCTGCAGCATGAATTGCTCCAGCTCCTCCGCGATCCTCCCCACGAACTCATCCTCGTTGGGAGAGAGAAAAACGCCGTCCATAGGGCGCAGCGCCAGGGTGGCACCGGGGG
>JAOWBP010004587.1:141723-182680 GCA_028571105.1 Tragopan temminckii
TGGAGCACCTGGTGGGAGGGCAGGGCCAACTCAGGGGAGCTCAGCTGCATGCAATGCAATGTACTGATTGACCCGAAGGGCTGGAGCCAGGATCCGCCCCTTCCCACCCCTCATTTAAGGGTTGGCAGTGGAGGTGAGGGTATCTCTCTGGAGATCCCTGCCTACCTGAGGCCTTCTAAAGGTAAGCAGTTTCTTTTTTTTTCCTTTGTTTCTGCATCCATGGCTGCTGCATTTGGGCTTGTCCTCATCTGCTGTAGCCTCGGACTTTTGCCACCCCGCTATTATTACTCTCCATCACATTGTAGCATTACAGTGATGTTAAGCAAAAATCCATAGTAGATACACTTAATTATTCTCCAAATGTTAGCTGTAGTTGTTAATTTCTAATTTCCTTAGTTGAATTCCTGGCTTTGTGTTGCTTATTCCTCTGTGTGTCAGTTACCAAGATTTTCCCAACAGGAAATCCCAAAGCTTGAATTGCTTCACTCTCATGTTTCTCTGTGTCACCAGGCATCTCAGAGTTTGCTAACACTCCTGAGAAGGTCAGCGATTACATTTTCCCACTTCTACACTTTGCTGCTGAACACGTGCCCCGTGCAAAGCACAAAGAGACTCCCCTTTATATTCTGTGTACTGCAGGAATGAGGATTCTGCCAGAAAGGTCATTGGCTCTCTTAATTTTTGCATTCAGATCAGCAGGCCTGGTGTCTCTGCCTGTTTTTAACAGCTCAAACTGTAATTTTGCAGCCAGCAGAAGGCAATACTTGAAGATTTGGTCACTGATATCCCTGTGCATTTTGATTTTCTGTTTTCGGACTCTCATGCAGAAGTTATTTCAGGAAAACAGGAAGGTAGGTTTGTGTTGGAGAAACAATCGTAACCTTTGTAACCTTTATTACTTTTGTGCCACAATCTGTGAACTGTTTAAAGTTATGTAATGCCTTTTACTGGTTTGGATGTGAGAGATTATTCCTCAGTGGCAACAGATGGAGTGTGGAGATAATCATCTGCTGCAATCTCCTGGCTTGTCTAAATGTTTCCTAACTAGCAGTGACAATAACTCATCTGTGTTTAGCAGTGATTTTAGTCCGTTTTCTGGCTTTAGGGGGGAAGGGTGAGGGTAAGACACAGCATTTGTGAATGAAGAACTGTAGAAGGGAAAAATGGTTTTAGAGGAGCAGTGTTTTGTTGTGCTCAGATTGCTGGAGGCAAAAAGTAGCTTCATAGGAGTTAACATGCTTGCTTTGGTCTGAAATCTACACATGAAGTTGTTGTCAATGTAGTGGATTAAGATTTTTTGTAGAATCTTCACTTGGAAAAGCAGACAGGGAGTAATGTGATGGAATGTTTAACGTTTAAGTATTATATAAGATGTGATATGTTGTATTAACTCAGAATATTCCTGAAACATCCCAATGTTTCCTTATGTGCATAGGAGTGTACGCATGGATTGGCATCAACTTTGTTCTTGGAAGATTTGAGCATACAGATGATGGTAAGTGGCCATGAATGGGATTTTGGGAAGGATTAAAGCACATTGCTATGCCATCACTGTTGATGGTATGATTTTTGGTAGAGATCTTAGTTAATAGTGCGTGTGTAGTTGCTGATGCTTGATTAATGTGTATGTGCAAGTTTGGTGATCCGCATTGCTACAAAAAAAGGTTAAACAGAAGTAGTGTAGAGCTGCATTCTGCCCATTCTGACTGCATTTCCCAATGGCTTTTGGTTGTTTTATCCAGAGGATGAAGCAATTGTGGAGGTGCACATCCCAGGCAGTGAAAACAAAGAAGCTATTTTTCGTAAGAGGACTGTGGGTATTCTTGACATGGGTGGAGTGTCGACTCAGATAGCATACGAAGTCCCTAAAACTGTAAGCTTTGCCTCTTCACAGCAGGTTATTATCTGTGCAACTTTCTTCTTTTCATTTTGGTTTATTTTAATGCATATTCCTTTTTTTTTTTTTCCCCCTCGTTTTCTTTGTTTTGAGTCTTATTCTTCATTCCATCACATCCAAGCCAAAGGCAAGAGAAGATTGCAAATGTCAGCCCTTCATCAGCTAAGCACTTCATTTGTATTTCTTCATTCAAAAAGTTGATTTCAATTAGCGCAACTTGTCACTAACTCTTAAGTGGGTCTGCTTTCTTTCTCTGTGCATGTGTGCATGTATGCTTGTACAACTTCTAAATCTGTATGATACCAAGAGACTTTTATAGTTTAGAGATAGAATGTTTATAGTTATTTTCCAAGATCCTGTATAAGATGTGGGCTGTTTCTTTTGTCCTTCAGAAGTGGATTGCTAGAAACTGAACTAACAGGACGTGGGGATAACAGTTTAGTTTGAAATATCACCTACATCTTCATCACAGTTCATCTGTTATAGGATGCAAGTTTATTTGATGGGAGGATTAAAAAGAATGTAACTTGCTCTAATTGCATTCCACTGAGCTCTAGAGTAGTGCCTGAAGCTTTAGAATTGGATAACCTCCCATTAACATCACTGAGAAATCATCTGAAGTCAGAATAGCATAAAAGCTGTGTGGTTTGGCTCTCAGTGCACTGCTGTAATGAGATATATATGGCTATTTACACTCTTGCTGTGAGATTACAGTTCTGTACATTACAGGTGTATAGCTGAACAAAAGCGTGAGCATTCAGATCAAACTGAGATGGGAAGAGTTGCAGGCAACTGATGATGATGGTTGTGTGGCTTTATCTGAATGCAGGCCAATAGAAAGCAGGTGTTCTGGTGTGAAACCTCTCCAGGTTCCTAAACAGAGAATGGGCAACAACTGACAGTGGTGCTTAAAGTCTGACTGCTGCTTGTCATCTTTTCCCAGAGGAAAAATCACTTCAGTGTCATTTGTAGCAGCTCCTATGCATTTCCTTAAGTACCAGTAGCATCCAGCACAGTGCTTTGAAAGCAATGCGCTTTGCTCTAACAAATAGAAAGCAGTGTGGACTTGTGAAAAGCAAATAAATGCATAAGGAGTGATGTTTAAAGTTGTCAAAGGCATCTTCTGTTTCAAAGTGCTCATCTTCAAGTTCTGGTTCATGTTGTTCATATTTAACCTTAGTGCTTGTGCTCTGACAGGAGGAAGTCGCCAAAAACTTGCTTGCAGAATTCAACCTGGGCTGTGATGCTCATCAAACTGAGCATGTGTACAGAGTCTACGTTGCAACATTCCTTGGTTTCGGAGGGAATGCAGCACGCCAGAGATATGAAAATAGTGTATTTTCCAGTACAGTGCTCAAAAATGGGTAAATGGCTTTAATTGCTTGGAGATACAGCTTCTGTAGCCCCTGACTTAAATGTATTTAGTCAAGTGTCATGATGTAAAACTTAGTTTATACAGCATGCCACGTGTGATGTTGGTGTTTCTTTAAATAAGGATATCTTGTTTTGATGCTTGAATATCTCAGAGCTTGGTGTTTCTGATCTTATGCTGTTGCTTTCCTTTGTCAGACTGCTGGGCAGACAGACTGGCATGACTTCAGATTCCCCATACCTCGATCCCTGCCTGCCCGTGGATGCTCAGGATGAGATCCATCAGAACGGACAGATAATGTATTTGAGGGGAACAGGAGACTTCAATCTGTGTCGTGAGCTTATCCAGCCCTTCATGAATAAGACCAATGAAACTCAGACCTCCCTTAATGGTGTCTACCAGCCTGCTGTGCACTTTCAGAACAGTGAATTCTATGGTTTCTCAGAGTTCTATTACAGCACGGAGGACGTGTTGCGCATGGGAGGGGATTACAATGCTGCTAAATTTATCAAAGCTGCAAAGGTAAGTGTTCTCCAGAGAAACTCTAGTTTGAAACAGCTGCTCTACAAAAGCGCTTTATGCTGAAAATCTTGCAGCAAAACTCTTCCTTGAAGAATCCCAATCTTTTTATCCTGTAATTACCTATCACAAGGCATCTCTTTTCCTCATTAGGTGTTCTTTTAAAATACTGCTTTAAAGCGTAGTAGTAAAATACACTCTAAAAGAAATAAGATGCAGAAAAGGATTGATACTGGAGAAGTCCACCCCTTGGTTCTCCTGGGGTATGTCATAGAAGAATCAATTCTGTTTTCCTCTTGCTTTCTGTGTTTTGTGCCAGTTTCACAGGTGTTACTCCTAACAATCTGCTGGGGACAGTCATGCTACAGTGTACCCTGTAGGAATATGATGACCTGCTTTGGCAGTGCCATAAGAATAGATTTCATCTTCAGGTGTATGACTGAAGAATTTAATAAAATGATTAGTTTAATTACAAATGTTAAGTAAGGGTCTAGATGGCTGTATGCGGAATACAGTGAAATATGTGGTCAGACTTAGTAGCGGTGCAAGGGATGCTGTTGTATACAGCTTTGGTATTTACAGAGCATCTCACCTCGTGGCATTGCTGTTCTTCAGGGCAGAAGCATGTTGAAGTCTTTTTTTTTGTTTGTTTCTTTTCTTTCTTCAAGGATTATTGTGCCACTAAGTGGTCTGTCCTACGGGAACGTTTTGACCGTGGTCTTTATGCATCACATGCTGATCTCCACAGACTGAAGTAAGTCTTTGTGTTTGTACAGCAAATCCATTCATGCAGAGTTGCCAGGAGGGAGGTCACGTCCAAATGGTCCATTTAGTGAAATCATTGGAAGTGTGACTATAACCTTAAATATTGCATCAGCCATAAAAGTTACTGCTATTCCTATGTCTAAATGTGCTCCTCAGCCCTTTTGGACCCTGTAGCTGCTGAGGAATTGAATGCCTGATGATGTGCCACTTTTTTTTATAGGTACCAGTGTTTTAAGTCTGCCTGGGTATACGAAGTATTTCACAGTGGCTTCTCTTTTCCTGCGAGCTACAGCAATTTGAAAACAGCTCTGCAAGTGTATGACAAAGAGGTGCAGTGGACACTGGGAGCCATTCTGTACCGAACACGGTTTTTACCTTTAAGGTACTGCTGGTTTTCCTCAACGTCTGGGCAGTTTTTGGGTGGAAGTGATGGGGTTTTCTCCAGTTAGAGGGAGACGAGGTGCTACTTCTACTGCACGTGCACAACCTAAGGATGTGTTAGAAGTAGCTCAACTAATGCTTGATAAAGCCCATCTTACTAAAATGGGTTCTATTTACTTTGGTTTGGAGGCAAGGCTTGATTTGTGACTTAAGTGTTATCTCCTTATTTCCTTTCAGAGACATCCAGCAAGAAAACTTCCGTGGAAGTCACTCCCACTGGAGGAGCTTCTCCTTTGTTTACAATCACTATTTGTTTTTTGTCTGTTTTCTGATTGTGCTGCTCTCCATCCTGCTTTACCTGCTGAGGCTCAGGCGGATCCACAGGCGAATGCTGCGTAACAGCTCGTCTCCTTCCCTCTGGATGGAGGAGGGCCTCCCACCACAGAAGATCTCTGCAGCCTTATGAGAGGCTGTGATGGAGCACAACTCTTGGACTTCCTACACAAAAAGCCATTTTTGCCTCAGGGTTTCTCTTTTTTTTTTTTTTCTTCTTCTTTTTTCCCCTTTGAATCATCGAGGAAGCAAATTGCCCAGAGTGTGGGATTCAGCTTGGTTTTGGAGATGCAGGGAAGTGGAGTCGGTTTGTCCCAGTCTCATGAAATAATATCTGCCAAAAATTCCTTATTTTTTTAATTAATGCACTTTGGTGTGTAACAGGGCGCGAAGAGACTGTCAGTAAGTGTGTAGCAGCAGCTTAAGCTATGTATGGTAAGAGAGAGTGTGAATTCTCATCCTGTGGGTGAGACTGTGAAATTCTGTTAGTCAGGATGAATGAGTTTTATTTGCTTTTCCAAATTCCAGGACTCACATTGCTAGATTTCTCATTGCTGAGTCTCCTCAGTCAAAGGAAAGGAAGTGCAGGGTTTTCAAAAGCAGCAAGGAAACAATCTCTTAGATCAGCTTTTCCAATTTTATATTCTATAGTAAGTACTGTGATGGAGAAGGAAAAATCTATTGCACCTAATGCTGTGCTTCCAAAAGCTGCTTACAACTGTTTTATATGTGACAGTCTCCCCTTTTATCTTGGAAGCTGTATCTGCATAGTGGCACAAGTCACTACTTTTTAATCCTTTCTTTCTCTTTGGTAGTCATCCAGAGATTGCCCTCAAACTCCAGTATGGTGGAAAGAACTGGAACATGCCTAAGCTTTTGTTTCTGCTAGAGTAGACATGCACAATGTCTCTTATTTTTGTTTTTAAGTACTCTGAATTGTTAATTTATATTTTATTTAAAGCTGTTAATTTTACTTGAAAGTAAATTTGTCCATGATTAAAAGTGGGATTTATATGAACTGGTGTATGGGTATTTTATTCAATGTAAATCACTTCTGTCCTCACTACTTGTGTCCAGCTGGCAATGTTGTCTTCTCTTTTAGCAGGTGTGAAAATGCAGACAGACAAGATGCTGTATTCAGTACTGAAGGTACTGGGGATGTTGATTCCATTTTGTTATGCTTAAGGTGCAGTTTCTTCCTCTAACCATCTCAATGCTTTGAATTGTGTTATTGTTTCCTTTTGGTGCCTTGACTGCAAAAACTGTAGGGTGAAGCTGCATACACTTCTCACTTCTGACATCTGGAGCTGTGATACAAACTTTTTTTCACTCAAGCTGATAACTCTTATCAGAAAATTGACACTGCTGCTTGTTACTGAGCCTGTGCTTCCTGTTTCTGAGATGCCTAAAACTGAGCACAGCTTCTAATTGCATGCTCATATAATGCAGCCCCCATTTGGACAAGGATCAGTGTTAAAGGTGGAGAGGAAGTATCAGAGTGTGATATGGTGATATCCAGGCAGGTGTGGGGGTGCTTTTAATTGTTTCAGAGCTTAAAGCCCAGCAAGCACAAGGGAGGAGGTGCAGATTGACCAAAACCACTTTATTTTGCAGCTCCAAACTTAAGTAAAAAGAGGAATCCTTCCCATCCTGCTCCTGGCCAGGCTTGCTCCAAAGAAACTACATTAAGCAACCAGCACGAGAGGAAACATGATTCCTTTAAGAGCCTTAGAAATACCTGTTTTCACTCAATACCTGTTCCTGAGCTCAGGTTTCCATGCCACAATGGTAATGTTTATCTGTTTCTGTCTGTTTCTGCATTAACATGCTTTTTCTCCTGCTTCTCCCATTCACCTTGTCCTTTCTCCAGGTGCATTTAGGGCTGGTAAGAACGCAGAAAAGCACAGGGGAGAAGCAAGGGCGCTGCTCTTTGACCCTCCCCAGTGACCTGGAATAGGCAGGAGCGTGATGCTGCAGGTTTTGGCTTTGCAGCCTCTTAAATGCATCACTCATCATCTCGTTGCTGTGTTTTTCATGTATGGAATATATCCAAACAGGGCCAATAGGTGGCCCCTAATGGAAGAAGTGTTTTAGAGACAAAAGTACACCCATGAAAGAGATGTGGAGAGCCTGGGGTAAGGAGGAGAAGAGGCCCACAGCTCCTCCAATGTGGAAACAAAAGGGTTTTCTGTGCCTCTGCAGAACTCTGCAAAGGGGACAGTCAACAGCAGTGACTCGATGGCACGCCTGATCACGGGCACCTTGTTCTTCTCCCATTGTTTCTGCCATTGTTGCTACCAAATAACGCATGAAGCTCATTGAAAGCTGAAATGAGCCTCGTGAGGGCTTTGCTGTGTCCCTCTCCCTGGGCATTAGCTTCTATGTGTGTAGCATTCAGGGAACTGGGTCCTTATAGCTGTTTTTCAGGTCGCTTTCTCTTGCTTTTAAGAATGGGAGGATGACAGTGACTTTCTAACCTGAGTTTGAAGATCTATGGAATGCTTTTTAAGGACGAGGAGGGGGCTGCTGCGTTTGCACAGGAATAGTGGAGACCAATACATTGCGTTCTTGAGCATCCTTGCCCTTTTTGCTCTCTCAACAGCCTTGTTCTGTTCATTTCAGTTCCTCTTCCCTTCTGGATGTCACATTCTCAGTCACAACTAAATGAATCCTTCAGCAGGAGGATGGCAGATGAGTTCTGCCTGCTCAGGGCTCCTTGGGGCCAGCAATTCCTTCTATGGCCCTTGACCTCTAGACACAGAAATGTGTGCTGTGCTGTTAGAAGGGGGGCTCTTGCCATCTAGTGGGAAGGGATGGTAAGCTCGAGGACCTCTGCCATCCCCCGGGGTAAGGTGACAAAGTGCATCCCACCTTCCTGGGTTTGTCTTGCAGGAGTCGTTTTGCTGCACGTGTGGGCTCAGCTCTTGCTGCTTTCCCACCATGCTGTCACTGCCTTGAGCCAACTTCTCATACTTGTTTTATGTTCTTTTTGTGACAAAATCTTTACGCTCTCCTCTACCCTTCTCCTTCTGGATGGCTGAGTAGCACAGAGCTGTCAAGAACCTGCACATGTTGGGGAAGGATTTTGCTTGGAGGAAAGCTGGATTTCAGCAGCTGAGTCCTTGAATCAGTGCTCAAAAGCAATTAAGATCAATCAGGAAAATGAAGAGTGCTTGCCAAGTGCCTTGTGCTCGGGTCTTCCTTGGCCTAAGAAAACCAGTAGCTTGCATTCCAGTTGGGAATTTCAGTGTCAACTGACCTCTCTCCCCACACCTTTCTTGAAAGGTGAAGGATAGAAATACAAGGAAGATGCATGTGCTTTCTCTGTGGATGTGATGCCCTGTTGTTCCAACTGCATGGGAACAGCAGCTGTTGTGTAAGCACTGAGCTGCAGTGTCATTTCTGAGCTCCTGTGCTTGCTACATAAGTACAACTGTGGTGTTTCATGGGGAAATCATGGAAATTCCAATAGGGGTTAAACATTACATAAAATACACTGGTTTATTCCTCATTGTGAGGTGCATAATCCCACTTCTCTACAGTCGCTGGTGTTTGTTATCCATCTGGTGAGTGCAAAAGCAGAGCTTTGCCTCTACAATTTCACATGGCAGCAATATTCCAGCAGGGCCAATGGGTGTGAGAGCTGCCACGTGTCGTTAACACCTTGCAGAGCATCGGGTCCTTTGGTTCCCCAGATATTGCTCTGTGTGTTTAGCAGGTTGAGTTGACCTGGGTGAGATTTGGACCAATGGCTCCAGAGAGTCTACAGGGTGAAAGCATGAGGCTTGTGGAGGTAATGAGCCTTCCCTTTTAAAAAGAACTAATAATTAGGGGAGATTATAGAACCTAATAGTGCATACCTAATTTTTTGGAAGCAGGGACCGTGACTGTGACTGCTTGGTCAAATCCAGCATTGACTTGTCCTTATGGCAAGGTGTGCGCTGCAGGCGGATACAGAAGGAAGTGCTGAGGCTGAGGATGTGGCCCTGAAATTTGTTGGATATTAGGAAGAGGCTCTTCACTAAAAGAGAGCCAGGATTTGGAATTGCTGATCCTTGTGTGTCCCTTCCAACTTAGGAAAGTCTAAATGGTTTCCTCCATTTTCTCTTTATGTGATCAGATGATGCAAACCCGGTCTAAGCAGCGTTTACTCCCATAGACTGTGATTTTTTTGAGAGGTTTCCTATTTTATTTCTTAGCTTTTTGCTGAGTGCTCTTCTTCTAGTCTTAACCTGCTGCAGTATGAAGGGGGCAGCAGATTTCCCTGAATCCAGCTCAAGAGCTTTGCTGAATTCCTGCCGAATGCTTCACTTTATGCAACCCACAAGCACTTCCATCAGCTGGAAGCCTGCATGGCATTTACTGCTTGTATCCTTACCCGACCCGGGCATCCAGAGAGCATTCCTCCTGCAGGCTGTCATGTTTCTCCGTGCCCCAATCAGCAGACGCTCACACATTCCTTCCTCTGACCAAACTTCTTTCAGTTTCCTGCTGCTCTGAAACAGCTCTGTTTGGTGCAGCTTCTGCTGTGAAGCATTTTGCTCCTGGTGCCCCTGGGTTTTGACCCATCAGGTGGTGCTCTGCTGATGGTAATTTGCAGCATTTTTGCTACAGGAAAACAAAGGCATTACGGATCACTCCCATTGACAGTTGCTGTTGGCTTCCCTGGGTAGAAGAGCAAAGCTCTGAGTGGTTTCCTAACTTGACATCTTGATATTCTGCATGAGTTGTACCGAGAAGTCAATTATCCTCTTCATAGTTGTAGAATTATAAGGAGTTGTACTGGATCTTTGGAGATCGTCAGGTCCAACCCCATAATATTAACAGTGTGATTGATGTTGGAGGGCTGCCCTGCCAACTCACAGGAATGTGTTTGGCCTCTTGCTCATGTTGTCAATTTTTCTTGGTGGGTATCATCTCAGAGCCTGCCATACCAGTAAGTAGTGGGACCGTTCTTGTATTGGGTTGAGTCTTTGAGGTCCCTTCCAACCCAAGCCATGCTGTGATTCTAGGAACCCTCAGTTATGGACCAATCCATTCCACAAGGAGCTGACAAAACAGGGAGCAGGAGGGATTCTCCTGAAAGCAAGGTTGATCTTCTCCAGTGTTGTCAGTTTATTCCATGCTGCCTATGCCCTTGCTTAAATTCTACACTGCTGCAATACGCTTCCAGTCCAGCTTCCAGGGGCTGGTCTCTGACCCTTATGGATTCCTTCCGTCTGGGGATAACCTACGATACGATTCCTTTCTCTTCCCAGCATGTTGCAGGTTCCTTCAGTGCTGGTGCCCAACTTGCTGAGATATCCTTTCCCAATAAATGGTGGCATCACGGGGAGCTCTGCACATCAGTGCCTGAGCAGCTGGGAATGAGGGCTAATGCAGATTAGGATAAGAAATGGGGCTGTGCTCTGGGCAGGAAGGGTAAATTGTGTTTAGGAAGTGATGGGGAAAGCTGGGAAAAGGGGTAAGTCTGATGGCAGGTGTCCTCGTAGTGTTTGGTGTTAAATCATTGGAAATACACCCAGAAGTGGAGATAAAGCACTTTCATTTTTCAAAACAAAAGGTTTGCTAGAAAATCCTTTAAAAATTTTTAAATTTCATCAAGGGATACACTGAACTAAATGGGGACATGCCTCCTAAAGTTGGCTTTTGTGAATACCTTTGTGCATATCGCCTTTCTGCTGACTTGTTTGGAAATCCCATTAAACAGAGGTTCAAATATACATGGCCAAAGCTGGGGAGAAAATACATTTCCTTTTGTTGGGAAATGCTGATGTTTCAGAATGTGCTTGGGTCAGAAAATATAATTTCAAGATGTTCTCTTGAACAGATTTGCAGAGCACTGTTTTTCTTGTTGTTTTTACAATTAGAAGAATGTTTTATTTTGTTTATGAATGGAGAATTGCCTTTAGTATCGCGACGCTGAGGGGTTTGGTGTAACTCTCAGTGCGGATCTGGCTGGTTCTGAAGGATGCGCCGTTCAGATTCCCATCCCACCTCCTTCCCTGCAGTCCTGCCTGGATTTCCCCCCGTTTCCCTCCTGTTTGCAATGCTCAGATTACAGGACAACCCATGATATCACCCGCTATGAGCAGAGGCTGAAGGGGTTGGGTCTTGGGAGGGGTTTGCTTGGCGAACTCCAGTGAAATTTGCCAGGAAGCAGCAGCTCCTTGCAGCATATTCCTCTGGCTGCGGGATATTTCCCAGCGCGGAGGGGACCATTCGGACAGCTCAGCCCCAAAGGGAAAACTTCAGCACCGAGGTCACCCCCAGCACCACCTACCACTAACCCCAAGGTAACGCAGTGCTATCGCCCATTCTCTCTGGGGAGGAAGGAGCTGATGAGTTAAACCTTTCTAACCTCTCCTCTCGTGCTGAAAGTTTGACTTCGCCTCTTCTCTTTTCTCTTTGTTTTCCTTCTCTCCCATCGCTGTGCGCAATGTTTAGCCTTAACGAGCTGGCAATAAGGCATATGACTCCACTAATTTCTCTCTCCTGAGTCTTGATTAGGGAGGGATGACACAGACACGGCGTCACTTTGCAAAGATGTTGTGAGCAAGTTATTCTCCCCTTTGCTTGCACACAGGCGTGCACTACTGAAGCAAAAAAAGACATGTTGCAAACTGCCTGCAAGTCGAGGCAATGTGTATTCTCTGAGGTTATTACAATCTGCTTGATTTAAAGCAGAAAGCTGCAGTGCATGCCATCGACATGTTGCCAGCTACAAGCAGTTTGAATTCTCCTCTTTGAATACTGTGCTTTCAGTGGAAAAGGCTTTGGTGCAGATGTTTCCCATTGGCAGAAGGCGTAGAACAGATACGTCCATAGATAAGAGACTTTGCTGTTGTCATGCTTGGGGTCTACAGCCATTTGCAAAGCATCCTACTGGCAGCTTTCGTTCGTTAGGCTGTTTTATCACGAAGTTTCAGGATTTGCAGTGGTATCCACCTGAAAAGTTGCAGCAGAGAAATGTGGGACTGTTTGTGGAATGACTCTGCCTTCTTTTAGGTAAATTTCTGTTCTTTAAATTAGGAAGATGTTATTGTGGGAGGGTGAGAGAGGTTTAAAACCCAATACAAGCTAGCACGCTATTCAGAAAGACCCCACTTTATCTGTCTGGGAACAATAGTAGGAAACCTGGTTAGCATCTCTCATCAGCTCGGAACTATGACACTGCACTGCTTTCAGACTGGCGCAGAACAGGGGCTGCAAATAATTTGCTGTAGTGTTGCTGCTTGCCAGTTTCATTTCATCTGCGTTGAACCACGCGTTGGGGTAGAATTTCCTGGGTTGGAAGTGGAGAGCAGTTAGAAGACATAAAATGAGATGTTTGATGAGCTGCTGTAATGCAGGGCATGCAGAGGGAAACCACGTATTTACCTTTGTGTAAAGATTGAGGGAGTGGTGGTACAGTAGAGGACAAAGTCTTGGTCTCTTTTAGTAGAGCAGCCATGCATTCTGCTGACGGTTCTGTCCTTCTGTAAGTTAAGCAGGGACCTCCAAGTGCTTAGTGATGTTCTCTGTAGTTTGTTCAATAGGTTGACCCCAAACATCGTTGACTTTGCCACTAATTCCCTTTTTTTTTTTTTTTTACATTTGTCTTCTGTATCCATTTCAACCATTCATCCTTTCTTCTCCTGATCTGTTTCCTAACACCGTTAGTGTTGCTTAGAAGCACAAAGATGTCCTTTCTCAGAGATGGCAGCTTCAGTGGGTGGGCCCATCCAGCAGATCGCCGTCAGCAGGTTTGCAAAGCACTTTCTGCACACTGCATTGCCTATTGAGAGTTGCTGCAATTCCCATCTCTGTTCACCTTGGCTTTATGACACCAGGCAAAGGGAAAAGAGAAGGAAAATTTTATGATCCTTGTGGTCCCTTCCAACCCTGGCCATTCTGTGATTCTGTGAAAATGAAGAATTTCCCCAGAAGCTGGGACTCTTTCATCCTTCTAGCAGGTGGAATCTGGGTTTGTAAAGCACAAAATGTTACCTTGGGTTGATCTCTGTTATCCTTGTCTGGGCTCTGCCTTGAATCTTGTATGGCATTCTACCTACAAATACTGTAGCTTACAGTTGGGGTGTCTCCAGTGGTTCATTCAACTTCCACTTTCAGTGTGTTTTTCGGATTGCCCTATGCTACCCCTCTTAGAAGTGTCTTTGTACTCAGACTTTCCTAGCAGAGTGGCATCTCATCCCCAAGGAAGCCATCCCATCATCACAGGATACTGTATGCCAGTTTCTCTATATGTTGTCCTGCTTTGCTTTAGGGCAAGTTGCAATGAAGTCAGCCTGAATGATGGCTGGGGATCCCTAGGACAGGGGTTAACAGTGGCAATGATTTTCTGGCCGTCCCAGTCAATCTGTCCCTTGGAACAAAGTGGTAATACATCTCAGCTCCTATGGAAGTGGGTAGTGACGTTTCCATTCACTTTAATAGGACTGGAGAGGCCAATGTGAGTTGCATGTTGGCTGGAGAACTGCTTCCCAATGGGAAATCCCATTACTGCCCTATCACCGTGCTTGCTATGGGATGTGTGACTGAAGTATGGAATTGGAAATGCAGGGAGCAGCATTTCAGGTGGCCAGATATCAGTGCGCAGTGCTCCTGGCCATGTCCCAGAGCTGTGGTCAGGGTGTAGCTGTCCCTTCCTCCTGATGGATGCTCCAAGTCGTGCAAATCAGAGCATTGCTGGGTCTGCGGTCCCAAATCAGCCACTCGAGACTTTCCTTTTGTTGCTGGATCAGAGGGGAGAGGGGAAGCTGGTTTGTTGCTGGCTCTGTCAGAGCTGACCTATTGTTCTGATGATTTGGTGAAATGAAAAAGGGATTCTAGCAGTTTGGACGGGCTTTGATGTGGGGAGATGAATAGCCTATTAGTTTCACCTGGTGAATTCTCTGAAGAAGCAAAAGCTCAACATAATTTTGCAATGAGATTGCTGCACGCTTCTGTGTGTGTCCATCAGTTGGGGACTTCAGACCAGAGCCCTGCAAAGGGCTGAGTCAGCAGCTTGCAGGAGCATGCCCCGAAGCCTTAAATTACAACTTAAGGACTCTCCATCACGTTGTTATGGCCTGATGTACAGGAGCCAGGAGACCTGGAGTATTTTCCTGGCTTCTTTATTCAATAAGTTTTTAATGCTCTGTCTTGGATTCTTCTGAATGGGGAGACCAAGCAAGATACTTCTAGGATTATGTCATTAATGAGTCTGGAGGCTGTTAGAGGATTTGAGGGGAGGAATGAGCCCTAAAGCAAAAGAAATCACCAGCACAAAGCAGACATCCCGCAAACCCAACCCTGGATTTGTTCTTAGGCAGCTCAGCGTGTGCAGCTCTCTGATATTTCAACAGGATTCTGCTTTTCCTGACATCATGGCTTAGTCTGAATGGTTTTTCTTCAGCCCCTCAATGAACAAGAGCTCTGGGTTTGCAAGGTTTGAGTTCTGGGGCGATGCAAGCACTGGGAAGGCTTTGTCTCCAGGTGTTTGAATGTGCAACTATTTAGGATGGTAACACGACCTGAAGGGAAGCAGGCTGTGGTTGCCAGTACACACTGCAGTGTTGTCTCCTGGAGCGTGTGCAATTGCTGCTGTTCTGGTCTTAGGGGAGAATTCCTCTGAGATGCACTTGCACAGATTTAACAAGATTAGAAGGCAGATTTCAGGCTGTTTTTCCAGTACTTCTTTTGGGCCTTATCTCAAAGGATCCCAATGGAGGTGGGATGATGCATGACCTGAGCACGAGATGTGTGCCCCCCCCAAGTCATTCTCCTTGGCAAAAGTTCGGGATTGCATTCATACACAGTTGTTAAAATACCTTTTCTCTCATCAGCCTTTCCTCTATGGAGCAAGGGACCTATCCATCCTCCCCAGATTTTCTTAAATTCTGCATTAAACAGGCTTTGTGTAGCTTTGCATGGCTCTGAAAGCCTCTAAGCTTTGGGAAACAAAGGCAAATTATCCTGCAGTTGGCTTTTAGTGCTCCCAGGGTGCTGACCTGATGAGTTTTTGCCAAATGCGAACATTGCACCTGTGGAATTTGCTATAATCTATATTTAGTAATGTTGGTACCCATTAAAACCTGGAAGTCTGCACCACCAATCTGCCCATTGACTGTGACTTCCTATAGGGCCCTGGCATCTTCCAGGGCTCTGTGTGATTAATTAATGCTTCAGGGAGCTCAGCTGGTAACCATTACATCCTGCTTCCAAATGGTTTCCCCAAACTGTTGTGTCTTTTGGCTGCAGTCCTCCATTGAAATGACCCAGGAGCTTTGGTTTGAATTGGATGCAGCCCTGCAAGCTGGAGCTATTCCCAAAAGGTAACCTAGATGGGAATTGGGCATCTCCTCTTAATTATGGCAACGTGCCTTTATCTCTCGAGAGCTTCCTCCAGGACTTGACCACAAGGCCAACGATCACAGATGATGTTTGTTTGCCAAGAGAAAGCCATAATGACACTTAAGGTTGGGTTGAATTCTCCCTCTCTAGGAACTGAGATGAAACAGAGGTTTCAAGCCAGCTTAGCTTTTGTTTTGCGTTTGCTGAGGCTGTTTAAATCCTATTTACTCAGTAGCAAGAAACAACAGCCGGGTAAAACACGGTAGGACAAAACAGATGTTTAAAGATTAGAGCTGAAAACCAGATTTCCCAAAGACCATTGGGCTTACAGCTCTGTGGGCTCTTCGTTCCCCCTTTGGTATTTTTACTTATAACATATGTTATTTCTATGCTATGATCTAAGGGGGTTACTTGGAAATCATTATCCTGTTCACAACAACTGCTCTGCCCACGTGTTTATCCTCTGGGCTGGAGCCCATCTTGCACCCATGAAACACATTGTAAGAGGTTTCTTTTGAAATCCATGCTGGCGGGTATTGAAGTCGGGTATGCCTGACAGCACTGATGTGCATTGGCTCGGGAGCCTTTTAGTTTTGCAGAGCACGTCTCCTGCTCCGCCGACTGCATTTGCTTTGGGAAATCCCCTTTGTTTCCTGTTGGAGGAAAGCAGCCTTGTGAAAGCATTGTATTTCCTTCCTCTCTGACATGGGGCAGGGCTTGCTTCCATTCCTCTCAGCCTCACCTCCTGACCTGCAGAAATTGGAAAAATACCTTGTCTGCGTGCCAGAATTTCTTTGAAAATGTACAAATCTCAGTCTGGTGAAGCCACTGTGAGAGTATCTGGCTCCTTGAAACCAAATTGTTACTGTCTTAGAAATGTTTGCCCCATGTTCCCCCTCCTTTTTGTAGTCCCCCCCTTTGCTTTTTCACTTTTCTCCCCAAAACCCAATGCAACTCCTTTAGCTAAGTCCTTCATTTCATGCACGTGGCTCTTATGGAAACATCTTCCATCCCCAGCACGTCAGATGGTACTCACTACTACCAGCCCTATGGAACACAAGGGGAAACTGAGGCTGGCTGAGGTCAGGTAGCAGGCTGGAGCTGAGATTTAACTGCATCCTGAATTTCAAGCTTGTTCCTTGGGATTTCTGATAATCTCTCTAGCTTGAAACGCTGCTTGGTGTGTCATGTTGGTCCCTTTTTGGGGATAGCTGAGCCCCAGCAAAACCACTGGAGGGTTTTACATCGCAACATCTGTTTTTGGAGCCCAATCTTTCCCTCTCCCTCCTCTTTGGTATTTGCCAGGAAATAACAGAGCTTTAAGGGCTGGGGAGCTTTTTCCCCGCTGTGGCATTGCTTCATTTGGAAACTATTCAACCATCAGCCCCCACGTGTGCTCCTTGACCGCTCCACGTGCTGGAGAGTGTGTGAAGTGGGCAGAAAATGACCAGGCTTTAAGCTTTGCACAGCATCCGGATAAAATCCTCTAATGAGCCAAAAGTTGCTGGTTCATACCTTCAATGGCCAGTTTGCTACGCTATGGGACGAGCCCCAGTCCTGATTTAGCAAGCAAACCCTGGAGATCATTAGCACTAGGCAAGACCAAATGAGATTGCTCTTCTGCACTGATTTTCTGCAGAGGAAATGATGTGCAGTGGCAGAAATAAGTCTTCTATCATGGAATTAGGAAAATAGACCTCAATAGAAATACGTTGCTTCTGACCACACTGTAATACATTTCATTGCCCTTTTAGTTTTTCCATTGTTTAAGCAACGGATTGTGCTCTTTTTTTAAGGGGAGTATTGGGGGAAAATGTTTAGTTTCATCCTAGTTGAGTGTCTTGCACTTACACTGAATCATAGAATCATTAATGTTGGGTAAGAACTCTGAGATCACCAAGTCCAACCATCAATCCATCAATCCATCCCTGCTAAATCACATCGCTCTGAGCCACAAATACTGAACTACTGGATTTGCAGAGGAATAGGAAAACTCTACTGCTGCCATTTTTGACCTGTAGAATGTTGCCCTGGAAAAAAATATTCTCCAGCCAAAGCAATTTGACTTAAATTGGCAAGTGGTTTTCATAGGTTTCTTCTCATTTTCTTCTCCCACCCCATGAGAAATAACTGACTTTGGTTCTTACCAAGTCAAGTCATTGAGTATGATGTCTTCCATAGGTTTACCTCCTTCTGAAGCAGGAAGAATGAAATCCACGTCCTTACCAAGCCTTTCTCACCCTTTCCTTTCATTCCAGGACAGCCGCACAGCACTACCTGCACTGAGCAGCAGCTGCAAAACAACGCTTTGGCTCTGAGAACTGCGAGCACTGAAAATGGAAGGATTCCTGGGCTTTAACCATAACCACTGTTTCATCATGCTGTTCTTCGTCTCCCTGAGCCTTGCCCAGTACGAACACTGGCCCTACCTCCCCGGGTACCCTGAGCCACCCCCACAAGTCTACCAGCCCCCCCAGAGGCCAGCAGACGTTCCCAAAATCCAACTACGGCTCGCAGGGCAGAAGAGAAAACACAACGAGGGCCGGGTGGAGGTGTTCTACAGCGGCGAGTGGGGCACGGTGTGCGATGATGACTTCTCCATCCATGCAGCACACGTCATTTGCAGGGAGTTGGGCTACGTGGAGGCAGTGTCCTGGCTACCGAGCTCAAAATATGGGAAAGGAGAAGGTAAGGTGACCCCCAGAGCTACAGCATCTTGCTTAGCTGTCTCTCCAACCCTAATAATTCTTGACTTGATGGCCAAATTTGAAGATGTAGGACCAGACAAAGAGCTGAAGGAGCCAATATTGGCATGTGAGCTCTAGCAGGGGGTGAAGGTAGGAAAATCTGCAGCAGCCAGTAGGGCTACTGAAAAGGGCACCTGCAACCACAGATGTAATTTACATGTAGTTATTTCCCCGTTCATGCTTCCATTGCCACGCAGTGAGTCAGACTGAACCTCTAAACACTCTTTCCTCCTGTTCTTCTTTTCCCTGGGAACCGTTTGGGCTCTAGATTGCCTTTTTGATGCTATACAATTCTTTTTCCTCCTTTTATCTTCTCTAGAGAGGCATGCATCATTCTGCAATGCAGAGTAGCCTGTAAAACCTCGAAGGAATGTGCATGTTTTGTGTCCTGTATAGGACTGTGTTTAGAATAATCTTTTGGGATTCTCCACGCTGGTCCTGGTGAGGAAGAGCTATTCACCCCCAAACCAAACTGCACATCACTTCTATCGTGATCTTTGAAATAGCACATGGAGGTTGCGTGGGCAGTTGCAGCTTGGAAAGCTGGATCTTTCCTTTTTATAGATAGTAATAAACTCTCAAAATAGTAATGCTTGAGGTAGAATAGCTCTGTGAAAGTATGCAACTCAACAGCCTTGTTTAATTGTCTTTTACTACGCTGTTAGTTAAATACTGGCCGGTGGAGTTTCTTTCTCCAAACATTAAGGCCTGGCACACTGTTGATGTAACCCACAGACAGATTATTTCCACTCCAGCAGGGATAAACGTGCTGTATGTCTGTTACTTAGCACTGCTCGTTAGTGCTCACACCTATAAAATTGCCCATTAAGGAGCAAGCAAGCCTTAAGGTTGACTTGAGTGAAACATGAAACCTGGAATGTTGTCCCAAGCTGTGGATTTTGGCTTTTGGGGTGGAGAAGATTTCCGACAGAGAGAAAAGACTTCATGACATTGGAAAACAAGCCAGAAAATCGTTGCCATCTGGTTCAGTGGGTAAATCCTGATGCAGAGAGCCTGCGTAGGGGGAATTGTGCCTTCCTAGGTCAGAAAGGACTCAACGGACCTAATGTTTGGGGAGCATGAGGAGGGCTGGCAGATCCACCAGCTGGCTGGTGTTGAACCAACTGAGCATTAGGGCTGCTGGAACAAAGCTGGGAAAGCCAAGGGAAACAGCTCCGACTGCTCTTACGAAATCTCCTTGTGGTTCTGAAGGCTGGGCAGTCCCTTCCACCCAAAGGACACATCCTTCAGACAAGCAGAGTTTGGGGACCCTAAAATATGGGAATTGTTGGTCGTTGCTTCTTAGAGTTCAGGGGATAAATCATAGGGGAATAACACATGCCCAGCACGTTTCCAAAGGGAATGTGAGCACTTGGTAAAGGGGAGTCTCAAAGGTTCTTTGGTTCTTTGCTTGGCAAATGTGACCTCAAGTTCTTGGAGTGGCACCTACAGATTTTTGTCCACCTGTCAGTCAGCTCCAAAGGACCTAATTTGTTTTAATATAATATACACGTAGCTACAGTCTGGAAAGTGGATCTGGTCTTTGGTTTTCAAGGAGCACAGGAATAACAGGAGGTTCCAATCAACAGTGGTTTGTTAAATCTTTTGCAAAAATTTGCCTTTAAAATATTAGGACATTTAATCAGAACTTGGAGCACTCTCATAGAAGAGACTTAATGAGGGTTTGATGAGAAACGATGTGAAGAGAAGCCTTAAATACAGAAGGTGATTTGGTGTGATTAGAGGGCAGGGTCCAATCAGCCAAACCCCTGAGTAGCACAATCTGGATCTGCTTCTTTCTGAGTCTCATTTCTATTTTCTTCCCCCTTTAGGGAAAATTTGGATGGACAACGTCCACTGCAATGGCAAGGAGACCACGCTGGCAGCGTGCACCTCCAATGGCTGGGGAGTGACAGACTGTAAACACACCGAGGACGTGGGAGTGGTCTGCAGTGAGAAGAGAATCCCTGGCTTCAAGTTTGACAACTCGTTGCTCAACCAAATAGAGGTAAATGGGCTTTAAAATTCCAGGATGGTGGTCAAGTCTTCCTTGGAAGTGTCTGCTACATGTTGTAGGTTATCTGAGCTGCAGCCTATGGTGAGAGCAAACGCTTGACAGTGCTTTTTAAATTGTATTTCTAAGAAAAAAATAGGAGAGCAGAATGTTTGCTGTACCCATAAGCTTTTACCCATGTGGCTTTGTTGGTCCATGGCACCGAACTGCTGAGTTTTCTTTCCCCTCGTGCCTTCCTTTGGGTACTGGAAGCAAACTGGAGGTCTTTGGTGTAACGGTTGGGTAGGGTTTGTAGCAAATAGGGCTCACAAGCATGGGGTTGGGAGGATGGATTTACAATATAAAAGGGTTTTTGGTCTGGTTAGCTAAGTAATGATGTGACTGATAATTCTATGGAAATAGTTCTGGGAATGGGAGATTAGTGCTAGAAGTGATGAAATGAACATGAGCAGAGGAAAACGTAGGCTGGTCACTGGGGGAAAGGCTCTGGATTTTGGCTGAGGTTGGATCTCCAGGGGAAACGACAGGAGTAAAATGCCTGAATCACTGCTCAACCAGCATTGTTAGATTTCTGCAATATAAGACTCTGTGGGGGAATAACCCAGGGGGAATGCTGGGCTGGAAAGAAGCTGGGCTGAGCTCATCAAAGGAAAAAACGTTTGCTCTATCGAATGTTCAGGTTGGAAAATATTTGTGGTGACTCAGCCAACTGCTCCCTTGTTTCAGTGTGCAGAACATATCAAAAGAACTTCTCCACTAACCAGAGTCCAACCTTATTTTAAGCAGAGAGAGAATTCAGGGTGCATCACATACCACACCGTGGTTTCCATGGCTGAATCTTGGCTCTGATCGCCATCTGAAACAAAGGATGCAGCATTCTTTATCACCACGCAGCGAAATTGTTCTAGCATTGCTTTGCAGTCACTGATGGATGGAAGGCTCTGAAATTCTGCTTGTCTTGACCTGGCTTCCCTCTGCTACAGAGGGGGAGGAAAGCCTTCCAAAGGGATCCCAATGGCCCCAGGCAGTTGCTTAGGGAGCGAGGCGAGCTCATAGAACATCAGTGATGGCTTTGACAGATGTGTGCCTTCCCAAAGCCACAGTGAATCCTCCAAAGAGAGGCCTGGAAGAAGGGATGCTTTAGTCTAGACGGAGGTCACATCACACTGAGATGCTTTGTGTATTAATCATAAAAGCTGGGGAGGGCTCTGTTTTTCCATTAGCTAAGCACTGGAGGTTGATTAATGAGTAGAACACATTGGGGTGACCAAGAACTGGTTGTGCTGATGCTGTGTGGGTGTTGAGCTTCATGTAAGATAAAGAGAATGAATCATAAGATTGGAGCAGCTCATGTGGCTGAAGCCATAGGAGAAATAGGTTTGGGTGAGTTGTATTCTCCATGACCTGGGAGTTGGGCATGGGCGAAGGCATTCACCACTATGATAAGTGGTGAATTGCATTCCCAGAGGTGGGTGAGGAGCACTGGTGACCAAAGGCACTGGTGTGAGTAGGGAGTTTTCTCATATCCCTCTGAAGTCACAGGGAGCTGAAGGGTTCTTTATTCTGCTGGTTTTAATGCTGCAGGATTAAGGCTAAAGGTGATGTGCTATGAATTTTTCAGATGCCTTTGTGGAAGCACAACTAAGTCACAGCTAGCTGTCAAATGCTTCAGGTCTTCCACCCCCCTTCCAGCTTTCCTTCTCTTTGTGTTTGCTTTATCTCATTAGCAGCTGCTGTGGCATAGCTGGGAGTCAGAGATGATGAGAAGGGTTACTCATAGGGTCACAAACCACCAAACAGTGAGGTCAAAAGGCTGATGTGAACGCAAGCTGAAAGTCTTTGCCCTCTGCAACATGCCTGGGAATTCTGCATCTCATAGCTTGCATTCACTGGGGGAAACGTCATCGTTCTGTGAACAGTTGGGTTCCTCTGGCTGGAGCCCAGTGCTTGCCCAACGGATGTTTCCCCATTAGGATGCAATTGGAGTGAAGGACTTGAGATGTTTTTTTATGGACAGGTCTCTTCTTTGCCTTCAGCTACTGCACTGGTGAAGGCAGTGTGATAATAGTGATGCACTGATGCATTTGGTGGGAGCAGCACTTCTGTTCTGCCTTCCTGGGAAATGCATGCTCTGGGCAGCACAGACAACCCATCACCAAGCAATTGCCATTGCACTCATCTTAAATTCATCATTTGGAAATTGACTTCAAGCCCTTTAGTGCTACTTTCTGTGGGGCTGCCAAGGTCTAATGGGGAAAGCCAGCAGCTATAAGGCAATGTCTGACTTCATTCTGACTCGGCTCCAGCTCGGAGGGGCTGTGCAAACTGATGTTTGCTCGAATCTGGCCCCACTTCCTAAAATCCGACAGGCAGAAGGATTGCACACTCTTAAAAGCAACACGAGAGCCCTCGAGCAGAGCTTATTTTTATTGGATGTGACGCATGCCTCTATCCCCCAGTTTGGAAATGCTGTAGATAAGTGGTATAGGATGAAACTTTCCAGCACCAGAAGCTACTTGGCTTAAATATATATATGTTATATATGCTCAGCCGGATCTTTTCCCATCACAGCTCATGCTTGGAGGGTTACCTCACACCTCTTCCTGTTCCTGAGCCTTTCCATTCCTGCTCCCCCAGTTCTATGCAGCAAACCCTCTCAGCCCAGGTTGAGGGGTAGGAGATATGTGACATGGAGGCAGCAGATGGGCAGGAAGAGATTTAAAAGGACCGAGCTTAGGGCAGCTCTGAAATCAATCCATCAGCCTCTTGCTGAACAGCAAAGTCCCATTGTTTGTGCTTGATACTTTCAGCAGACACTGCAGCTTTTAGCCTTGTCCAGAGGGTTATTTCTTGGAGGGTGGTGGATGCACAGAGTGGGGCTGTTGGCAGGGATCAGCCTCCTGAGCATTGCCCACCTTTAGCAGTTCTTGCTCGATGCAACCTGGGGCAATGACACTGAGTGCAATTCAGAGCTGCTTTTCCCCCTCCTCTCTAAAATATGTAGACTAAGTATGCAGACAGCTTCCCATTTATGGAGAGAGCAAGGTTTGTGGCTTAGCCTTGTTTTACTGTGAATGTAAAGGCTGCCCACAGCCACAGGGGCAGGAGGAGACTGATGCTGGACCTGTGCTCCTCCATGCAGGCGTCAGCTCATCCAACACCATGTGGGCAAATTATGGTTGGAATAACATGGGGAATTGACTTAGCTTGTATTTCTTGGAGTAAAAGCTCCCAGGTTTGCGTGCTTGTATTCACATTCGTGAGTTATTGCATGACTTGGGAATACAACAGGAGGGCAGAGCACAGCACCTGCTTTGTTCATAACGGTGTCTCCAGGTCCAGCTCTACAGCTGCTGTGTAGATGGGGCAGGAGATGCTCATA
This sequence comes from Tragopan temminckii, assembly GCA_028571105.1. Taxonomy (NCBI): domain Eukaryota; kingdom Metazoa; phylum Chordata; class Aves; order Galliformes; family Phasianidae; genus Tragopan; species Tragopan temminckii. The sequence goes on from JAOWBP010004587.1 coordinate 165,469, forward strand.
GGGATGACACACCTGAAAGCCCCACAAAATGCAGGAAGGGAGCTGGGAGCTGAGATGCCCTTCTCTGATGTGCTGGGGCTGGATGAGAGCAGTGCGTTGTCCAAACACACACAGACCCACCTGTGACAGCGCTGCTAAGACCAGCAACCAGCTCTGCCCTGAATATATTTCTTTAATAAATGCATTTTTTAAGCCATCCCCCAAAACATCCTTAGCAAAATATTTGTTGTCCGTCCTCTTCCTCTCTGTGCACACATCCAGGCTGCAAATAGGATGTGCTCTAAATATATCGAATAGCTGCAGCCACAGTGTTCCCGAATAGATGTGGTACCTGGGAGCAGACAGTGGGCAGACGAGGGCTGGTGGAGCACACCGGGCTGTGCTGCTATTCCTGTCCCCCTTTTCCTTTCTGAGAGCAGAAAAATCTCACTTCAAAGCCCGGTGGCTCAAAGGGTCTGGATGTGCCAGGTTGGAAATGGGTTGAGTTTATATTGTCTGGGGTTTGTAACCAGCCCAGGTGGGCTGTGGGGATGAGGTTGTATAGAATGCCTCTGTGTGCTGCTGCTAAGTGCAAGGCTGGAGACAGGTCAGCGGGCATGGTGGGATGGGTTGGGGTTGGACTTGGTGATCTCGAGTCTTTTCCAATCTTTATGACCATGGTGAGAATGGTTTGGGACTGGACTTGATGACCTTAATGTTCTTTTCCAATCTTAATGATTCTACTGTTCTATGATATTGCTTATGGCCTGGCATGAGTAGAACTGTTATATCACCATGCAAATCAATGGATGCTCTCTCTGTGCCATGACGATCTGTTCCCACCACCTGAGACCAGCCCTGTCCTCTCTGTTTGAAAACCCAATGTTTGTTTACCTGTTTGTGTCAACAGGTTTCAAGCTCTTTTCCCTTCATGTAAATGTTTACCTCTCTAAGCACACACCTGTGTGCAACATAAATGCTGATGTTTGCCCAGAGAGCATCTCAGCATCTGTTCTGGAGATATCTCAAGTTAAATGTTAATTAAGCCATTGAGGTAAGCCTCTGTTTCTTCACTACTGTAATTTTAATGTATGTGTAGGGATTTCTGGTGCTTGCCATCCAGCCCTTGTCTCCAGTGCCCTCTGTTAGCCTGCTTTGCATTGGGCTGCCACTGAAGCACTGCACAGTTTAGCAAGGGCCTCGGCTTTGTCATTTATGATCTGCAGTTTGCTCCTGGAGCCTAATCCTGCACTGCACTCTCATCTCTCACCCTTTTGCTCTGGGCAAACCTCAGAACAAAAAGTGCTCATGGTCCAATGCAGTGCAATGCTCCCAGGGCTGCTGCCTGCCCTGTACAGCCTGTTCAGTCTTGCAGCATCTCCCTCGCTGTGTTTATTTAACAGCTGGGACCTCAGTGGTGACTCAGAGGCACAGCTCCAGATGTTTAAGTCCAAACAGATTCCTCTCATTCCCATGTATGTGAAGAGAGAGCTTTGTGAAAGCAGGGGGGCAGAGTATGGACTATCCAGGGACAGAGGCAGCACACAGGCTCATTGCTTTGGTTAAATCACACATCTAAATGTGTGTAACCATTGCTGGGCGTCCTGCTGCAAGGAGAAAGTTGTCACCGAGCCTGGGAGGGGGGGGGATGGTCCTTTCCATAGGAACAGATGGCAAAAGGTAGAAGGAAATGTTATGAAGTGTGGGTTTTTGCAATCAGGGGATGCATTTGGTTCAGATGGATGAAAACAAAACAGCTGAGGCTCGTGCAAAAGTGTTCTGAGCCAGAAATCCCTTTGCGAAAGCTCAGGACCGACCCCTTTTCTTCTTACTATCCCCTGTTCTCTGAAGGTGAAATTCATGGGTAACATTCGTAACAGAGAGGAGCAGGAGGAAGGGGAAAGGACCCAAAACAGTTTTGCGTTCTGGAGGCTTAATGCAAGCAGGAGAGAAATGCCTTTGGTTTCCTGCTGAGTTTCCTAGAGGTAGCGTTGCTCTTTGGATGGCTGTCTGGCTCCTGAAATACTGCTGCAGGCTCTGCTTTGTGGCTGCAGCACAGCTGCTCGTCTGATAGCTGCTTGGAGATCATCAGAGGGTTTACAGGTCTGCCTCAATAGCTGGCAGAACAGAACCAGCAAAGCTTTCAGACAGAGGTTTCCTCGTTAACACAAGCTCTTGTTGCAGGCCTTTGTCTCCACGTGTACAGAAAGCATGCACAGGGCTGTCTGAAAGCATCTGCTCCAGCTATTAAATGTTGTTTGTTCTGATTTGGATGTGAAGTCTGTTTTCACCATCAGTCCCTCTGCTGTATGCATTGGTGTTGGGGATAAAATACAACCTGGCTGTGCTTGCATTAGTGAATACTCCCAGTGCAGAGAGAGGAAACCATTCAAGCCTGTAAAGAGCCATTGGGAAGAAGCTCTTAGTATGCTGCAGGAGGAAGGAGGGCTTACTTTGATCCATCGTTCGTTATTCTCCCAATATAAATCCAAGGTCAGGAGAAGAATTCAGTGTGCTGCTGGATGTTTTGCTGTTTGTTCAGACCCAGAGCAAAGCCTTGAGCTCATAGAGTCACAGAATGTCCCGAGTCGGAAGGGACCCATTGGGACCATCAAGTCCAACTTGCTGTACCAGAAGTTCTGTGAGCAAAAAGGGGCCCTCAGTGCTGGAGGTTTTGCTGCTGCTTGGATGCAACTCCTGCTTTAGGGTCACTGCAGAAGCACTTTGATCCCTCTGCATCTCATTGCTCAACCTCAGAAAGAGCCTGAGAATCTTTCCTTTCTCCCATCTTATGAGGGCTGTATTTATCTTGGAGGCTTTTCAGCTCTGTCACCCCCTGCAATAAGGGAGCATTCATCTTGGTGAAGACTTCTGCTGCAGCAGTGAGCAGTAATGGCTTAATGATGACTAATGAGTGCAACACAGGGTAACGATTCTGCTGCGGAAGCACCAGGCAGATGTTTCACATCTGGACTGTTGCTCTGCATGAAGCACATGGAGCAGTGCCACCGTGCAGCTTCTCCACAAGACACGTGTGCATCTCAGAGCATCGTTTCTGGAGGAGTTCTGGATGTTTCGGTTCCTTTAGTATGTGCTTTCCAGATTACCAGTTGGTTCCTGCATGGGACCCTTTTTCTGAACACCTGAATGCCTCAGATGTGGCAGAATTTGGATATTGTGTTGTTTGCTTTCTTCTCAAGGGCTGTAGGAACTTTCCAGACCTCAGCCTGAGCTGTCAACTCATTGTGCTCATCCTTTTAGGGACAAATTGTGCAGAGTCACCAGGGGTGTCCCATGGATGTTCCAGTTGTGCAGGGCTGAATTCCTGCAGCTGGAGGTGAAAAGGAGATATCAGTCAAGTGGTAAATGCAGTCAATAATATATGTATATAAAGGTTTGCCCAAGGCTGGGAGTAAGGCCCAGCCTCTCCCTGCAGTTGGTTTCAATTTGCCCAAGGCTGTGATTCCCATCAGTGCTGGGGGATGGATGTGCCACGTGTGATTCTCAGAGCTGCACCAGCCCTGCAGTGCTCTCCCTGCCCCAAATACCTGCGTGCCACCCACAGAGGCTGTGTCTCTTTAAAGCTTTGGGCCCCTTCCTTTTCCAAGTGATGGAGGGGAGGGCAGGATTCCTCAGGTCTGATGTAACCCTGAGCAGAACCACGTGGCTTCATACATTTTTGACAAGGAAAGCTCTCCTGGAAGCAAGCAATAAAATTTTCAGTAGCTCCTTTGTAATTGCTTGCCACAGCAAATATTTTCCAGTCAGCCTTCGCTTTGGGCTCAGGTCCCTGCAAGGTTTCTGCAGCGTCCTCACGTAGGCTCCAAAATGCAAAATCCATTCCACCTCCCCGACTCATCTGCTGCTGGAGGAGCTCAGCTTGCAGAAATGGGGGTATCTCTGGGCCAACAGTGTGGGGATGGGTGCCCAGAGGGACCCCCAGCTCGGTCTCCTGCCAGTGTCCTGTGCCAGTAATCAGCCTCACCAAAGTGAGCTGGGCTCACTCCAGTAGTGGCCAAAACCTGTACGTGTAGTGAGGTCACTGCTTCTGAAATCAACACTTTCAATGAACTTAAGTAACAGAGGGGATTTATTGCATAGCCATTCATTCACATACGTATGTGTGTGTTTATAGATCCGCTTGAGGGACAGAGGAAGGAATCACACAAGGTAGAAAGGCTTGTTTGCTTCACTGTTGTCATTGAATGGATTGAATTGGAAGGGACCTTAGAGGCCATCTGGTCCAAACCCCCTACAATGAACGGAGGCACCCACAGCTCAGTGAGGTGCTCGCAGCCCTGCCAGCCTGACCTTGGGTGTCTGCAGGGATGGGGCATCCACTATCCCTCTGAGCAACCTGTGCCAGAGCTTCATGGAATAGAATTATAGACTCATTAAGGTTGGAAAAGACCTCCAAGATCCTGAAGTCCAAACCCAACCCACCATACCTGCAGAACCATCAAGGTTGGAAAAGACCACTAAGATCCCCAGTTCCAACCCCAGCCCACCCCCACCGTGCCCACTAACCACGTCCCTCAGTGCCACATCTTCACATCCCTTGAGCACCTCCAGGAACAAAGATGCCACCACATCTCTGGACTTTTCCCCAAACAGCTCTCCCCTCTGTGCAGCCCTCACCACTCCGAGCACAACAAGTCCCCCTTCCCCAGCAGCTTCCTTGCGAGCCAGCATCATTCCTCTTTCTTTTCCACTCGCAGAACATGAACATTCAGGTGGAGGACATCAGGATCCGGCCCATCCTCGCCACCTATCGCAAGCGGGTGCCCGTCACAGAGGGTTATGTGGAGGTGAAAGATGAAGGGACCTGGAAGCAGATCTGTGACAAGCACTGGACCATGAAGAATTCCCGAGTCGTCTGTGGCATGTTTGGGTTTCCGAGCGAGAGGAAATACAACACCAAGGTCTACAAGTAAGAGCAGAGCTCTGTGTGTTTCTTTGAGCACTCGGGGCCTCGTTCAGAAAGCCCAAATTATCAAATGGCATTGGAGACCTCGAGGTAAAATAAGCTCCAACTGCTTAATTCCTTCAGATCAGGTTTTCCTTCTGTCTAAATATTTGAGACGTCAGGTATTTCCTTGGGTGGGCAGGGGGAAGGTTTGCTCCTCAACAAGAGCATCACTGTTAGTATCAGCCCAGTGCATCCCTTTGTTTGCAGCTATGGGGCGGTCAGTTCTCCCATTAGCGATGGGTTCAGGTCCTGTGTTGTGTGCAGGGGTTGGGTGGACACGAGCAAAAGCCAGTAGACCCATTAGCTGTGAGCTAAGCTAAGCGCTTCCCATCTCTCTGCAAAAAGCTGTAGGGTCAGGTCTGGTGCTGAAGGCTCCATTAGGAGAACCTTGGAACAAAGCAGGCTTTTGTTGGCTGTGTTGTCCATATTGCCCGTGTTCCTCAGCCCTGGTCTTGCCCCTCCAATGACATCCTTACGCCCATTAAGCAGCTGCTCTCCAATTTAGGGCAGTTGTGATTTCAGTGTCGTTTCATATATACGTATTTATTTTATATTTCTCGGTTGCTTTAAAAGGAGGGGAGGAAATGGTGATCCCCAGGGAGAACATCGTGCCTTTGAGAGCCGCAGGCTGAGCAGTTCAGGTTGTGTTTCTCCATCCTGAAAGCTGGGAGCTCTGGTCTTTTGTTGTTGTCAATGCTTTCTATCACCATCCTTCATCACAGACGTAGCTCTTCCTACGCTGTTCCCTAGGAATAACACCCCAGAGCAGATGCAAAACAGTTTAAGCTCAATTCTGTCTCATTTTTCCCTCTGCTTTGTGACCCAGGAGTGGGAAAGTGTCAGCCGGTGAGGGGGAAGCTCTCCAGGCAGGAGCTGTGGTTTTCCTGTTCTTTTTGGCCTCTGCGTTGCTATTTCTGAAAGCTCCCCCTGGAACTGGCTGGCCACGTCTCATTTATTTTGTTAGAAAGACCGTGATCAATAGAAGAGGTCTTTGGGTTGGGAGAGTGTAAAGCCATACAGCAGCAGAAAGAATATGAAGTGAATAACCCAGGTGGAGCTCTGCTTTTGGGCATCCCAGGGAGCCAAGCAGTGAGCTGATAATTGCTAGCAAGCAGTTGTTATCCATAGGAACGCTTGCTCACATCAGTGCAGCAAACTCAGACCTGAGATTCCCATTCCCTGCACCAGAACAGAAGGACGGAGCACTTCTAGTAAAACAAAGCAGATTTTTCCTGCTGCTCAGTTATGGCATTTCCAAGAAGAGCATTAACTTTAGCAGCTGGAGCCATCTGCCTTAAATAAAAGGATGCGTGGTAATTGTCCTGTCTCTTGCAATAGCAGAGATGGAAAAGCTGATGCACAGTTCTTCAGCAGCATTGAAAATCCCATTCACTGGAGCTGGAGTTATGAATATGCAATGCTAACCACCAGGCTCGTGCACCTCTGCTACCAAACAACGTCTTATGCTTTGTTTTAATGAAGATCCAAACCATCCTCATCAGTGAGCTGAGCTGGCCGGTCCTCAGCTCCGCGTCTGAGCTATGGTGGGAGGTGAAATGATGTGCAGATGGATCTTGCTTGAAAGAAAACAAGTTAGTTCATTGTTGTCACCGTGCCAGGGTTTTATTCCTGAATGTAACTCAGGCTCTGCAGTTGACAGCGTGATTTACGTTCGGAAATGAAACAAATCTTCAATGTTGTTTCCATGTTCTCGTTCGTGCTTCAAAGCGGTTTTATATAAGAGCTGTTTGTTAACTCCTCCTCCAAGCCCTGCTCTGAGCAGCATTAAATGCATCCTGCTGACAGGGACAGCGCAAGCTTGTGAGCTGAGATGTCTAAGGCAGAGAATGGGCCCGATGCCTTCCTGATGTTCTCCTAAGCTTTTGTCCAAGAGCATTCAGGGAGTGGATGATGTGGCCAAAAGAGTGGATGGTTTGCCCATGGGTGGCCAAAAGAGTGGAGGGAATTGCTCAGCAGTTTCAACACACTTTGTTCAGTGTCTGCCTGAGTAGCATCTCTCAGTTTAACCAGTCTGCATTGCATATTTGGTTGCCTGTGTGGGGCTTGCAGTAGAAATCCTCATGGTTTGGATTCTCTCCAGCAAACCCAGGGTCTTAAGGGCTCCAGGAGAAGGTCAGGGCCCAAAGAAGAACTCTCCAGCTGCCATTCAGTGTGCCATGGGTGACTTTCCCAGCACATGTGTGGTTTGCTCTCTGCTCTCCTTGTCCTCTCCGACACGTTCTTACAAAGCCATGCCCTGTGATGCTTCCCACAGCCCTCAGACTTAACCTGTGGCTTTTTTTCAAGCTCACACAGTGAAGATCCATCTCTTCTGACATCCTTTGGGTTCCAGCGTGACCTCGAATTGGCCGAACTCAGCACGGCTGCTCGCTCACCCCTCTGATCTGAGCAGCGTTGTGCTTGGCTTGCACCAAGGCCAGCGAGAGGTGGGCTGCACCCTTTCTGTGCTAAATAGCAAGAATGCCCTGAGTTTCTGTCCGTAGAGATCATCTGCATTCTGCTTTTTTCACATATCCATTCTGGGGAAGTGAGGTGGGGCTTCTCTGGCTCTTTTTCTCCAGCTTACCAGGGGCTGCTAACACCAACCAGATGTTCATGCCTCATAAAGTTTCCAGGATGAGGTCATTGTTTGCTATTTTAAGGCATCCCCGTAGTTGCTGCTCTAAGACAGGCTGCGTTTCTTGTCTGCTTCGGAGTTCAGAGCTCTCTGCATGTGTGTGTGGGGGGGTTCCTCGGTGAGAACGCTCCTCCTGGTTCTCACTTCCAGTGCACAGAATGGTGAAGCAGAACCAGAGGAGTGAAGTCACTGCGTGAGGCTCTTGCAGATATTCTCCAGTGTGTAACATCTGCCTGTAACCCTAATGTCTGCCCTGGGGCTCCGTGGTCTCCCCATCATGTGGTGCAATTGCCTCTCTGTCTTCAGCCTGCCTGTACCTGGCCCTAACTCCAGCCCAGAGAAATGGGGCTCCAGGCAGGATTTGCTGGTGGCTCTGAGCCTGGACAGCTGCTGGGCTCATCAGCAGAGCTTTGTGAGAGGAAGGAGATCCACAGTGGCATAAAGTAGTTCACATGGGACCACCAAAGAGCATCACCTGGGACAACCTGGCCGAGTCACCAATTTGGTTTCAAGCAACCAACCTAGAAAAATGCTCCTTGGTTTCCTTACCAGATCCTGGCCAAGCTCTCCGTCCCACTCACTGGTCAGCACTGCTGTTGTCTCTCCTTGCACTGTGCTCTGCCTTTGTTCACAGCTAACCCTGGAGCAAGGAGCAGCACAGGGATCCAGCAGAGCCACGTCAGATCCCAGTGAGGCGTTGCCTCCCAGCACCTCTGCTTCCTTCAGCTTCTCACATTTCCCTTTCAGCAGTGCCCTGATCCATATTTCCACTTTGCTGACTCTTTCAGCTGTGATACAGTTGTCTGACTGCAGCTAGGAAGAATCAGGGATGCTTTCTTTTCCCATTTATCACACGTGCCCCTTCCCTTTAGCAGTCCCTGGAGCAGCTCCAGTTTGGGAGCAAGAAGCAGGAACTGCTGCCAAGCTCCTCTGCTGCAAACATGTAAGTGAGGAGATCTCTCTCACTCTCAGATGCTGCTTTCAGGCTCACGGTTGTTAACAGTGCAGCTCTGAGAAGCAGAAGAGCTGCAGCACTCTGCAGCTGATAGGGGACGGCCAGCAAGGGGAGCAGCTCATTCTGGGAGAGGTTTTTTGGGGGACGTGTTGGCATGCTGCCTTTTGAGTTAATAGACCTACGGATTCTTGAGTGACAACATAACAGAGGGTCACTGTGAGTGTGAATGGAGCAGCTCTCCATCCCTGCTCCATCCATCCCTGCTCCATCCATCCCTGCTCCATCCATCCCTGCTCCATCCATTTAATTACCAAGCGTTCTTTTCCCAAACACAGCTCCATCGGTGCAGCTCCTCCGGATTCTGGCTCTTATATTTCTCTCCCCTTTGGTTTCTTGCAGAATGTTTGCCAGCAGGAGGAAGCAGCATTACTGGGCTTACTCCATGGACTGCACGGGGAACGAGGCGCACATCTCCAGCTGCAAACTGAGCAACCACCTCAACGTGGACACAGAGAAGAATGCAACATGTGACAACGGGATGCCCGCAGTGGCCAGCTGTGTCCCCGGCCGTGCCTTTGCCCCCAGTAGCCACAGTGGCTTCCGAAAAGCCTTCAGGCAGGAGGTGAGCAGGGAGCAGGAAGGAAAAGAAGCCGGGAGAGCTCTGCACTATGCCGTCCTTGCAAGGACGCAGTGCCAGGCTTGGAAGGGCAGCTTAAGTAGTAAGCAAATAAATTTGTCACGTTTCTGTCTGCTCCAGCCAATTGAATGAGTGCCCATTGCTGCTGGGCTTTGCTGTTTTGCAGTCAATTAAACGCTGCTGAGCTCTGTCTCCTGTAGAGATCCAATGGAAGTGAGGCTGTATTTCCACTACTCTCGTGTTTTCTGCAAAGAAGTGCCCTGAGAAGGAGGGAAAACCTGCAGGAGAGGTCGGGAGAGCTGTGTTTGTTTAGTCTAGCAAAGAAGGCTGAGCATTGCATAAAAATCCTCAGCTATGCAAAAGGCTGTTAGAAAACAAGCCCGGATTCGGCTGCTCTCGGTGTCAGTGGGGTGACCAAACAGGGAAGAATAACAAACATGTTTTAGGTTGATGCCAAAGGAAATCCTCTGTCTGTAAGGTATGTGCACCTTTAGGGGGTGATCGCAGAGCTGCAGGACCTTAATACTGGGTTGGTATTTTGCACTGTGGATCTCGAGGATAGCCTGCATTCTCCAGCCCTGCACCGTTGTGACTGTAGGAGTGGGTTTTTTCTTGGTGTTGAGAAGACCCCAGACAGCACCCCAAAATCCCACTCTAGTAGAAGCCGTAAGGAGTTAGATCTTGGGGTTGAAAGGTCTTGTAAATCATTACTAATCTTCTGAGCCATGCATGCTGCCAAGTAATTCTTTAAGCCTTTGTGTTGGCTTTGGATATCCTTTACGTGACCCCAAGCCTGGAGAACTGTGTATGCTTCCAGCTTTAAAAGTGATGGGTTTCGATGCTCTCAGGCTCTGCAGGCTTCACGTGGTGTTCCCACAGCTCACCCCACATCTCTCGGGTGCCCCAGCAGATGGAGGGCTGCTCTGCTTGGTGCTAGGATGGAGCACCTGCATCCCATTGGGAAAGAGGGACTGCAAGACTGCTGCAAAGCTCCTATTGACCCCAAAAAGGGGGTCGTTGATCTGTGAAGGGTAACAAAAAGGAATTTGCTTTGGCAAAACGTCACAGCAACACTAATATTGAATGGTGTCTTTTGTTTTCTGTGTTATGTGTGGGGGTTAAGTGTCATAGAATCATAACATAGAGTGGCTTAGGTTGATGTGGACCTTCAATATCATTGGTCTCCAACCACCTGCCATGGGCAGGGTTGCCAACCACCAGGTCACGCTGCCCAGGGAAGACATTAACTCAATCTTTCACTGATGTAGTCTCTCAAACTTCCTAAAATTCTTAAATTATTCAGCATAATCAAGCATTTCTAGATTTATAGATATGTTTATTTACCACTTCGGTGGGCATTGGGTATCAAGGCTGGTAGATCCCCAAGGGCATCTAGCCTAAGCTGCAGCAACGTGCTCTCAGGTGCCTTTGATCCAAGCTGCCAGCATTTTCAGAACCAAGAGTTATTCTAAGAATGAGACTTGCAAAGGGCTGGTTGCTTGGTAGGAAAGCAGCAAACAACTGGCCGTTAACTAATTAATGCAACTAATTTCGTCTTAGGGAGATGACCACCACTTCATCTCGTGGTGGTGATGGGTTGATGGTTAGAACTGATTGGACTTGATGATCTTAGAAGTCTTTTCCAACTTCAAAGATTCTATGATTCTGAGGGCATGGTGGGAATGGGGTGATGGTTGGACTTGGTGATTTTAGAGGTCTTTTCCAACTTTAATGATTCCATGATTCCATGCCCATAGGGGTGATGGGTTGATGGTAGGACTTGATGATCCCAGTGTTTTTTTCCAACCTTACTGATTCTATGATTTATCTCTTAATACAAAAATTTACCTTCAGCTGAGATGCTTAATTGCTTTGTATTCAAAGTCTGCTTTTGAGTTCTTTTGCACACGCAAGGAGAACTGAAGTGCCTCTTCCATCCATGTCTTCCAGCAACCTCTGGTGAGGCTGAAAGGAGGAGCCAACACCGGCGAAGGCCGAGTGGAAGTGCTGAAGAATGGGGAGTGGGGCACGGTGTGCGACGACAACTGGAACCTGGTGTCTGCCAGCGTGGTGTGCCGGGAGCTGGGCTTCGGCAGCGCCAAGGAGGCAATCACGGGGGCAAGACTGGGGCAAGGTAAGGGCAGGGGAGCTCTGGGGACCCTCCGTGTCCCGTCCTCCTCTGAGAAAACCTTCATGATCCAGAGCAGCGTGTTTTCGCTGGGATGTTTGTTTTGGGTGCCAAGAATTTCTTCTCTCCTCTTAATAAGTCTCCTGAGGCTGTGCCTTAGAGAGGCATTCGGGATCCTTTGAAAGAATTCTGGTGCTGATGAGTTTAACCTTCCCCTCAAGCAGCTGTTCCAGTAATTACTTCTTCGTTATCGCATCCGTTGCACTCAAATTCTCTTTACAAGTTCTCCAGATGCACATTACTAGAAGGCTCCTGGCAAAAGTGGGTCTTGGACATAGACCTCAGACACTCTCCAATTTAAGTCCAGAACCTTAATTTAGCCTGCTAAAAATAGGAGGGCTGTTTGCACAACTCTGAGCCAGCTTGGGTTTGGATTTCCTGTAGCTGGGAGTTGGTTCAAGTCCCAAACTCTGGTAAATGGCAACTCAAAGCCTAACGTTTGCCCTCTCAAACCAACTGCTGATTGCCTTCATGTAAACCCTATAGACAATGACACCAAACTCAACTCTTCATAGTGAAACACAATGAGCAGGTGGTATTTCTTCAGACCAGCATGGCTTGGAGAAAGGAAAGTGCAAGACAAGGAGAGCTTTAAAATGGGACTTATCTGTTGGATTTGCAAAACAAGCAAACAAAAACCCAACAGTGTTGCACTGGGATGTGCAAGGTGAAGCACGCAGGGACGGGCTGATCGGAGCGGGTGTGTAGTTGGTGAATAGCAATCCCAATTAAAACAAAAGGGATCTAGTTCTGACAGCGAGGTGCTTGGTCCAGAGGTCTGAATGTGCTATCCATTGCAATGTCCTTAGGAGAGCCCAGGGTAATAAGCCCAAGCAGTGGGTGAATGTGTTTGTTGGGTATTCAGCCCTAATGCTATTCTTCTGCTAAAGGCAATGGCATGGGGGAAATGCAGAGCTGTGGCCCTGCCCTCTGGCTTTGTCATCTCCTTGGTATGACTTTGTCAGGATAGAATGTGAGCCTGGATGCGTGCTGTATCCTTGGTGCATCACCCTCCAATTCTGGTCAGGACCATTCCTCCTACACAACTGCTTGCAGGGCAGTGTTGCTGTTTCCAGCTGCAGACCACTAACTGGATTTTAATGAGAGCAACAGAAAACCAGATGTGCGTGCCACACATCTGCAGAAATATGCTGGAGAGCTCTTGTTGTTGTTGTTGTTGCATTTTCCCAGTCCTTGTGCTGCAGCCTGTGGAGGTGAGGGGTTCACCAGGCACATCGTTAAGCTGTCACCCAGGGTGAGGGATCTGAGTCCCAGGTGTGCTGGCTGTCATGCGGTTAGGAAGGCAACAGAAAGAGGTTTTTGAGCGAAGGATCCCACCTCCCATCAGCAAACCGATTATCTTTTCCTGCCTTCCAGAGCCAGCCCTTTGCTTTGAAGGATAAAAGGAGTTGGGTAACGTGTTCCTCTGCAGAGAGGTGAGCACCAAGTGGCTCATGGTGAGGCAGTGCTGGTGGGATGCAGTCGGTGGAGCTGCCACCATCTTCTTTTGGGCAACTGGTGTCACCTCTGGATGACCCACTGGGGCAGTGGGTGTCGTTTCGGTGCCTTGAGCTGGACCCTAATTTATGTGTGTGGTGTTGGTCAGCTCCCTCTGGCTGTTGGGAGTGGGTGGCGATGGCCATCACCGACACACAGATGTTCCTTTCTTGTCCATGTGTGTCCATCAGCAATTATGGGAACTGGTTTACATGGGCTCCAGGAAAGACTCTGTTTTGTGATCAAAAAATCTAATTAATTCCCCCAAAACGTCTTTCCAAATAGATTTGGGCTGAGTTTGGAATCAGGACATAGGAGCTCTGTAGGATTATTACCTTCTCATGCACCTTCTCTCTTTTCAGGGTCTCTTTGGAAGTGACAGTTGTGCATTGTCACTTCACAAGGGTGGAACCAATTTTTCCTTTCCAACTCCTGCTCCCAGTGCCTTGGCACCGCTTTCTGCAGTAACAAAAGTCAATGACTCCCTTCCGGTCTTGTTACCAGCCTTGTCACAGTCACTTGCCCCAAAGTGTTTCACTGACCTCTTGCACATCCCCGTGTTGCTCCATTTTGCTGTCCCAGTGAATGTGTCTATGTTGCATTTAAATGTCAGGTTTTGACCAAGGACAGATTCCTATTACACAAACCCAGCCATAATTTGTGAATTGCTCCAGCTGAAGTTTGTAAATTATGTAACAACGGAAACTTGGCTTTTTCTGCAGCATGTGGCTCCCAGAGACTACTGGAAAGAATGTAAAATGGTAAAATTAATAATGATAATCTTGCAGCTCTTTTTCTTTTATTTTTATGAGAAATCACTGGGATTTTTTTTCAGGATCACCATGTTTTGAATGCTAGAGGTCTGCAAAGTATTAGTAAACGGTTATTGGATAGTTCTCCACTCCCCAGTAGCATGGGCAGAAGATATGACCTTATTTTCTCCCCCTCCCGAAGGCATGGGTCCAATCCATCTAAATGAAATCGACTGTACGGGATTTGAGAAATCCATCACAGACTGCAAGTTCAACATGGAGTCGCAGGGCTGTAACCACGAGGAAGATGCTGCTGTGAGATGCAACATTCCCGCGATGGGTTTCCAGAACCAGGTGAGAGAAGCCCAGAAGCTTAAATTCCTGAGCTTTTTAGCCTCAAAACAGACCTGTGATCCTTGCCCAGCTGCTGTGTCGCCTCTGTTTGCAGAGATGTTTGCTGATGGGAGGGTGTTTTTTTTTTGCCCTACAGCTGCGCCTGGTTGGTGGTCGCAACCCATACGAGGGTCGGGTGGAGGTGTTGGCTGAACGCAATGGCACGCTGCGCTGGGGCACGGTCTGCAGCCAGGGATGGAGCACTGTGGAGGCCATGGTGGTGTGCAGGCAGCTGGGGCTGGGCTTTGCCAGCCATGCCTTCCAGGTGGGTCCCCATAAGTGTGTATTCCTCGTGGTGGCATGGGTGAGGTTGGGTAGAGTCATTATGATTGAGAAAGACTTCTAAAGGTCTTCAAGATCATCAGGTCCAAATGTCAACCCATCCCCGTCATGCCCACTCATAGAATCATTAAGGCTGGAGAAGACCTCTATGATAACCAAGTCCAATTATTGACCCATCACCACCATGTCCTGAAATAGAATCATTAAGGTTGGAAAAGACTTCTAAGATCACCAACTATAACCCACCCCCATCATGCCCATAGAATTATTAAGGTTGGAAAAGACCTCTACAATCACCAGGTCCAATTATTAACCCATCACCACCATGTCCCAAAATAGAATCACAGAATCATTAAGGATGGTAAAGACCTCCAAGATCCCCAAGTCCAACCCCAACTCATCCCCATTGGTCATGTCCCTCAGTGCCATATTTCCACAGCTCTTGGACACCTCCAGGGATGGTGACCTCACTACCTCCCCGGGCAGCCTGTGCCAATGCCTGACCACTCTTTCAGAGACAAAATTTTCCCTAATATCCAACCTGATCCTTGTTCCTCACTGGGTCAGACTGGGATTTGAAGTTGGAAGCCAATTTTCTCCTTGTGTCAAATCACAAGAAAACAATCTGATTTTGCTCCTGTAGTTACTTCTCCGTGCAGCACGTGGTGCAGCTGCATGCTAGCTCCCTGGGTTGTTGGTGGCTTTTGCTTCTCTGATGACAAATGCCCTTAAGCCTCCCTCCTCACACACGACTGAGAACAGCACTTAAAAGGGATAAAAGCCACCAGCTAGCAAGTTTGGGACAACCACAGAAGAATGAAGTGTTCTTTCCCAGCAAAACTCCTTGGCGCAGGGAGCAAAAGCCTGCTGTGCTGGCTGTAGGAAAGCGAGCAGCAGTCACAGAAATAGGACTGCATGCAGGGGAACAGAAGCTTCCCACCCCAATAAAGGACGCAGACCAATAATCCTGGTGCAAGACATGCTCCTGAATTGATGCACCCCTCAAGGATCACAAGGGCAGGCAGCTTTTGCAAGGAAATGTAGAACCTCCGGGCCTTTACTGCAGTGCCTGGTGTTGGCACAATGGCTCCCCAAAGGAACTGTCTTCTCTCTGGGAAAGCAGTCCCCTGCCAGAGCTGTTCTCTTGCAAAGTGGCCCCTGAGAATGGAGCTTTGGGGAAAATGTGTCTCATGCTGCCACTGAGTAAATAAAATTCAAGTGTGCTTTCATTGATGGAAGGAAAACTATTTTCCCCCAAACAATTGCCAGAAAGCCAGAACTTGGGTGCAGAAGCAAAAAGCAGTGCAGAGCATCTCCTCCCAGGGAGAGGAGGCTGTGCCACACTCCAGCACTTTGGTGCTGTGTCCAATCCACTGAGTTTCTGACCAAGCCAGGATGCCAGGAGGACATACCAGGCTCCTGAGCAAGCAAATTGCCACGGGTTTTAAGTGTTGCTCATGGCCAGAGAGGGAATCTGGGGTCTGATGCCTTAGGAGGGAGGAGGCTGGAGCTTTGCTGCAAGCTGGTTCCTCCAGCTGACTGCTTGCACAGCTGCCAAGCAGAGCACAAGAGCTGCGGATAGCCACGTCCCTTCAATGCTGGCCTTTCCAGCTCTGTTGACACAGCCCTGAGAGTCCAGTGAGAAACAAGACATTTTTTCCTTTAGCTGAGACTGTTGGTATTTAGAACAGAAAAGGCTCTTATGTGTATCCCGGCTGCACCAGCAACGCGAGCATAAAGCTATACTGTGTAGAACAGGGCAGCCCTGTGTGCAGAGTGTTGCTAACAGGGTTAACAAACAGCCTGTTGCAATGGAAGCAATGGTGCAGATGGGTTCTCTTTTCCTAGAAACGTTTCCAGTTTGGACACCAATGCAAGAACCAAAATTCTTTTTCTTCTTTCTTCCCTTCCCTTCACCCAAGCTTTGCCATTGCAATTTCACTGGGGCTACAGAATGTTTTGAGAAGGTGAGAGATGCTGATCGGCAGCATCCTGCCTCCATTCCTCCGCATTGACACATACCAACAGCTCCATCAGGAACCCCAATCCCTTAAAAGAGGGCACCGAACAAATCTGCCTCTGATGCAAGCTCATGCATGGAGGGAGAGCACAAGTTATTCACAAGGATACACAAATATTCCCCCAGCAGCCCATGAAATGGAGTGTAAATGCCTCTTTCTATCCCTCTGCCCAGGAAACCTGGTACTGGCATGGAGATGTCAGTGCTGACAGCGTGGTCATGAGTGGGGTCAAGTGCTCAGGGACGGAGATGTCCCTGGCCCACTGTCGTCATGATGGAGCTGACGTCTCCTGTCCTAGAGGAGGAGGTCGCTTTGGTGCTGGCGTGTCCTGTTCAGAGAGTGAGTTGTCATAAAATCACAGGTTGGGTTGGGTTGGGTTGGGACCTTAAAGATGATAGAATCATAGAGTGGGTTGGGTTGGAGTGGTCCTGGGAGATGATAGAATCACAGAATGGTTGGGTGGGGTGGAAGGGTCCTTAAAGGCCATAGAAGCATAGGATAGGTTGGGGAAGGGTCCTTAAGGATCATAGAAACATAGGATGGATTGAGGTGGAAGGGTCCTTAAAGGTCATAGAAGCACAGGATGGGTTGGGGTGGAAGGGTCCTTAAAGGTCATAGAAGCACGGGATGGGTTGGGGTGGAAGGGTCCTTAAAAATGATAGACGTATAGGATGGGTTGGGGCAGAAGGGTCTTAAAAATGATGGAATCATTGAGTGGTTGGGTTGGAAGGGTCCTTAAAGCCCATCCAGTGCCTCACCCCGCCATGGGCTTGTTGCCTCCCACCAGACCAGGTTGCCCGGAGCCCCATCAAACCTGACCTTGAGCATCTCCAGGGATGGGACATCCACACGTTTTCTGGGCTCCATATCAGCGTCTCAATACCCTAACTCGGACTTCAGT
>JAOWBP010004587.1:182780-198617 GCA_028571105.1 Tragopan temminckii
CCCAATAACCACGTCTCCAAGTGCCACATCTCCACGTTTCCTGAACACCTCCAGGGACAGTGACTCCCTGAACCTCCCCTGCCACAACTTAAGGCCATTACTTCTCATCTTATAGGGCTGTGATCCTTTGATGACCAAATAACCCGAGTGTCCAAGCACCAACCCCAAGGGGAACACCGTGGCAGGTTTCCTGGTGATAATCAGCCCCTTGATTCATAGGGAAAAGGAAAATCCCACCCAACCAATGGAGGCACAGGGTTTTAATCAGCCCTAACAAAACAGAACTCCTGTTTGTGCGTGGCCAGAAACAGAAAGCATCATTTAACATCCGTCAATTAGCATCACGCTCCGCTGCGAACGCATCCATCAAGATTAAACACTGCCTAGTGCTGACATAACATTTTCACTCGCTTGTGCCAAATCATTTATTAAAGCTTAAAAAAAAAGAAAAAAAAAGAAAAAAAAACACAGAAAAAAGAAAATAGGGTTGCCTCTGGATAATGTAACTGTTGACTAACATTTGCATGCAATAAACCACATACTTGGCAAGAATGCATGGGATTGAGGCCAACAAAAATCTTAGTCTTGACCCATGCAACATTTGCAAAGCAGAGCAGTGGGAATGGTTTCACTGCAAGGAGCTGTGAGCAGGGGATGCAGAATGCAAGGATGCCCAAAGTGTTATCAGAGCAGCGTTCCCCCAGTTTCGGTACCCAGTTATGAGGAAGGTGCTTTGGAGGGGAAAACAGCAAATCTGGGGAGTGTGGATGCTCTCCAAGGAGAGAGGTGAGCAAATCCACAAAGCACCAGGATTTAGAGCTCTTCAAAACCCTTGGGGATATTCAATATTTACTATTCTTACGCTGGATGCTCTTGTCATCCAAGGAAACACTTAATCTCCTTCTAATCCCACTCTGCAGTAAGGATGTCTCGCGACGGGCACCACGCAGCCCACACTAAGAGCTGCCCCAAGGCAGCCACCCCAGGCCATGCCATCACTGCCACCACAACGTGGGACCTGCTGGTTCTGCCTGCCCTGGGGAAATGAGAACTGCTAATCACTGCAACATGTGAGTTTTGGCTGTAGCAGTGGGATTTCATCCCAGAGGGATGGTCCATGCATGGCCTATGCGTGGTCCCTGCACCTTGCAGGGATCCAGGTGAGTGATGGAGGCATACGAAGAGTTGAGCGGATTTTCACCACAGTGAAGAACTGAGAAGGAGAGAAAATGAAAACAAACATATGTGGTTTTTTTCCTACTTTTTTAGAGCCCTTTGGGATGTGGTAGAACACAGCTCGCCAGATCAGCTCCCATGGCATTCCTGTGCGAATCTCCTTCATTGTTTTCCACAAAAAGGCATCCAAGGCACGTTCCTCCTCTTTCTTCTGTTATGGACTGAACACAAACGGGTTACATTTGGGTTGGAAAGCTCCAGATTTGGAAGAAAAGTGAAAAGAAAAAGGGTTTCAGAGCCATGTATTTGGAGTCTGAGCTCTGGCTTTGTTGTGTTATCCCAAAAAGAGGAAAGTGGGGGTTGAGGGGACACCATGTCAGTTCTCTATGGCCCCACCTGGACCCCCAAACCACTGTAGCACCCAAAATCCCTCAGAGGGCATCTAGGCACTTCATTCAAAAACATATTCCAAAGCCACCATGTTGTCTCTCTGTGCAGAAATCGCAGCCCAATAGCAAGGTGAGGTGATAAGGATCGGAGGGGTAATGCTCATGCTGCTGCAGTGGCTGCTTTGGCTCAGTTCTATTCCCACTTTTTCCTTTTCCATTGCCATGATCTGGGTTTCAAAGAGCCGGCACCACACACGGGCTCCCCACCAACTCCCTGTGCTCACAGCTTTTTGCAGCAAGCAGCTTTGAGGAAAAGCAGATTATTTCTCAGCCTCAGGCAGTGCAACCTCTGAGGGCTCAGTCAGCCCATTTTCCCTGGGAATGAGCACAAAGCATGGCTAGAAGCAAGGAAACACACTGCTCTGGAGTTTCCTGTGGTACTTTCCCACCCACTGGCAGGTGAACACAAAGGGGTCCTCCTCGTGCAGTGGCGGAAAGCAGAGGGATTAGGGCAAGTCTCTTTGCAAACAGAGCCTGGGTGGGGGCAGCCAGGGCTGCAGGGTGCTGTGTTGGAGATTTGTGGGGTTTGCACAGGGCAGAACTGCTCTCAGGTCCACCCAGCACAGCTTCCTCTGCGGGAGGATGTCCGAAAGCTTTGCAAACACTGCGGTGCCAGCAACAGGTTTTGCAATCAAATGTGTTTTCTAAGCATTGGGTCTGAAGTGAGCAGAGCATGAGCTCCATTTATAGCAACCTGGTATTATTAATCCCGTATCTGGCTGCTGGGTATTGGCATTGATGAGAAACAGAATCATAAAGGTTGGACAAGACCACTAAGGCCATCATCTCCAACCATCAAGCCATCTCCACCACGTCCATAGTATCACAGAGTCATTAAGGTTGGAAAAGACCTCTGAGGTCACCAAGTCCAACCCCAACCCAACCCACCATGCCCACAGACCACGTCCCTCAGTGCCCCACCTTCACAGTTCTTGAGCAGCTCCAGTGACAGTGACTCCATCACTTCCCTGAGCAGCCTGTTGCAATTCATTACCACTCTTCCAGAGAAGAAATTTCCCCTAATACCCAATCTAAACCTTCCCTGGCACAACTTAGAGCCATTACCTCTTGTCCTATGTCTAATAATGCTGATGATGACGTGTCATTAATGATGCAAGTATAAAGAGGTACCAAATCCAGCACAATTCAGATACTTTCCCACCTCTTTCCAAGACCAGTCAATCAATAAGCTTAATTATACATGGAGCTGACAACGATCACCATTGCAGCCAACAGCAATGTTTCTCAGACCCAGAGCTGAAGCCTAAAGCCACAACCTCATCCCCCATCAGCACAGGCAAGAGCTAGGGAGACTTTGTGATGCCTCTGGAAGATGCAGCTCAACCCAATGTGCTATAGTGCACATGGGCCATGGTGGTCACTGCAAACCTCCATTTTTGGGGAGTTCAGTTTCCTACAAGAAAAAAAAAAAAAAAAAAAAAAGAAAAGAAAAAGAAAGAAATTTTGTTGTGCAAATTGTAACACATCCAAAAGAAAACGGGAAAAACCTGAATTCCCTTCATCAAAACAACTCATGTTTGGAGTCTCTCTCCATCGGTAAGAGAAGCAAAGTGGGGATGCTGCACCGGGAGTGCACATGGATGGTGGATGACCTGCCAAAATTGCTCAGTATTTGGGGCTGAAATTAATTCTCACCTCCATATCCACCTGCAACCAGGGCTCAGCAATGCTCTACAACAGCTTTACACCTGTTGAGCCCAGCAGAAAACACTTTCAAATGGATCCCCTGGCTTTGAAAGGAGTTAAGTCTGGCGAATAAATACAAATGTTTTTATTCCTTTTGTGCACAGAGTAAGATAGCAGGGGAAGGTGTGGCCGGAAAACCTTTCACTCCGTGTGCTGCATCTTGTCATCCAAGGTAAACACGCAGCTTAATGAGATTTCAAGAGGGAAAAGGTGAGATATTTGCCTTTATGTTCATTACCCTTTAGAGCAGGAACAATATTTGATGAGAAACAAAGAATTGGGCAAACGAGATGATAATCGCACGCGGTGAACAAACACAGCCTAGATCCTGGATTAATCAAATGACTTCAGTGGGAACCCCAAAGGTGGTGCACCATGGCACAAAGCACTGCAGCCAATGGGGACAACGCAACGGGGACACGGCCATGGCCATCACCACCATTCAAAACATCACAGCTGATATTTTTTGTATTTTTCTCCTTCTCTGCTTATCTCACATACCTACAGACCCCAAGGAAAGACGTCAGTTTGGGAGTTTGTAGAATGCAGACTGGTAAGAGGAAGGGATTTATTTATTGGTGCCCACTCAATGCTTCCACATAATGAAAGAATGGAGCAAAGCAGATATCCACCATCCTACAGCTCCTTGCTGCAGGAAATCCTACAAGTTAAAGGGCTCGCTGCAGCCTACCGGATAAATAACACGTATTACAAAAATACCCTCAAAGGATATTTACACAATAATCTGTACTGGTTCCAAAGAAACCATTAGTGTCAATTAGAGAAACAAATCCTCTCTGGAACATGCAACTTTTCACGGAAAAATGAAAGCTTTGTCTCACTGATGACCCATCATCCTTCCAATCATGCTTGAGCACTTTGGGGTTGAAGACAGACTTCCTCCATGTATGGGAGAAGATGCAGTAGGATCAGATAATTATCAATATTAAAAATCACAGAGCCTTCCTTGCAGCTGCAAGAGAAAACTTCTGTCTGTTACCAGCTCCATAGCATCCTCACACCTTTCTAAATCATTACATATATATATATATTACATATATTACATATATTACATGTATTATATATATTATATATATTATATACATATATATCCACCAACTCAAACTCAACATGCACCATCACTAGCCCTTCAAAACCCAAACCTCACCTCTCAGCACTGCACTACACATGGGAAAAGGGGATTCAGTATTGGCCCTACAACACAAATAGAAACATAAGGCAGTCCAAAACATCTTGCAGGGCTTCAATAGCACTTTATCTTTTGATCTTGTCTCACGAGCACATCTCCACCCTGGGACACTGATGGGCAGCTGCACCTCCTTTATTTGCACCGAAGATTAAAAAATAAAAATGCAAGCTTCCCTCCCATGTCTGAAAAACAGCAGCCAATGCCAAACCCATGGTTTGAAGTCACAGTGAGATCCCTACAGCCCGACATCAGCATCTTGGGGAGAGGCACAGACATGGCAATGAGTCATGGAAGCTGCACCAAAGAATTCATCATCTCCATTTTCTTGAGGGAAGAACTGCCCTGCAGATTACACATTCCCCATCGAAATGGATGTTACCTTCAACCCAGCAGTATACTCAGTGCTTCTACCTCATCTGTTTTCCTTGCACGTGGGAAAAGCTGCTCTGCTTTGCTGCCCAGCAGCCAGAATGTGCATCTCCACTCCGCAAATCTCAGCAGCAGAAGGAAACCCATTCCCAAATCAGCAGCTCCCGGAGGAGCACCAGCCCACAACACGCACACAGGCCAAAACTACTGTAAGACAAAACAAATAAATGAATATCAGGATTTGCTTCCTTGAGGGCGATAGTGAAAAGCTTTACACCACGGGACACCACTAGAAGGCACCAGATCCCCAGCACACAGCCAAGAACAACCACGAGCCCCAAACCAAGGACAAAAACCAGAATTTATATATTTTTTATTATTCCCTTGAGTTCCAGTGACACAACTGTAGCAGCATCTCACAGACGAACTCCTGCACTGTTCAATATACATCAAGAGAACACATTAAATTCCGAGGCGGGCAAAAAAAAAAAATATATATATATATATACCAACAACAAAACTGCAGACAAAGTTACTCATCCTCCCTTAAATATATGTGCGTTTGTTGCAGATAAAGCAGCAGTACACGATTCACATACCAGGTTAAAATAAAAGTTCAGACTCGCAGCAAAACTTTTAAACAATACTAAGAGAGATGAAGAGCTTTGGTGGTGAGGCTTTAATGCAGGGATCCAGCAGGAAACCCGTTAAAATTCTGCAATTTTTAGGCCAATTGGGCACAGCTGTCCCATTGGTTTTACCCAATAGCCAAGGTGATTTACACAGATCTATGAACATCCAAGTGCTCCTTGCTCTCAGCAAGCTCCCTACACAACCTGGTTGCTCAGCACTTGGGAGGGAACCAGACAAGCACGCATTTTTCTGGACAGTGACAGAGGTGGGGAGCTCACTTTGGGATGCTCAGCACACAACCAGTGCAATGAGCTCAGCCTCTGCGTCCTGACCCACAGCTCTCTCCAAGTGCAGAAAAGCCACGGTGATGTAAAGCAAAGCAGAGCAAGAGGACGATGCATCAAGGACTGTGGTCTGAGCCACCTAAAGCTGCACCAAAAGAGCTGTTAACCTCCATGTTACGCCACAATTAGCAATAAAATGACCCAAGATTTTCATCCACCCATCTCCAATGGACAATGTTTATGCAGTTCTGGTTCCTGTTAGTGACCCACTGGTTTCTAAAGTCAACAGAAATAGAAATATAAAAAAAAAGACATCCAAACCCAATAGCAGGCTGGAGCATCTCCAGCCTGAAGGACCCTGGTGTGCACGAGAGCTGGGGGCTTTCTCCAGCCAAAACCCTGCAAATTGAGGTTAAGTTTTGCACTTTAAGACAAAGGGTGCATTCAACACAGTGATTCACTCAGCTTAAGTGACAAAAAGGCATCGAGGACCTCCTTGCATCATTGGCACTGAGGTAACTGTGATTACACAAGGCACATGCAGCACCGCCCATGGAGATGCACATCAGTGCAGCTTCTCCAAATAACGGAGCGGAAGGTTTGGCTCTGCTTAGTGTCATCCTGGCTGATGGGATGCTTGCCAGTCCAAATGTGTCAAAAACAAGCTGAAAATACATCCGTGGCAGAGCAGAAGTTGCCACTGGCACAGTGGTGAGGGGGTGGGACCAGCCCCAATCATCAGCTGCTCCCAGTAGGGTGAGCTCCACGTACGATCAAGATTTCCCCAGGCACAATCGAGATCTGCCAAGTGGTGTCCTCCAATTCCCCAAGTTCATCAAATTTGTCATCAGCTGCTGATGACACAAAGAACAGGTTGATATCCAAAAAACCACACTCTGCATGGCGTGACACCAAGTTGAGAGAAGCCAACTGGAGTAGATCTGTCCTCTCAAAGTGGGTAAGAGGACTTTTGGAGCTCTCCACCCCCACACAAGGGCTGTATTCCAAAAAATGAGCATTTCTACAAAGGATGTGTTGGAAAGAGCCATTCCCAGCAGGAGCAATAAGGTGGATCCCCTTCAGAGCAGGCACAACGTTGCTGAACACAAATCCCAGCATTCTGCAGCAGCAAACCCAAACCCACCCTCCTGTGAGCGGAATCAGGGCTTCAGTGAAAAAGTACAAATAAGTTAAGGGAGGACCAAAGCCAACTCCAGCTATCACACACCATAAAAATGTACCTTTAGAAAAGTGTTTGAAAAATACTCTTCTTTTAAATTCTACATCTTTAAGAGTCTCCTTGTAAAAAAATTGGCTTTTTTTCCACCCCAGCTATTTTGGGGTGCCCCTCCTGGTGTCCTTCAGTCTCTCACAGGGGTGTCCCCATTCCTTCTCCCCCAGTCCCCAGAAAGTCTCCCAAGTCCCTCGACACTCACACAATACCACTGCCTGGGGACTAAATGCTGTGTAATTAAAGCCAATCTGGCTATAAAAATAAATGCTTTCATGTCTTCCTTGCACATGAGGGAAGAATTTAGCCCTTTTTAAGCAGCTCAGCATCTAGCTGTAATTGTATTAAAAAAACAACAACAACAACAACAAAAAACCAAATACCTATATAGAAAAATAAAGGATAAACATTATCCAACTATTTAATATTTTATATAAAAGTTCTATGATAGGGTATTCTGCTGTAAAAAAAAAAACAAACCAGCCTAGGTTGTATAACCTAGGATTTCTGGTGAGGAGCAAACTACAACTTCAAGCTCAAAGAAAAAAAAATATCAATTATTTCGGCTCTCCAAAATAAAGTTATTAAATATATATATTATTATAAGTATTTCATAAAGTATTGTTTAAGCAACAAGGGGAACACGTGGCTGAGCATCACAGGAAAGTGGGATCAGCTGTGACACCCCCATCTCCCCTGTGGTGCGTTCCTGGCACAAGTAGAGGGCATATTATTACGTCCTTCAAAGGGATGTTCTCTTTTCCAGCTTGTGCTTTGTGAGAAAGTACTTAAAGAACTCATACACCGACCACGCGATGGCTGTTGAAGGGATCTGGTAGATGACACGTGCCTGCACCCCTCGGAAATACCCCGCGATGCCCCCCAGCTGATAGACAGTCCTAAAGGCGTTGGCCATGCCAGAGAGGTGCCCAGTGATGTTAAGTGAACTCAACGCTTTGTTTTCTTGGGTGTTGAGCAAGGTCTTGCAGACGTCCAATGGGGTGGTGGCTGCAGCAGCCACGGCCCCTGCTACGGCCCCCGAACAGACGTGGGACAGCGGGTGGTACTCCCTGTGTGGGTTCACCCTCTCCTGCATGAACTCGTAGGTGATGAAGTGGATGGCCTGGAAAGGGATGTTCATGGTGAGCTGGGTGGTGTAGCTGCGGTAGAAGGCACCAAAGCCTTCGGTTTTCTGCACTGTCCTCACGCACTGCCAGACGGATTTGTAGGGGGAGTTGAACATCTGCATCCGCTGCTTCACCACTGCTCCAGGAAACATCCGATGTGGCACCAAAGGAATAAAGATTAATTAGATGAGGGCCTTGCCAATGGGCATCCAAACACCCAGTCCAAGCGCTGCTCCAAGCATCAGCCATGCAAACCCAACGTCCCCTTCCAAACCCACAAAGAAGCATTTCTGCAGTCATCCACTCCCTATATGCAAACTTTGAGCTCAAGGATCCATGCACCCTCTGCATCCCCTGCCCTAAAGCCCAGAAAGCACGGGAAGGGACCAGCTCAGCCCTGGTTTGGTAGCTCTACACGTTCATGGGTCAACACATTACTCAGCCATCAATAAGGAGCCCTTATGTCAGGCTAAAATGGCATTAGGACAGATGGATGAGGGTATAGAGCTCATTTGTGGCAACATGCGTCTTCAGTACAAGGTTATTTATTCTGATTAAAAAGCATTTTAAGCATTAAAAACAGTTTTTCTGAAGTTTTTCACTGCTTTTTGTCCAGCTCAGGAGCTGAGTACACTAACACCCAACAGCAGTCCAGCCAATTGATTTTAGATGCATTTTACTGTTGGTTCTCCTATCCCTCAGGAAGGCAGAGCAGCTGGTTGAAGCCAACCACCAGCTGCTAGAGCCCTACTGCTGCTCTACTGGTTGGGCAGCATGACCAGCTCTGCTCTGCTTGCCCAGAGCTTTTGAAAAACCACAGCCACTACTACAGGCAAAGATTTACAGGCAGAGAATGGTGTGACTCAGGCTCCTGCAATTAAAGCAGCCAGGCAGCCCTGGGCAGGATTTCTCCCTTTCAGAAAATGGGCAGCATCCCCCAGCAAAGGGCTGGGGTGGCCCTGAGGCTGCTCAGGGTCTCTGTGCAGGTCACTGTTACCTTCAGCTGGATTCATCACTGCATCATGGAGCAACGTGGCCACGCTCCCAGCTATACCTGCAAGACAAAAGCATCCTTCAGCAATCCGGGGAGCAGAGAGTCACCTGTAACACAGCACCCAGTAACACAATTGGTTTCCAGTATGGAAAAACCCAAGCAGGGCAGCCCAACACAAACCAGCTCCGACCGCGTCACGTTGGCTTCTCCCAACAACTCACAGGGCTTTGCCTACACAAGACTTCACCAGCTTTACCCAGCCTACACCAGACTGAAGAATGAGCAATGGTTAGAACTGGCTCACTGCATCTTTAATTAGGCATTTTCAGCCATTTAAGCATTAATTGCACAGATTCTGCAAACATCTAGCCAGCCATTAATGACTCTGCAGGATGGCCTTGAGCCACACCTTCCCCTTTGAAGTTTCCGTTGACTTTCAGTCATTTTTTACTAATGCAGAGCTCAGCTTTCCCATGGGTACCAAAAGCCTGTAGCTACTTGAAGGGCAGGCACAGGAAAGCAACAAGGAAAAAGGATATTCTACTCTTCATTGAGTTGGTTGGGTCAAGTCATGTGGGCATTGCCACATATTGCTGCCATCACACCATGGCAACTCAAATAATGGCAAATAATTTTATGCATTTTGATACATTGCCTAAACACAGTCCTGTGAACAGCAAAAAATATGCAGCCATGCTTTCAGTTTTGACAAAGGAATTTGAGAATTTGTTTCAAGACTGTGAAGAAAAATTCAATGTTTGCAACTCCATTTTCATTTGACATAAATACATTTTTTCAACTGGAACGTATAGAGTTGCAATCAGGTATTCAACTCAAAAATCTGATTATGTCTCTTTACCAGACTTTTATAAGAAAAATATCCCTCGCCATACAGTCTGCCTTATTTGTGTCATCACTTTTGGCAGCACGTACATTTGTGAATAACTACTGTCAATGAGACACAGGAAGAGAAAAATTAGGTCAAAAATCTCTAATGAACCTCTTGAGACCTTACTAAGAATTGAAATTGCTGCCATCAAACCAGAGGTTGGTGCATCAGTCTCACAAAAACAACACCAAGAATCCTGTTGGTTTTATGGTTTCATTGACTTTTTTTTTTTTACTGTCTTAATAAAAATTTTAAAAATCAAATTTTGTTACTTAAATACATTACATATTTTAATGAGGGCTGCTCCAAAAGTAATGCCTCCTGTTTTATGGTGTTGGCTTGTAATGTCAGAGGTGGATGTTGGTGGTACGGCTCTAGAAGTTGAACCTTCCCACTGATACCCCGCTACACTTTATTGCTGCGTGACAAGACAGCAGCAGAGAGGCAGTCTGACAAAACAGCACCTGACACGGAGAAGCACATGGAGCAAATGAGTGGGGGAAAACAATGGCACCAAATGATATTCATCGATGCTACAAAGGCCAAACAGGGGTGTGAGCGCAGGAAGGGGTGGGTGGGTCATTTCAGCACTGGACAGCGACAGGGGGGCACCTCTGCTGGTGCAGGCTTTGATTAGCATGGCTAATTAGCATGGCTTGTTCATTGCTGGTGAAAACACACAGCTGATGGTGCTGACTGTATTGAAAAATAGAGTTCTGTAGCTAAGAATTTGCTCTTTCAAGCAGAGTTATTGCACTTATTGTAGATGTTGTAGTTTCCATGGGAATAAATAGAAGGCATTACATTCAGAGCAACCTACATATATGCAGCCCAAGATCATTCCTCTTCACTCAATGTGGCCCAGGCAAGCCAACAGGCTGGATGCTCATGAGATAACAGCATCTTCCGCACCACGTCTCCAACATGTCAGGATGCCTCATTGGATGCTGCCTGTTACTGCATCTCTGTGTCAGGTACTCAGAGCAAAAACCTCCAATTATTTATTGTGTGAGACCACCCAGCTCTCAGTGCTTGGTGCAAAGCAAACAAGAGGAAGGCTAATCACAGGATTTTTTAATGCAATAAAAGAAATTTTAAAATACCATTGGCCAAGTGGCTGTTTCCTCCATGCTGAATGGTATCACTGAGAGATTTTTTCATTTTTTCATAGCAAGCAAAGTACATGGCATGGGCAGGGCCAGCCCCCAGCATGGTGACGTTGATCCCACGTAAAGGCCTCCAGAAGCCTTCAGTCAGGACCATCTTCTTCAGGGCTTCATACACACTCCGGTACTGGGCCTTGGGGTCGGGCTGCAGGCTCTGCATCCGTGTCTGCAACAAAGCACACAGGAAGGAGAGGCTCCAGTTATCTGTGCTCAGTGCAAAATGTAAGACTTCCAAGATTCACACCCATATGGGCCCCACTGACCCAAACAGATCATAGGGTCTAACTCCTGGCTCCACACAGGAGCACCCTAAAATCCTTTGCTTTCTTTTGATTCATTGCTCAGCCCACTTCGCTCAAAGCCCCCAGTGCACCCACAGAACCCCAATGCACCCACATCCCATTTATTCATGCTTCTGCCAGAATAACCCCACAAAGTCCATGCTTCCATTGCAACACCAACACGTCAGAACTCTGCTTGTGGATGTGTAACCTCTGCTCTTGTTTATGCGCGGGGAATTAAGTGCAATTGTTGAAAAGACAAAGGTGAAGAAACACAGCCAGGGCTCTAATTGCCTCCTGCTTGCAACACTCTGTCTCTGCCCCAGCGTGTTCCTCCTGCAATTGCTCACTGCTTTGATGCCCGCATGGAGCTACAGGGCACATGACTGGGAAATGGGTTTCCTTGAAGGGCACAAAGATGAGTCCCTGTGCATATCAGGTGTGTGAAGCCCAATCTGACCCCTGGAGGACCCAAGGATGGCTGCTGGAGATCATCTGCCCTCTGGTCATCCACCAGCTCAGGTTTGGTGTTATCTGCATCCTTCCTCAAAAGTCCCTGGTGGGTTTTTCTTCCTCTTAATTGCTTTTCCAAAGCTTCCCAAGAGGCCAGCAGCTTTCAAGGGACGCCTTCAAGCTTCAGAGCAAAGTTTCCCCAAGCCCCCCCCACCCCGGTCACATTGCACTGTGCTGAACCCAGTTCATTCATTTAGGGTCAGAGCAGTTCATGAATGAGGTGATAAGCAGCAGATAAGGGGGCAGGCAGTCCTGAAGGTCAGATCTGCTGCTACAAGCTCAGCATTGCAGACAATGCTTTGCTTCTGTACCAAGTTTAAGCCCAGAAATGCATTGCACCAACTTCACACCTCGACCCATTTTGCTGGGGGGTGAACATCAGCCCTTTTCTACTCAGTATTTGATACTGCAATAGCAGCACAGCAAGTAGGGCTGCAGCACTGCAAGTAATCCCTCCAGGAAATCCCTGGTTTAATATCTTTGGCTGTGCAGAAGTGCAATGGTGATGCAAACAGCAGCTCCAGAAGGAAGGATCCCCCACATCCCTCTGTGCTTCTGCACAAGGACTCATCAATTCACTTCTGCAATTAACCAGCAGCAATCCCAGGGCTGCACTTCCAGGTAAGAGCACACCAAATCCAAGTGCTGCTGATTTGGACCTTGGATTCCTTTGGTTGCCTGAAAATTGAAAGGCATTTCCACGGCCACTGCTCTGAGACCAAGAGACCGGGGCTGACCTGCAGACTTTAACCCAGCTATTTAATAGCCAAGCTATTAACGAGAGCAGTAAAGCAGTGCGTGAGAAGAACAATCTACTGCATTTGTAGTAGCTATTCTAGAAAATGCACAAGAATTGCATCTGCAAAGTGATGTGAGTGAGCAGCTAGGAGAATCGCAGATTGTAAGCATCTGGGGTCACAAATGCAACTGAAAGAACTCTCCCTTTTTGCACCACGCGTTGCCTTTCCCTGAAGATACACTACCCCAATATGCAAAAGTTGTGGTCCCGTTGCACAGATGCCTGCAGCTGAGAATGCATGAGGTGAACACAGAGCTGCACAGCTGCAGCAAAATATGCCCTGTGTTTGGAGAAAGCTCCAAGGCTGTTTAGCATGGAGGAGCTGTGCTGAGGAATGGAGTTTCGCTGCCTCGAGCAAAGCTTCCTTGTATAGAGCACATTGCAACACTGGAAACAAACCTAAAAAGCTCAGTTTTCCTCTAAAAGAAACAATAGCTCTGAATCTTGCAATGTGCTTAAAAAATGGATGTAGAGCAGCCTGCATCCTTTGCTTTGCATGCACGAGGTCCCACGCTGCTGTCACCATGACTCAGCAGCACCCACCAGTTGCAGCAGGGATTGTGCACTGCTGCAGACAAAGCTCCACCCTCTCATTGAAAAACTGATCCTGATCCCAGCCCAGTGCATTGCTGGGATGCATTCAGAACCAGTGCAACTGCAGCATGCATCTGGAGCATCAGAGATGTCTGGGAGCATGCGCTGCCATAGAGCAAGCAACATGCAATACTGTAGCACCCCAAGCACCTCCACATTCCTGCTGGGCATCCACCTGCTTTCACATGGCAATGCATAAACACCACTTAGCATTCCCTAAGCACCCAGCTGCATGCCAGCCCCATCCAGGATCAATTTATCGCAGCAGCACAGCATCAGTGCTGCACCTTTAAAGGCTGCAAACAGCTGATTTGCTGCAGGGCCCTTCCAACACTTATCTGCAGCCTGCAAGCTCCTCCAGGAGTTCACACCCCTGTTGTTAAACAGCTCAGAAATGCTCCATTAATCCTGTTGCGTAAGGCAGCGAGCATCTGGGCAGCCTTACCTGTAGCACGGGCACCAGAAGCAAAAGCAAAAATCCCACTCTGGATTCATGGCATCCCCATGGAGCAGCAGTGCCCACCACTACCCATGCATCACACAGCACTGTGCAGAATTCCCTAAAGAAGGGAGCCCAGTGCTTGAGCACGCAACCCTTACTGCATCCCAAAAGATATATGGCCATCTAAGCATGATGAAAAGAGGCTGAAATATACTCGAAAAGCTCAGAAATGTTCCTTCCAAGGCAGCATTAGCACAGGGTCAGTGCTGCTGCTGCTCTCCTCACACAAAGTTCAGCACAGAAAGAGGCAGACACTTCCCAGACGTTTCTCAGCTGGCACAAGCCATGGGGCCAGGACGGATTTCTGCCCAGAAGTGTTCTGCTAACAAGAGCCAGCTCTCCAGTTTTGCATTTCTTTGCAAAGCATCACCAATTTGATGGACAACTGCACAAACCAGCTGGCATCTCCTGAGACCATGCAGCTCCCAGTCACCCATTCTGTTTTGCAGCAGCTCCCAGCAAGCAGTGCCCAGTCCCCACATGAGGCTGCAAAGTGACCATGGGTGGGGTGACAGGTTGGTTGGGGCTGCCAGCACCCACACCATCCCCTAACAGGACAAACTGCTCTTTCTGGCCATGCACTGATACCCACAGGTTCACCACCAAACCCAAACATCCCAAACCTGCTCATACAGGAGCACTGCCCTCAGTCCTATCCATGTGCATGCTTTCTGGAGCAGAGCTGCAAAGCAGCCAAGCCCCCAAACTGCTCCATCCCTGCAACAAACCCCATTCACCCTCCTGCCCTGCAGGCAGATTGCATGCCCCCGGCTCCTTGCTGCAATGGGTTCTTCCTGCGCCATGAGAAAGAAAATGATGCAAAGGAACAGACACCAAACAAATCCCAATAACCACAGGTCTCCAACTTTCAGCTGGCAGAGCACAACCAGTACTGCATCTCCCTCCCAAAACAAACAGCCACAGTGCTGGGAATGCCTCACACGGTGCCAAAGCACATAGAGCAGCAGAGCTGTGGGTCACAGCAGAATGATCCTGGCTGTACAGGGACACCTGCACACAGCTCCAGCCCCCAGGTATTGCCCTGGGGGTGTCCCATGGGCAGGCTGCAACCCCACAGCCCCCCAAGAGGGGTAGCAGCATCACAGCTGCAGCATGTCACGGTCAGGAACGGTGCAAGTGACTGAAACAAACAACTCCCCCAGATTGTGATCTTTTCCCTTTCTCTTTGAGAGGAAACAACTTGCTGGGACCAAAACATTTCCTCCTGGAGGCCTGAACAGTTCAGGTGCCCCAGACACCACTTTGTACAGCATCCATGGGCTCTGCTTGGCCGTGCCCTGATCCCAGCAATATCACCTGGAGCCGGGAAAGCGCATTTCCTTTCTAGAAGAAAAGGAAAGATGTTGAGAGAGTGAAAGACGTTGATGGTAATGAGCTTAATTAGGCTCAGTCCCTTGCAGAGTGCAAAGATCCTACAGGGACCTGCAGGCAGCAGCTCCCTCCAGCTCCAAGGCACACAGGTTGCTGGGAAAAAAAAAATGCTTTGCAGAAAACCAGCAGCACCTCCGTATTTACAGCATGCACGGTTTGCTAAGCTACAGGAGGAGAAAGCTTGCAAGGAGGAGGAGCAGAACTCCTGCAACTTCCCTGATGGCATCTTGCTCTGAGTTCACGCACGAGGACTTTGCTTTGCTACGCCACGGTTGGACACAGAGCAGCACAGCGTGCACCTTTGCACTGTGGTTGCGTAAAGCTGGCGGGCACGGCGTGCTGGGGCTGCCCAGGAGGGCTCTGTGCAGCTCCCATTTCAGAGCAGGGAGAGATGACAGCACAGTGAAGCCTGGCAGAGCACCCTGGGGCTGTGTGTGCTCACAGCCTGACATGGCCCTACTCACCCCAAGCAAACTTCCCCCCTTGCTCTCTAAGCCCCCCTCCTTGCACACCATACCCCC
>JAOWBP010004587.1:207288-224183 GCA_028571105.1 Tragopan temminckii
CCACATCTTTGCTCGTGCCGGAGTGGAAGAAAACATACACCAAAAAAAAAAAAAAAAAAGCCAAAAAGCCACACTTAGCGGAAACTTGTCAGAGAATGCTCCTAAAGTCTGGTTTGCTGCTGCTGCTGGTGATCAGTGCGTCCGCGTCCTACGAAGCTGAACAGAATGACTCTGTGAGCCCCAGGAAGCCCAGGGTTGCAGCCCAGAACTCAGGTAACAGCCAGAAGGAGGGCTCTGAGCCTCAGCCCCGATGGGCTCCACTGTTTCAGATGTATCTCCTGCTGATTTTTCTTTTTATCTTTTCCTCTATTTTGGTGGGTTTTGTTTTTCTTTTTTCCTTATAAACTGGTAGGAGCAAGCATTAACATAAGGGGTTGGTTGAGGATGGTGTTGGTGCATAGCTTCATTCAGAGCTGGGTCAGGAACCGGTGTGTGCTCTGCTTGCAGGATGTAATTCATTCTCTCTCCTCCTCCCCCATCTACTAAATGAGTTCTGTGCACTTTTTCCCCTTCTGCTTGCATGTATCTCTCCCTTCTCCCATTGCAATTCTACTTTAAATCCATAGAACCACAGAATCTCCTGAGTTGGAAGGGACCCTTAAAGGTCATGCAGTCCAACTCCCCTGCAGTGAAATTCTTTGCTTTTTAGGAAGTTGATAAAATCCATGGAAATTTGGCTGAACCATTGTTCTGCCAAACATCTGTCTGCTCGGAGAGGGGGGGAGATGTGTGACTTTGAAGAATGCAGTAACCTAGAAACTGTCCGCCGCCAGCATTTATTTCCACAAACTGATTGCTATCAGTTAGATGGTACTGTAAAAATACGTTTGTGACATTTAGCAAAGTTGCTTTTACAATAGATTAAAAAAAAAAAATTGCTGGCAAGTCAGCACTGGAGTCTCTCCACTTTGAGCACTATAGATGCTTAGATAAGTTGGACACATTGTCTCGAACAATGGAAATTAAAAATCTCTCTTCTAAGTATACTGAAAAGATATTATGTCTCTAATTTGGAGCTCATTAACAGATGTCTTATTTTAGATCTGCAAGGCTCTGCAGCATTATACTAGGGTGTTTGCTCAATTTCCTTTTGTATTTGGTTGCTATAGAAACATAGGGTCTCACTATTGCACTGTGCCTAAAACAATAAAAGCTTAATGCATACTAAGTCTGCTGAAAGCAAAGTTATAATTTGAACCTGTGGAAGCATAATTATGGGAATGACTTGTGAGGTTATGAACTGGGAAGAGGATGATCTTACCAAATATTTCTCCCTTCAGGCATGTAAGCCGGAGCAGAGCGTGAGGAGGGGTTAATTGGGTGATTTTCGTTAATTTTATTTTCTCCTAGTTGTGAGATACATCTTTAGGCTACAACTTAGTTCTGTGTAAGGTGTGCCCTCTTCTACTAAATGCAAACCCTCACTTTTCCCACACCTAGGATCTCGAGGGGAGACTCTGGGTTTGCATTTCTTCCTAAAGAATGTCTGGTAACATGATCTGCGAAAGTAATGAATATGCCTTGCACAGACACATAAGGGGACAGATGTTCAGTTTACCAAAAAAGGTTAATCCCTACTAACTTCGGGGCAATCATGTGGCAATACTGCTGATTCATTGTTAAAATGCATACTATCTGCTCTAAAAAAGATGGGATGACATGGATATCCCTCTGCACAGCCCGGCTCCTGCCTCACAGATGTTAATTATGCATGGTCATCTCCATTGCCTTAACTTTCTGTGCCCACATGTCGCTTCTCTGTGCAAATCTTCAGCTGCATAACCTTTCTTGGCTACACTTGTGTATTGCTGGGTACCGTATTAGCACCAAGCTCCTTGTTCAAGTCCTTTGTAGCACTGAAAATTAACACATCAGGGCACTGGGAGTAGATGATCTTTAAGGTCTCTTCCAACCCAACCAGTCCTATGGCTCTCTAATCATTAAGGTCCCTTCCAGCTCAGTCGTTGTGTGATTCTGTGATGACCCTAGGGATGACCTCACGGGGCCATTCTCCTTGCTTCTCCCTTGTCCGCAGGAGCTCTGAGTAATGCTATAGGTGCACACCATGAGAATTAGGTTGGGGTGGACCTCTAAGTCTCCATCTACCCAAAGGCCAACAGCTCCCACCTCTCTTTTAATCCACAATAACCCGCTGAATGTTTTGGTAGTTGAAGGCTCTATTCCTCAGTTTGCGGTTCCGTGATTTCTGTTGCTTTGCAGAGCCTTCTGCCTCTCTTTGTCCCTTCTCTCCCCATCCCACGGAGCAGTTGGCCAACAGTTGGGCATGACACGGCCCACAGCTTGGTGTTGGTGATGGGCACTAACCTCTGCCTCTCTCCGCAGCCGAGGTGGTTCGCTGCCTGAACAGTGCCCTCCAGGTGGGCTGTGGGGCCTTTGCCTGCCTGGAGAACTCCACGTGTGACACGGACGGGATGTACGACATCTGCAAGTCCTTCCTCTACAGCGCTGCTAAATTTGACACTCAGGTATGGTACGCCTTCATTTCTCTTTCCTCTGTGCAGGCTTAACCCTTCCTTTCTTGGCGGCTCCTCTGAACCACAGCACTGGGTTTTGGCCACAAGCGCATCCTTCAGGGCTATTTTCTGCAGTGCATTTTCCACATACTGTACTCTATGTGTGAGGACTTGGCAGGGAGCGTTGAGTGGGGCGGAGAGCGAAGTTTCCTCTTCAGGAGGAAATATAAACGTTCTTTGAACAAAGTGAGTCTTCTGACTGTGGGACCTGGCACGGGACTGGGGTTTGAATTGGAAGTCTCCGGGTCTGGGAATGCACGGCCAGATCAGCCCCTCCAGAGCTGCAGCAGGATAAATAGGAGAATATCACAGCTCTGTGGTTCTGCCAAAGGTCCTTTTCCACCATTTTCATCCCCAAATGTACGTGTTCCCATGTGTCCAGCCCCTGGTATACAGAATGGAGGGCAGGATTAGGTCCATCCCTGGTGCTGGTACTCCCAATGCCGTGGGCTACTCACACCAATGCTTCCATTGCTTAAAGCTGTTGGGAACAGGAGCTCACTGTTCTGCTTCCTAACTACGGTGCAATAATAGTGAGCACTTGTGGTGCAGCTCCTTGCCATGCTTGGTAAGAGGCCTCCAGCAGGTCTGTAATTGCAGAAAGGGTAATTAATAGCAGCCAGCCATAGCAGAGCGTTTGTTATTACACGCCTTTCTATGAAATCTATTGCATTTTAAGGGTTTTCTTCTGTTTGCAGGGAAAAGCTTTTGTGAAAGAAAGCTTGAAATGCATCGCCAATGGGGTCACATCCAAGGTGTTCCTCGCCATCCGGAGGTGCTCCACGTTCCAAAGAATGATCTCAGAAGTGCAGGAGGAGTGCTACAGCAAGCTGGACATGTGTGGCATTGCAAAGCGGAATCCTGAAGCCATCACGGAGGTCGTGCAGCTCCCAAATCAGTTTTCAAACCGGTACGTGGCCAGAATGCAACACAAAATCCAACATGAAAATCCAGTTGGAACTGGACATTCTTTAAGGTCCCTTCCAACCCATCCCACCCTACGGTTCTATAATCTTTAAGGTTCCTTCCAACCCATCCCACCCTATCGTTCTATAATCTTTGAGGTCCTTTCCAACCCATCCCACCCTATGGTTCTACGATCTTTGAGGTCCCTTCCAACCCAACCCATCATGTGATCCAATACAAAAATGGTAAGCATAGAGAAAGTCAACTTGATTCCTCACGTTTCTAACTTCTTATAAGCCCTAATGCAGCTCAGCCTCTATAATGCTGTGCCTTTTCAAATCCTTGTTAATTTTTACCAGCATTCTTCTGATTCTCTTTTCAGTAAATATACTTATAAACATCTCTGGGGGAGAGTTGTAAAATTGGCTGGACATACATTGCTTCAAAGCCTGGAGCTGGTTTAAATGTTGGTTCTTTTGGTTTAATGCAGAAGACTTTTCATTGAATGCAGAAGACAAACAGACCTTTTCAATACCAATCCAGTGTGATTAATATAGCATCCATCAGAACAAGCACATAAGAGCTACTCAACCTATTGCAACTTTATTCTCTTCTTTTTTGGTTTTATGGCACCTGGCAAATGAGTTTGGTGTCAAATGAAGGTCCAGATATGAAGAATTAGGAAGGCTGAAAGGGAACCAGTGAACAGATTCTGTGATCTTATTGTGTCATGAGCCAGTAGAGCATATTCTAGAGATAGTCGGGTCTCTTTTAGGGTTGTTTCACCCCTGTTCCTCCTTGCTAGCGACGGCTGCCTGCAGGAATGGCCACGTCACGCTGCTCTCTGTGCTTTATCTGAGCACAGACCTGACCTGTCCCCATCTCCAAGGACAAGGGACAGAGAGAGGCTTCAGGGAGCTGCTGCAGTCTGCGCAGTCACGCTGCAAGGGCAGGGATTTCTTCCTCTAAATCCTGGAACAATCAGTGCTGAGTCTTGTGATTGGGATAAAAGGGATCTTTTTGAGCAGTTTGAGTAAATATGCTCTTAGAATTTGAGTGCAAACAGACCGAGCTGCAATGTAACGTGTTGGCTGGCTGCTGGAGCTCTTCTGGGCTGGCTGTTTGACTTCATCAAGAAGCATATTAAGCTTTCAGACCTATGTGAGCACAGGTGGGATGATGATATATAGGCGTTTCATCTCTGTCTGGGATGAACTCGTCACTGAAAACTGCATTGTAGATATCCAGAAAATCATACATTAGAGAAGGCAATTCCTCCAGCAAGGAGGGAGTTGGGAGGTGACCGAACTCATAGTCCACCAAGCCAGGAGCTCCAGTGTGGCTTTTTCTCCTTTCTTCCCCCAAATAAATGTGGGTTGGGATGTGGAGCAGCAGCATTTTGCACAGTTTGCACCAGGGATAGCAGGACTGCAGGGCAATGGGGCAAAGGGGGATGTAGGGACAAGGACCATAATGGGAGCAGCAGTGGTGCTGCATGTGTATGGGATGTTCCTCCCATGCCTAATACAGAGCTGCTCTGTCCCCAGGCAGAGGGAACGCCTCCCCCACCACCGCCAGCCCGCCTCGAAGCCAAAGGATATTATGACATGTTGAGTAACAAAAGCAGCAGGATTTCCCAGCTAATAGTTTACATGAAGGTCTCCTAAAGCATCCTGCTTTCCCAGCCCCTGTCCCAACATAGCGTCAGAATAAGAATGTGCCACTTGGCCTGGGACACCAGGAGGAAGTAGTTAAAGGTCATAGCATCTTCCTGTGATTTAATCTCATGGCATGGGCAGAGGAAAGCCTTGCTGCCTTTGCTCTCAGTCTAGAGAGGCATCAGCAGTTGCCAGGTTGCAGGTCCAGCAGTGGAAAGCACTCTGATGTGATTGCATGGTGCTGGGCAGTGGGTGGGATCTGTTCTTCCTGCCCTGTATGGTTTGCACATGTGCATTCACCATCATTTGTGCATGATCCAATGACAATATTGCCATGCTCCTGCTCCTTTTGTACTTCAAGTGCAGGAGAAATTTAACCTCACCTGACCTCCACTGACAGCTCTAAAGGCCAGAGCTGAGCGCAAGGAAAGGAGCTTGAATGCACAGTCCCATTTCCCTCTTCCTTCCCCTCCTCCTCCTGCAGGTTATTCTCTTCTCTGCTCCCATGGAAAAATGTCACGGTGACCTTAAAGTCTTAAAATAAGTTCCCCGTTGTCCTTTCAGGCAGAAGTGGCCCAGAACATATGGGACTGCCCCTCTTTTCCCAACTTTCTGCCTGTAGGGGGATGATGCATGAGGTGCACGCAGGGCTGTGTGCTGCCATAGCTCCATGCTCCGCTCGGCTCAAGCAGTGCTGGGGAAACAAATCAGCACAATTTCCTGGCTCCCTCCTCCTGCAAAGAACGTGTGCTTGGGGCTGAGATAGCAGCAGTAGGCAAGCATGCAACAGGGGAAAGCAGAAGGTCCCCACGTGTGATTTAATGCACAGTCAGCTCACCACAGGTGGCAGTTGTATGTCCTAAAGATCTGTCCCCAGGGAGTACACACGTCTGTCGGGCTCTGAGCTGAGCTGCTTCTCCCTCCTCCAGTCCTTCTCTGCATAGAAGGGAAGGGAGGAGGGAAGGGGATGGGGCCAGAGCTGCTCAGAGGTACTGGGAAGCACAGGGATGGATTCCTTTGTAGGAAGGACCACCCTGGCAGTGTCTGCCTATTAGAAAGAAGCGGTTATTTTTCTTCCTAAATCTTCAGAATCCTGAGGTGTTGAGCAGAATAAAACACATGCTTAAGCCAGTTACACCGACTTAGTTCCTCAGGGTGGATGCCCCATCCCTGCAGACAGCCAAGGTCAGGCTGACAGGGCTCTGAGCGCTGATGCAGCTGTGTCTGTCCCTGTTCATTGCAGG
Source organism: Tragopan temminckii (assembly GCA_028571105.1). Classification (NCBI taxonomy): domain Eukaryota; kingdom Metazoa; phylum Chordata; class Aves; order Galliformes; family Phasianidae; genus Tragopan; species Tragopan temminckii. The sequence continues at coordinate 213,631 of JAOWBP010004587.1, forward strand.
GGGGTTGGACCAGACAGCCTTCAAGGGTCCCTTTCCACTCAAAAGCTTCTATGATTCTATGATCCTAACATCTTTTCCAACCTCTTTGACTCTATGAACACATCCTGAACCACTCCAGTGGGGTGCTGGAACAGATTGTCCAGAGAGGTTGTGGATGCCCTGTCCCTGGAGGTGTGTAAGGCCAGGTTGGATGGGGCCTTGAGCAACCTGATCTAGGACTTGATCTAGTGGCTGGCAGCCTTGCACGCGGCAGGGGGTTTGAAACTTGATGATCCTTGATGTCCCTTCCAACCCAAGCCATTCTATGATTCCAGCCTCTGTGTTCCCATGAACGTATCCTGAACGACTTAAAACTCTGATTTCCGTAGTCTTGTTGCATGGGCAGTGCTTTTGGCTTGGGATCAGCTCGTACCTCATTTCTACGGTCACGCCGGGAGACTGAGTAACGGTGTCTGCCCTGCAGGTATTACAACAAGCTGGTGAGAAGCTTACTGGAGTGCGACGAAGAGACTGTGAGCACCATCAAGGACAGCTTGATGGAGAAGATCGGGCCCAACATGGCGAGCCTCTTCCACCTGCTGCAAACAGACCACTGCGCCCAGGGCCACCCGCGCACGGACTTCGCCAGGAGACGCATCACCGAGCCGCAGAAGCTCAAACTCTACTTCAGGAACCTCCGAGGTGAGGGGTCCAGCCCAGCCCACGCCAAGCGCAGCTCTGCCGAAAGCGCGTAACGCCTCGGCCGCGCGATGGGTGTAAGGGATGCTAAGCACTACCAAAGCTGAAGTCTCTCTTCTAGAAGAGTAATGCACCCAAACCAAGTGTACTGTAGCTAGTTTTAATAACAACTAGGAACTGGTTTTAGATTTAGTCATTAATATTTTCTATTCCTCTCCAACCAACTTTTGCATGGGTCTGTGTTCAGTGTCTCAGCTTTCCCGCCGTCAAAATGTCTCCATCCCTCTTTTCTTCCCCACAAAAAGCGATCCCAAACGATCCTAGTCTTAAGTAGAACCGTGCAGCAGTCAGGCCTTCAGACACCAAACCCTAAAGTACTGTAGCACTAACACCATTGAGGTCTGAAGATTTGGCACCCAGGAGAATCGCTGATTCTCGCTCGTAGCAAGCTGGTAGGCGACGATAGATGCACTAACAACTATTGCACATCCTAATGATGTCAGTGGAATTCGTGTTATGAATCTGTGCTGGCCATGGACGAATATGAATGTCATATTCCTGGTCTCTTAGCGTCATGCAGTCCTAATTCTTCCAACACAGCTCCGTTAACTCGTTGGTTTACGAACCCATTGGTTGGTTTACCAAACTCACTAACTGTGGGTGATTCTCGTTACCATGACCTGGCACCACAGTGCAAAATGAGCCCAAACGACACCCCCCCCCCCGACACACAGCAAATCAGGAAAGGAACATTTTGTACTACGGAAATGATTAAAAGCGGTGCCAGTCTATGGTTAAAGCTAGTCAGAAGGTTACATAATATTGCATTGTATTTAAAAGCTAACATCTATGTACTGTATTTAACTGTCTAAAGCTTTAAGAGAAGTTAACAAAAACAAACCCTGTCTTAAGACAAGAGTATTAGAGGTCTTGCTCTAACTGTGGTATAAATAGTTTTAAAATCTGTCATGTACTGTACATAAATTCCATGAGAGTCTGCTTGACAGGAGCAGAATATAATAACTTTATTGCATAAACTTAGTTTTGTAAGTTAGCTATTCTTTTTTTTTCCTGGAAATAGTATCTCTGTCATATTCAAGAGTTCACCTTCTACTCTGTGGCCTTTTTATAACAGAAGAGAGAAAACGTTTGGCCAGAAACAAACCTCTCTTCGTAGGTGAAATGGGGAAGAGAAAAGCAGAATGAGCTCAGAGTGGCCATAGCTGTACCCAAGGCTGCTGGAGAGCTGCTGGGGGGAACGCCAGGCGGTTCTTTGGGATCCCAAAGGCAAAACTTCCCGTAGAAAGGCCATTTCAGGGGAAAGGCAGGAAAAGAAATCTTGAGAAAAATATCATAAGCTCCTGCAGCAAAGCAAGGCGCATGCATGAAGCTCTCAGACCTGCCTTTCCTCCCACCCATCTCTCCCGCAGCCTCCGCGAACAGGACCAGGGCCGGTCCCACGGCCGCAGATGGGGGCCTTCCCCCGACGCCGCTCTCTGCACAGTAGCCCTTTGTGGCACGCGATCAGCACGGCCAGCTCCAAAATCTGTCCCTCTGGAGCCTGTCTGCGGCGTGGATGACTCTTGCTCAACTAGTTAGAGAGCTAATAAAGGAGGTATCTATTTTTTTTCTTTTCGAAATCTAAAGCAATATAACTCTTTTTTTTTTTTTTTTTCTTTTCCTCTTTTTTTTTTTTTTTTTTAAACCACAAAGCCTTTAAACAATAACTTGCTGCTAATATATTGAAACCAGATGCAGTGGCAGCGTTTCTCATACTGCTGTCTTCATTAAATGTAGCCCAAAAGTGCTGTCATGAAATTGTAAGCAGCAAAAAATGTTGCTGACGGTAGAGGGTTGGGGTTTTCGTTTTGTTTTGTTTTTGAGTACTCAGAATCGTGCAGTCCAGGACAAACAAGATGCAATATTGCTCGTTCTTAAAGTCAGGTGTATATAGAGTCCGACACCATGAAGTTTTGCAAGGTGAAAACCAAAGTCCCCTTGAACATCATGACCCTAAAAGTTTGACTTTTGCTGAAGATCTAGCCCTGGGGCTGTGCGCTGTGCAGCACTGCACCATTGGGAATGTTAGAAAATCACAGAATCACAGAATCACAGAATAGCCAGGGTTGGAAGGGACCACAAGGATCATGAATCTCCAACATGCAGGAACACCAACATCCACATTTAATCCTAGGCTAGTTAATACTAGACCAGGCTGCCCAGGGCCCCATCCAATCTGGCCTTGAACACCTCCAGGGATGGGGCAAATTGGGAGATCTGCTGGGGCTGTGCATTGAGTGCATGTATTTTGGGGGGGGCAGTTGCTCCAAAAAGATATCACTTGGTTGGAGCGTCCCAACAGGACAGCTCTGGGCAATAGGAAGCAGCTCCCAGCTGAGTTCCCCATGGCTGGTGCCAGTAGAGCTCAATGAGCTCATCTAGATGCTCTGGTGGCAGTTGGCTTCTCTGCTCCTTTGTGCAGCACTTCTATGAAAACCCAAAGCTTTACAAAGTTGACTTAAGGCTGGGGAGCAGGAGCCCAAACCCTAACTTTTTGGGTTCTCCTCACTTTTTTTTCAGTGGGAACCTAAGCTTGTTTGACTTGGTCACGAGGTCACAGGCATGGGTTGGTGGTTGGACTAGGTGGCCTTAGTGGTCTTTCCAACATTAATGATTCTGTGACTCAGTGAGGAAGCTGCAAGCACAGAGCTGTAAAATCCAAAGACTTGGGGCTCACCTTGCCAAACTTTTAGCCTAAGCTGGTCACTTAAACTCTCCCTTATCAGCAGAGGGGGACATGGTGGCACTTCCCATCGACTGGGAACGGTGCCCCATGGGTATGGTCTGAATTAGGTGAGAGAAATCCCCCTGGAGATGGGGAATGATTCTCAACAGTAAGTCCAGCTATTTCACACTTTATTTAATCTCTGATGCTTTATTTTTTTAATCTTGCGTTCACTGCAGAAATGATTTCTCTCGGAGGCGGGGAGGGGCTTATCTAGAAATGTTTGCATGATTCTCATTGTGATTTGTTTGCACTTTAGATGTTTTGTGCCATTATAAATTTGCATTATGTATTTATAATTTAAAGATACTTAGAAGGGGGAGAGAGTTTTGGTTTTTTGTTTTTGTTTTTTTGCTGAGTACTGGAATAAACAGTGAGCATATCTGGTATATGTCATTATTTATTGTTTAAATTACATTTTTAAAGCTCAGTGTGTTCATATAAAGGTTATTTGAAACATATCATAGTAATGAGAAAGATGCAAGTTATTTTCTTTGCTTATTTTTATAATTGAAGATGCATAACATAATGAGGCCTATGTTGGATTTTCTTCTGCAATGAAATAAAATGTCAAATTTAAGGAGTTTTTCTGTGTCTGGCTCTTTCCTTGAACCTCACTGTGACAATGGTCATGCCCAGCAAGCACGCCATTGCTCCTAGCTGTCCAAGTGCCATTTGGTTGTCTCACTAAGAGAGCATAGAGATGGGTGTCACCATCTCAGGGGCATGATTTAGTGGACATGGTGGTGGGGGTTGATGGTTGGACTTGATCATAGAGATCTTTTCCAACCTGAATGACTCTGTGAGTGGTCATGGTGGTGATGGGTCAATGGTTGGACTTGATGATCACAGAGGTCTTTTCCAACCTTAATGATTCTATCTGAAATTTTGGTTTAAGTAGTAATCCCCAAATCACTTTCTGAACACATGCACCTACTCACCCACCCAACTGCTGAGTAATGAACCCACCCACTCCATTTTCTAGGAGCCGAAGCAACAAAGGAAGCAGCATTCAATTTGAACTGACCAAAAAAAAATTGCAAACAGTGAATTACATGTTTCCAAAAAGAAAGTTCCCATTTCTGCTCTTGCAAGAGTAGAGCTTTGGGAGTAGTACAGATGCTATGCTTAAAAGCTGAGTTTCACAGCTATTTTGTATTTAATGACCATTATAAGTAATTTCTGTCCAATACTGAGCACTATTCCTATGCAGTGTTCATATGGCTTTCTCATTCACAAACCACATACGTAATATAAAATTGTTCCTAGAGAATTGAGATTTTATAGGGACAGAGCACCTCACCTGAATGGGTAGAGTCACCCTACAGAACAAATTCTGCTTGAAAGTCTCTTTTACTGCAATAACTGCCTCTCACAGCAGGAAGACTTCAAGCAGGCAATGAGGGCACGGCGTCATCAGTGCTGAACTCCAGCCCCAAATGGAAGAGGTGAATTACGCATGAGCTCTCCAGCACAGTGCTCTGTTCTCCACAAGAGATTGCAGCACTGTAACACCGATTTTTCTTTCTTCTCCTCAATTTGAGATTGACTTCTTGGTGGGATTACATATCCTATAGGTAAAAAATGTCTACAGTTCATTCACACAGTGTATAGAGCAGGCAGCATGAGTCAAGTGAAGTTCTTCTAAAGAATAAAGGAGATAATCAAGCTTTTTGAAGTTTTGTAATTATTATTACTATTATTATCATCATTATTACTATTGAAAATTTCATTTCATGGGACATTTCTACCTTGTTATCCCCAGCTGCAGCGGTATTTCTGAAATGCAGCTATTTCTCACCAGTTACTCAAAAAAAAAAAAAAAAAAGGTGTGTTTTGACCAGTGCTAATAACGAGAGCTTTGATTTTAAGAGCTGCCAGCAACGAGGGTCTGATCCAAGTCATCACCGTGGTGGAAATTCTGCACAGAAATGGATCCTAGGAGAGGAAATCTCAGCGCGGTGACGGCGAGCGTAGCGCATGGAAGTCCTGTTGTCATCTTCACATGGAACAAACTGCCCAGGAGTTGATTTGATTTGGCCAAGGCCCAAGGTACATGATTGACTGATGTTCTTGTCTTGTCCCTTTTCTTTTTCGTTGCTGTTTTTTAAGTTTCGTTACAAAACAAGGGGAAAATCATTTCAGATTTTCCTGGCCCTCACCCTTCCTGCTTTGCTGTTCTGAGAAAGGGGAGAGAAAGAAAGACTGGGAGCAGAGGAGAAGGAGTGTGATCTTTGGCACTTGGAGTGACACCGTATGAAGCGGCTGGGAGTGAAATTTGGGAACTTCCTGCCTCCTGTGAACTTAGAAAAATAAAGAGCAGAAAAAAAAAGAAAAAAAAAAAAAGAAAAAAAAAAACACCCTTCCACAATATAATAAAGGACATTGTCTTTGCCATCGTGATTCAGCCAGTACGACTGGGAATTTGAAAGAAGTAGGATGCTAAAAATATAACCAAAGTTCAAACAAATTGAGCTGCACTGGTTGTTCCCATCGTGCAAGGTTAGACGAAGAAGGAAAAGGCAGAAAAAAACAAGTGGATGCAGGCTTTGCAGGTTAAACGTAGGGAGCTCACAGCTGAGCTATAGAAACCCAATTTATATTTTTATGCATTTCGGTGCCAAAGCGTTGGGGATGGATTTGGGGGATTACATCCCCTTGGGATCCCACTCCTTCTGTGGTGTGGTTGAAGGGAGGGACACACTGCACTTCTAACTCATGGATGGAGATATCCAGCAGGATAAGCTGTTCACACGAATTACTTTACTTCACCGTATCAGCATTTTCCACCAAGACAGCTCTTCCTCACCGTGCTGACAGCCCACAAATTTCTATTTTCCAACGCTGGCATCTTCCTTGAAAACAGTACCTTTGCCATGAGGGATAATGTTGGTGTAAACCCCATTTATCTCCGCGATTCAGAGGGATCCGTGCTGCAAGTTCAAGAACCTGAGGCAGAAAATACCTGAGATAGGCACAGGCGTTGTATTCCAGCCCACAGCTGGAAAAACTCGTAAAACCGGAATGAGCTCATGGGGGAGATGTAATTATTTTCACACAGATGGGAATTTTTTTCTCATTTCACTCCCCTTTGGCTCTCATTTTTTTGGCAGATCGAGATGCCAGTGTAGCCTGGGTTGAGGAGCCAGGCCATGGGGACAACTCTATGGGATGGATGCTGCAGCTCAGGGCACAAAGACAGCTGTTCACAGTGGTTATTTAAAAGCAAAACCCCATTTTATGGAAGACAGGAGAAAATTCCTGTTGGTTCCTACGAGTTCCCTTCAGGGTTTTGTTTCATCTCAAAGCTTGGAGCTTAATTGTTTTTGCTACAGAACAAAATCACTGCTCCTCTATGGACACGATCCTTGGCTCAGGGCTCCGTGGAGCCACCAGCCCAACACCATTTTCCTCTCTGCAAGGGAACTTAAGCAGTCCAAATGACTATTTATTCTTATTTCCGGGCTGATAATAAATCCTGGTATTATTATGTTTATATATTTCAAAATATGGCAGTGTTTGCTTAAAGCTCCACATGTGCTTCTCAGCCTCACTTATGTTCTCTGGCTATGAATGTGGTATCTGTGGGCTTTGAGTTCATATTTGTGGCAAATCAGGTTTTGTGGCTAATGACCTAGATGAGGCCTTCTGTATCCTTTCCTATATATAGGAAATGTCCCTATATACATAGTATATATCCCTACAGCCACAGGGTAGAGCATGGCCTTGCATGGAAGGACTCCAGAATAACCATTTTAAAAGATCAATTATTGGGCAAAAAGAGAGGAATTCAGCTGTTTTATGGAGTTTATCCCTCCTCCCATGTCCTCACTCACTGCTCCCATGCCAAGGTCCATACTTGAGGTTGACGCCGTGCACCTGCCCACCAACCTCTACCGCAGACCAAAAATGCCACGATTTCAGCTCAGATTTGTCACATTCTCTTTGCTATCACACAGAAAACCCCTTCCTTCCCCCTTCAGCCCACCGTATCCTGCCATGGAGCTGTGGATCTTTCCTGTCCAAGGGGGGAAATCTTTCCTTCCTTCGAGCAGAGGCACTGTTCTCAGGAAGAGGGGCCGATGACGAGCAGTGGTTCTTTGCTCAGCACTGCAAATCCCTGTGGGAAAATGTGTGACCACGTAGGTGGAGCTGCCATCGGTGAGTCAGGAGCATCCCGACGACGCACGAGCCCTTTCCTCTTCGTCACTGGGGCCAGGCACACTTGCAGCCCCTCTGATTGACAGAGAGCAGAAATTTTATCATGGCATCAGAGGAAAAAGCTGAGGGCAGACCCACCCCTGAGGATGCACAGCTTGCAGCTGGATTCCCAGGTCAAGGAGCAAACTTCCCTTAAGGATGGGGAGTGGTACAGGCTGGCTGAAAAAATGAGATTACCAGAAGGAGAATGTTGGTTTTTTTCTTTGGCGTGGAAAGGTGTTCTGCTCTGCTCCCAGCATTGTGCAGCCAGATTCTGTCTTGGGAGCCTGAATCTTGCACCATCATTAAGCACTAATCAGGGTCAAATACAAGAGACCTTTTGCTCAAAGACCATCAGTGCTTTGGTTAAGGGCAGCACCCAGAGGAATTTTCCATAAATACACCGGATTTTTCCCAATGTCCCCCTTGATAAAAGCAAATTCTCAGCCTACAGGTATCCAGCAAGACTAAAAGAGCAAACTCCCATTGGCCAAAGCCATCTGCAACGATCACCCCAGTCCCATTTGCTCACAATGGCATTGCCAAGGGCCAGCATCTCCCAAATATCACTGCCAAGCACTATCATGCCATGGAAATGCTGCATGTGTTGGCACCTCGCTCATCTTAAAAGTCTTCCATTGAAATGTTTCATCTTCTATAAGCATAGCAAATAGCTCTCTGTATTCAAACTGCTGGAAAATCGCATTGTTTGCCATCTAGAGAGAAAAAAAAATCTTTCTTGTATCTTGCATTTCCAACAGGCATTGGAGGCAAAGCTGGGACCTGGCGTGACGTGCCTGAGCTTTTCCAGCATCCCTGATGGGCATGATAGGAAGGGATGAATAATGCCATGGTTTTCTAAATTAACATGCACCCCTGGATGTGCTTGGCTGCTTGTCGTACAGTCTGTGGATGCTGTTTTAACACGGTAATGAGCTCTTTCCATGCTGAGAAGCCATCGGACAGAGGAATGTCCATGAGCTGTGCAAATCAGTGCAAGGAGACGTGGAACAGCTCCTTGCCACCTCCTGCACTGCAAAGCCCAGTTGGGATCTGAGCTCCCTAAATCCCCAAATTTGCCCTTGGGATGAAAGTAACCAAGCCAAGCCAAGGATGGGTCTTGTTTAAGGAACTGCAGGAAAGAAAACAAGGTGATGGGTGATGGGCGATGGGCAATGGGCGATGGTTGTTGGGTGATGGGCTCAGCCTCTGCTCTCTCCTTGCAAAGCATTTCAACCCTCCAGCTCTGGTGAAATTTGGTGTTAAGACAATTATTGATGATATCTCAAGAAGTTTGGGATTTGAGCATTGCTCTGTTAGCTCGCTGCTTCTCCCTGCCAAAAAGCCATCCTGGGAAAGGGGAGGAAGTTGTGGCAACCATTGCTCATCTTTACTCCCAGGGGTCCCTTGTGCAACCCAAGGGCTGATTTCTCCAAACCCACCCCAAAAACCATGGTTCTCTTTGCTTTTTCTCCCTCTGCTGTGTGTTCAGCTGCACCTCCAGCCCCCATTAATGCTGGCAGAGCTCTAAAGATAGATCCGAGCAGAGATTATCGGCCCAAGAGGTATTAATAGGAGGCAGCTGCTCTTTAAAGAGGCTTTTAAATAATGTAAAGAAACTTTTGGTCATATTTTTAAAAGTCTTTTAAGTGAGCTGAGCCCTCAGAAGTTGGCCCAGTGGGTTTTTTTGGGGAAATCTGTGGGGCATTGAAAGATCCATCCCATAACCTGGCCCCACTACTTTCCCCGGGCCACAAAAATGGGAAAAGCAAAATTAAACGCAGTGAAACTGCTGTAGGAAGCATCACTCTAAAGGAGCTGCAGCATCCCTGGTCCTCTGCTTCCAGAGGTCCCATATGGAGGAGCTTCCAACCTGCACAATCCACACGCTCGTGCTTACAAGGAGAGTCTTCCTTTTGGCAGCCTTTGTGCCGGGGAGAGGAAGGAGGCACGGCTGATGGTGGAGCTGTTAATCACCATTAGAACAATTCAAAAGGGATCACAAAGAGGATGCCACGAAGGAGAGCACGGCACAGCCGCTTTGCAGGGATTCACCCATTCCCAGCGCCGTAGGAAGTTGCTCACAGCTACTTTGTGTGCTTTAAGGGTGGGTAGGGCGACAAAGAGGAAATCTCTGACATGTAGTAGCTGATAATGCATGATGCGTTTCCCTCTGCCCTGTGAATTACACGAAGCAGAGTTTCACTTCAGTGTTGTCATTACTGCAGGCTCCACGGATGACATCAGAGAGAGAATTAAGCAATTCTCCTTCGTTTAGTTGCTTTTTGGCTCAGCACCCAAATGCTCTCTTCTGGATCTAAATAAATATCTCCAGCTACCAAAAGAGGAAAAAAATAAAACAAAACGACCCACAAACCAAACACATGTGATGAACCTCTCGGTTGTCCCAGTGCAGAGAGCAAACTCCAGCAACAAACACTTGTGCCACACTCCATGTTTGCCAACCACAGCACTGGGAGCAATGGGAATGCATGGGGACCGCTGGGGTAAATCCGTACCATAGGTTTATAAGTGAGGATGCAGAGATTTCAGTATCAAGGAGATGCAATTGAGAGGTTTCATATCGTGGATAAGTAATGAATGGAGATCATCCCAGCATCCCAGCTGAATTCCAGCGAGCTGTGGGGACATGCACATTTTTTTCCCATGTTTTCCCACCTTCCCCATCTTCTCCCATTTCCCCCAATTGTTCCCCCATTTTTCCTTTTTTTCCCTGTTTCCCCCATTTTCCCCCATTTTCCCAATTTTTTCCCACTTTCCTCTTCTCCCATTTCCCCCCATCTCCCATTTCCCCCCATCTCCTCCCATTTTTTCCTATTGTTTCCCCATTTTCCCTATTTTTTCCCCATTTCTTCCCTTTCTTTTCCCC
>JAOWBP010004587.1:237564-252065 GCA_028571105.1 Tragopan temminckii
AGATGCTGCAACTTTCTTTTCATGTATGATTTTCTTCAGTATGGAACACAGCAAATAAATACAGAGAGGGAAAGTGGAGACTGAGAATTAGGAGTGACTGAAGAGTGTGAACAAAGCCAGTTCCCTGCTCTCTATGGCCCTAAACATTTTTATAAAGTACTTGAGATAAGGATTTATTGCCAAGCACTCTGTCAGGCTGTACTTTGCCAGGTTTCACGTCGCTGACTAATGCAGTTTAGCTGTTACAAGCCAATGACTTTACATTTACGTCATCAAAGCACTCAAACCAAAGAAGTGTGGAGGGATTAATGTCTGAAAAAAAAAAAAAATAAAAAAATTCAATGGAAGACCTTCTGAAAAGGAAGGGACACTTTTGTTTTACTTCACTTTATTCACATTCTCTTGTACCTGCAAACTCCAAACCCCCAGTGTGGACGTGCCTGAGCAGCTGAGCAGGATAACTTGTGGTGACATGGAACAGGGGATGCCAGCCAGCGTGTCCCCATGACACCTGCTGGTTCCTCTTGAATGCTGACAATGAATTGGGTTTTGAATAAGTCTCTCATACCCTTTCAAAGTCAGCAGTTATTATGGCATGAAGAATCTTGTTTATTCCATTCTCACATCTTAGGCAATTGCCTTTTGTTCCTCGCTTTGGGGTATCTTGCAGCCAGAGGCTGTTTTCCTGTTGGGGAGCAGAAAGCACTTTGATAAGTACGTGTAATTCTCTTTTTGGCCATCCTGTTGCTAGTGAAGATTTTCAGCTGAAAATTCATCTTTTTTTTTTATGGAGAAAATATCATTCTCAGTGTTTATTATGCTCAGGCGTGCCCTTAGTTCTCAAAAGATGCCACTCTTTTACCCTTGTGCATTATGTTTTCTGATGCTTTCACAGAAGTACATTTCCATTCACACCTCACTCCTCCCTATCCATTAGCTCTGACGCTAAACTCTACCAGTGCCACCATTAGCAAGACTGCAAGTAATAAAAAGCACCAGGAAACGCTCTGTCACTCCTGAAAATAGAATAGTCAGGAGAGAGGAAGGATGTGGGAGGAGAAGGAAGATGTGAGGGAGACTTTCAGAGCTTTTCCTGAGACTCTGGATTGTTATCTTTAAAAAAAAAAAAAAAATCCTCCAAAACAAAAGATGAGAGCACCTACTCAGATCTGTGGCAGCATTTCCATTTTCTCTGGGATGAGTCATTCAGAAGATGATATTTGTGCCCCCAGGTTTAGAGACAAGTGAATCAGTTCTGTTCAGAGGACTCAAGCACCTGAGGCCCTCCCCGTTCTGCTTGGCACCAGCTGCATTTTGGAAACTGAGCACAGCTGATGTTAGATAAGTTTCTTCTAAACTTCCCGGTGTGCTCCTTAGTTTCACATTACTGACGAATATTTAAAGCATTCTTAAAAGGTCACATCTCATTAAGGTACTTCAAGCAGAGAGAGATGGATCCGTTCACTAAGGGCAAAATTTTGACTGTTACGTGAGAGCAGAACTGAAATAGGTTTGTGGGGAATGGATCTTACCTTAAAGCATCTGAAGTACATCAATGAGTTTTGATATAAACTTTAAGTAAATGTAACAGGAGTCTTTCCTCGCTGAAGCCATTACTATTATTTCAGAGAATATTCCCTCTGTGCCATTGGCTCTGTGATAATACAAGACTCCTGCAGGTAACTGTTAAGTTTTATTTGGGACATTGTCGTAGAATATCCCAAGTTGGAAGGGACACATAAGGATCATTGAGTCCAACTGCTGTTGGGGACAGGTGATGTGGCTGGGAGGTGAGGCTTGGAGCTTCTGCTCTTGGAAGTGGCTTGAAAACCTCTCTTTGCATGGCTACAACTACACAGTGTAGGTATGAGAGCTGGGTTCACATTGCCTTGCATTCTATATAACTGCTCTTCATAGTGCGCATACGATGTCGGTGAGTTGTGTTGTTTTAACAGCAGCTTTGCACAGGGCAGAGCTAACATAGGCTCTCAGTTACACTTTATTTCTCATCGCACCAGAAAGATCTGGGCAGCCTCAAAGCCATCACAGAGGCAAGGTAAATGTGTGTCATGTGGTTGAATCCATGCAGGGGTATGTTCCCCTTGCTCAGGCAAAGAATATGAGTATACAGTCAGTGCTGGGGCCAGTGCTTCTCTGCTGTGTGTTGCTGCCATCCAGAGCTCATTGCAGAAAGGTGCATTTGGAGAAGACACTCCGCCAGTCCCAGTCATGCAAGGTAAAAGGCAATAAACAATAAATGCCATAAATAAAGGATGATGTTCCAAAACAGCTGCAGTTTCCAGTGAGAACTGGAAGCTGTGTCCACCACATCTGGAGCAAGTCTGTTTTCATTTCGTGTTCAGTCCTTTCTCTCTTCCCCCACAGACTGATTTCAGTGAGGAGGAGACGATCGCCTCAAAACAACCTGCAGTGCCCATAGACAGCATCTCTGTAACCCTACTTAATTACTCCTAAATGACTCTTGGTAGCTGTGTAGAGAATACAGGTGTATCTTTGGCTGCTGAGCATTGTTGTGGTGCTATCAAAAGTGAAGAGGAGCACAGATCTGTCACTTGCATTACTATGTAGGCCTTCTGAATTCTAGTTTCAAAGAGAGACATGAGAGTTGCATCCCTGGGAAAACCACATTGTGGCCTTCATTCCAGTCACCACAAGCTGTCAGAACCGTGGCCTTTTGTCAAGAAACCCTTCTGCACTGGAGAAGGAAGAGAAGGAAGCCATAGCAGGGACAGGTTATGCCCCAGGACACCTCTGCAAGCTCTTGTAGTGTGCAGCATGTTTGGAAGGAATCAGCTTCTCCTCCACTCTGTGTTTTCAAGGCCCCGTATTCGTATTGCTTCTTTCTTATTCTTCCAGCGTTGTTTTTAAATCTAGGGAGTGGAGATTGTGCCCTTTGTAACTCCTGTTCACCCAGAGCACTTAAATTCGTGTTCTGTTCTGCTGCTTCTCCCCACCCCATCCACATGAAAGAATTGGCTTCTATGGATCCTTGGCTGGCATCGGCTCTGTTGAAATCAGTGCAGGTGACCCGAGGATCTTGCCTGGGGTGTTTACTCGGAGCATTACTTGATTGTACTTGCACAAAGAGGCACTTGTGACCTGTAGTGTTACTGAGGCTTGCTGGTTAATTTTAAAACTGCTCATCTGGTGTAAGAGAAAGTTCAGCTGCTCTACTGGAGAGCGGGCGAGGCGTGCATGGGGCACGGGGAGCACAAGAAAACAAATACCGAGAAAATGAGTCATGCAGCTCTTTACTTGAAAGCTCCACGCTCCCCTCTAGCAATATTCCAGCTCAAATCCAGGCTATAAATCACTACCTGTGTGAACTCATGGATTACTCATTCGTCATGTGTCCGGCCAAGCCGGGCCAGGCTGTGCTGTTTGAAGTGGTTAACCCCTCGCCGAGGTGGTGGGAGCCGTGGAAGCCGCTTTTGTTGCTCTGCTTGGATATGAGGGAGCTGCACAGAAAGCCTCAGCCTTGGGTTAACGTAGGGAAGGCAAAGCAGAGCCCTAATGGGGTGTGACGGGCGCTGCTGTTGGAGCTGTGCAGTGGTGTCTTTGGAGCACAGGTCAGTAATTCCTAACTCAGCTCATGTTCCCAGCACGAAAAGACGATCTGGTTTTACGCTTCATTTGCAATTGTAGAGTGATCAGTGCTGTCTCATTTCTCTTCCACTTAAATTGCAAGACTCTGTGTGTCACAAGGAGCAGAGTCTGGGTACCCAAAACCACTACCAAGCAGTGTTTCCTAACATTCCCCACGGAGCCACAGTCCGGAAAAACTTGGGAACAGTTCCCCCTTCCCTCCTTCCCTGCAAAACGCCTAAGCTTTTTTATCTTTTTTGCATAAAAATCTTTGGCAGCTCCTTCTATCTCTCTAAGAGAAGGGCTGTTCAGGTGGGACTGAGCTCCATGGCCAAGGATGGTTAATGTTGTCCAAGATGTCATGGAAAACCTCCATGAAATGCTGCTTCAGTTCCCATTCAGAAGGTTGTGGCTTTGTGGAGGGGTCATTATTTCTCAGCCCCATATAAATATCCTACAACCTCAGGTGGCATCAGCTATCTGCATTCACTATCCCCTAAATTCACTTCCTGAGTACAGAAACCACAGATCTGCAACTGGGCACCGGCAACCTCCTGTAACAAACCACTGACAGAGGAGAAAAGGGATGAGGTTGGGAGGAAACTCTCCAAAGAAGCCCAGGTTAGAGGTATCTATATCACAGCACATGGTGTCAACCTGCGCCCTCTTTATTTTTGTGCTTGCAAAAACAAAGCAAACAAACAAAAAAACTAGCTGGCAACTGAAACGACGCAAGCAATAAATCCTGGGGAAAAAATAAATAAAAGAACACTTGTAAGGATTAAGCAATACAGAGACAGAATTAAGTTGTTTTTTCAGGGTTTGCATGATACATTTGCCTTGCAGTGACCTAGAATTTTTGCTCTGTGGGAAACTTTCATAGAAAGGAACAGGACAGAAACTTTGATTTCTAGTTCTGTGGAGAGGAGCTCCCTTTCCCAGCTGCTGTTTTTATAAGTAATTAGTAAGAACAGCTAACAAACAGAGTTTGAGTTTACTGCATTCAGTAGTTGGATGGGAAATAAGGCTGGAAGGTACTAAGCTGAACTCACACTGAGAGGTAATAGAGACCTACACAGTAAAATTCAAAGCCAGTAGACAGTTAACCTGCATTTACCCAGGCAGTGTGGCATTGAGTTGCCTCTGATGTGCTTCAAACACTCTTTGGCTCATTCCTGCAATGGTTCTCGTGTTTTAAAACTGCTCTGTGTCATTTTCATGTTTTATGACATTGCTGGTAGTGCTTAAGTTTAGAAAAATCTCTGCTGGCCAGCGGAGCACAGGGCTCAGCCAGGGACTGTAGCATGAGCTGGTATTGTTCTCTTGTTTCAATCAGAAGTTTGGACAGATTAGCAATGTTGTGTCCACAGGAGGGAGCCAAATACATTGCTCTCAGCAAAATACCTTTGACTTTGTTGTCTTTATCAGCTGATCCTGCATGAAAAGGAGTGAGAACCGATGGGAATGTCTGTACATAGCGATGGAGCCTAATGTGTCATTAGAAAGGGAACCCAAACCTATCCAGGTTATCTGAAAAGCGGTTGGACTTGATGATCTTAGTGGCTTTTTCCAACCTTAATGATTGTATGACTCTCTGTCATGTTGATATGTATCTGAAGGCTGTGCTAACCACTCCTCATGGTGGAGGCATCTCACATCCTCTTCTCTGACTTGACCAGCAGTAGACCTGCTTGAAAGAAATTTCTGCTGCAATTTTTTTTTTTTTTTTTTTCTGCTCTAACACTGAAATATGGAGAGCTGAGGCTGTTCCTCTTCTCCCTTTTGTTCTGGATAAAAAGCCACACAATGGCTGTATCCAGCGTGGTGACAACAAAGGGGCCCAAGAGAATGGCGTGGAGCTGTGTCAGGGGGATCAGGAAAAGGTTCTGCACCAGTGGGTAGTGGGCATGGCACAGCCTTTCCATGGCTGGGCATGGAACAAGACATTGAGGCCCTGGAGTGTGTCCAGGGAAGAGCAGTGAAGCTGTGAATGGTCTGGAGCATCTGTTGTCAATGTGGCTCAGGGCTTTGTACCACTCTCTGAAAGGAGGTTGTGGAGAGGTGGGAGTCAGCCTCTGCTCCAAGGTAATAGAAATAGGACGAGAGATAATGGCCTTAAGTTGCACCAGGTGAGGTTCAGGTGGGATATCAGGCAAAATTTCTTCTCAGAAAGAGCTGTCAGGAACTGGAACAGGCTGCCAAGGGAGCTGGTGGAGTCACCATCCCTGGAGGTGCTCAAGAACCATGGAGATGTGGCACTAAAGGACATGGCTGGGGCATGGTGGAGCTGCGTTGGGGTTGGATTTGGGGTATCGTAGAACTATCCAACCTCAACAATTCTATGATTCTGTGATTCAAAGGCTCCTCAGGCCACTGGTCACAGCCCCAAGCTGCCAGAGCTCAATGAGTGGTGTCCAACCCTCCAACATAGGATTTGGGGTTTAGGTGGTCCTGCGTGGAATTGAAATTGGACTCAGTGATCCTGGTGGGTCTTTTCCACCTCAGGATATTCTGTGATTCTTTGATTCTGTTTCCCCAACCCCTATCACAAACCTATCATGGAACCTAGAGAGGAGGAGGCAGTGAATATCTTTAGTAGCGAAAGATTTGGAAAACCTTCTTTAAGGAAGCTGGGCCCTTTGCAGAGGCAGCAAGTATCCTTGCAGAGAAAGCAGCCTTGGATCTGCAGACTTCTTCCTGTCTTGTTTTCTTTTTCCTCTCTAAACAAAGCTTTTGGTATGCGGCCTGTTGCCGAATGAGGAAAACATACAGAAAATAAAGCTTTCAACTAACTAAAAATAAACAGTGCTTTTTATAAATATGCTGACAAATTTCACGGATGGGATTTCTTCATCTTCAACTTCATCAGAGACGTTGGGGATAACTTTTCCATATTAAAAATAATTCATTATTTGTGTATTTTTGGTATTTGTTAGATTCCGTGGGTTTCTGAGCTGTTTGCTAACATCTGACATTGTTTTGGGATATGAGGTAGTTTGCACATTTGCTTTTGCTTTGAGACAGAATGACCTTTCTCAGCTCACTGAGGGCTGCAGCTTGGTTCCTTTTATCTGCATCCCAAAATGGTAACACCAACAGACAACACATCCTGCCAATCCACTGCTCTCATGCAAGAAATGACCTGTTGCTGTTTGTTTGACCTTAACAGAGGTTAAGACTGGGGACTGGAAGCTGGCAAACCTGCTTCTTCCCTTCCTGAGTCGTTGGAAGGCTATGAGGAATATCAGCGCCATCCCTCCCTGGCACTGCTGCATAATCCTGGTAGGAGCTAAGAAGCAGTGCCAGTTTTCTGTGTGCCCCTTGTGTGGGGGATGCTGGTTAGCAGCAAAATGCTATCTCCAAGCTCTCAGTTATCAGCGGTATGGGAACACGGCGCGGCAGCAGGATTCTGGAGAGACAAAACAAATGGCATTTCGTACAATTACTTGATCAATGATAAAGGGAAAAATGTAGAATATCCAGAGAACCCTCCACAAAAAGGTACAAGAACAAACAATGGCGAAATGCACGGTATATAATTCATAACAGCTACAGGACTGAAAAGAAAATAGACGTGTCATTTGCAGTGTTTTTTCATATGTTAGAAGAATACATTCCTTTCCCCTGTGCTGTAGTTATGAATTTGTCAGAGTTCACGTTTTTCCTCTTATTATTTCTCATTGTTAAAGGTCATCAGGCTTTAAAAATATGGATAGCCTGCGTCTTTGCTCTAATCCATCTAATGCAGTGTATCCAAAGATGAAATCCCTGACAGAACAGTGTCAGATGGATCCTCCTCCTCTACCCCCAAGCTGGATGGAATCTAGTAACATCAGAACTGAGTTTTCATGAAATACACGTTATTATTCACAGTAATTGATTGAGAGTCTTGCAAGGGATGGAAGCAGTTGCTTAGCTTTGTCCTGCTATGACACAAACTGTCTTTGGCAAAACAGAGGAGACCAAAATAGCAACCCAAAGCTATAAGGTAGAGCTACCAAGCAGGACCTGTAGCTACAGATGTAAAAGTTGTCTAAAACAAACTGTCACTGATAGATGACTTCAGGAAAAATGCTGTAAATGCCTCACATCTTTTCAGTGACGGCCAGTGCAGAATCTTTCAGCCACACTGACATGGAGACATTGTACCTCTGCTGTGACAAAGAAGGACTTAACTCTAAGGCCACATCCTCCCCAGACATCACAGTCCTACAGGCAGTCATAAATCAGGGCTATCTGTTGAGACCCTCTGGTGGTGGCTGTGCCATGGAGCTGTTCTCTACTGTTTCTCTTCCACTCTGGCACCAGAAGTGTTCCACTGTCTGATTCAGCAGACCCAGTGGGGGATAATGGAACGATATTTTGGAAAATGTATGTCCATTGGGGCATCTCAACGTAGGTCAGACTTTCCGAAGTGCTCAAGTCCCATTGTACTGATTCTTTTTGCAGAATTAATCTCTTGTGTCTAAGGTCCCAGAAGTCCTCTGCCTTGTACTGTGATGGAGAAAAAAAGTGTTTGTAATGTGTCTGGAATTCTTTTTTTTTTTAGGTCAGTGCAAGCAGTTTATAATTGTTTCAGGTAGCATCTCCTGATGCACAGCTCTTCTGTATTCTACAGCAGTACCAACAGATAACTTTCAACGTGAGCTCAGGGACAACTACATGAATGCAGCATCCATTCCTGTGCTCCTTGTAGGCAATCATTGCTCTGGTTTGAGCTGGTTGAAAAGGGGAATATTGTATTTTCAACCATGGGCTGAATACTCCCTCTGGGACCCTGGCATCTTACTCTGCTGGCTAAATGGAATCTTCCTAATGAAATCTGCTGTCCTTCACTTGTTATTAATCAGCTGTCTGACTCAGAGCTTATAACACTGAGTCTTTACTATGACAACAGATAAAAGTGACAGGCTTTAAAAGAAAGAGCTGAGTAAGAGGAGGAGAGATTTGTGAACCTTTTGGCTAAACTCTTCGTTGAGTTGTCCAAACAACTGTTCAGTACCAGAAATTTTCAGGGAAATGTCACCTTCTGGCCCATGTGCACAGATAACCTAGCTGAAAGCTAAGGCCAATGCAAGTGGCAAGACCAAAATCACATCTTAAAATGCAAAGCAGACGAATGCAGGTGTCATTGTAAATCTGCAGGTCCTGGAGTCTCCATCTTGTTATGATTTACATGCCCGTGGACTTGGAGAGGGAATCATATTCATACGAATGAGGTCATGTTTGTTATTTGAAGCAAACTAAAGTATGCTGTAATTCATTTGCTTTATTGTTCTGGTTTTTTGTTTGTTGGTGTGTTGTTGGTTTGTTGGTTTTGGTTGGTTTTATTTTTTATTTTATTTTTCCAAGAAAAAGCAAACACTTGCTCTTCTGTGTATAGAAAATAGAACGTCCTGTCCCTTGCAGGAACAACTAGGACAAAGATTAATTTGTACTAACTCTGTAGAGCCATGGAGCCATGTTGTAGCCACAGCCAGCTCATGGATTAGGAAGGTGTATTGAAGCCCAAAGCAGCCATTTCACTGCACTGCTGAAAGTGTGCAGTCTTCTGTGTGCTACAGCAAGAAAATTTAGCCGCCTTCCCACTTTGCTTTCGGATTTACTGGGTACTCTCCCAGAGCAAGAACTCCGGGACCCGCCTGGGCCTAGATATTGTGTGATGCACTAAAATCCAAACTTGGAGGGCATTGCACACGCTTGTATTGTATAGTTACTCTGTGCCTCCTGACCACTACACAGAGCAATGTGAAGCAGTCTACAAGTACAGCTCTTTTACTCCCTCAACTCAAATCACAGCCCTTGTGTGAAGCATGAAGTGGGTAGAAACCCTGCCCGTGGGTTCCATTCCAGTGTTCCATTTAGGAAATAAATGATCTTTAACGTCCCTTCCAACCTAAGCCATTCCATGATTCTATGGCAAACTGTCTGCAGTCTTCACTAGCTTACCTCCAGAGTGGTCACAGCTGAGAAAGAGATTTGAGCTGTAGTTACCCAAGGAAAGTTATTGGCTGAATTTTAGAATTAGTCCTCACAGGTGCTGGCATTGCTGCTGGAGATGAGTGCTTTCCTGGAGAACGCGTTCAGACATAGGGTATCTGTTTTGGTGTTGGAAGGGTAGACTAATCTTAGGAAGCTGCAGTGGTATGGGTGAGGCAGAGAGAAGCTTCTGTCCCCCATTATGGGTCGGTAGAACTGGGAGGCTTTGCCTCGGGGGTCCTCAGGCTTTTCCCCTCTCTGTGCTTCTATCCTGGGACCTTGTTCTGCTTTAAATACAAATTTTGCGGCGGAGTTGGTATAGCCAGTGTGACATTCACACAGCAAGGCTTCTGTCTCTCAAGATTAGCTATGGTTCAGGCTAGAAATGCATCAAAAATCATGTCTCATACATTATGCACTCTGGCAGCTCATAATCTACACTTGCTAATAGAGGAACCTCGTAACTTTGAGGAATAAATATACTTTGCCTAAGGGTCGTTACCACCCAACCCAGTGCTTTTAGACTGACAAGGACAAAACTTTCCCATTCCCAGTGGACATTGAAGACGACTTAGCAAAAGTCACTCAGAAAATTAGTGGTAGCAACTAGTTACATTTCTTTCCCTCAAAATGATTTCTTAAAGCTCATAGAGCTCCTAGGGAGCTTTTCTTTTGCTTTAGAATTTGGGATTGGGAGAGGGAGAAAACTGGGAGGTAAATGAGAGAGGAAAGGGTCATTTGGTTGAATTCCCTCATATAATTTTTGTCCTTCTCTGAGGGGTTTAAGTACTTCGTTACAACAAAAAACTTTTATACTGGGGTCCATAATGTGAGATATAACGATGATCCAAAGCATAAAATAAGAGAGGATTAATTAAATGGAGAATAAAAAGGAAAATAAATGAAGAACTTTTGTGGTTAAGTGCTAGGAGCTTCGGAAAATAATGCTCAAATTAGAAGCATGTGCTCTAGAAAATTACAACATAGGTATTGCAAAAAATGCATTCCTCCCAGAGGATGGGGATGAATTAGGATTCGAAATTATGAAATGAGCTGGGGAAGAGATTGAGCCTCCCACATCAGGAAAACAGCGTTTAGATGTAAATCAAATGAAGTTTGCTTAGGTAATTTTAAGGCACAAAACATGAAAGAAAAGTGCTAGTGGAAGTGCTGTGGGCAGTGTGATATCCACTTACATTAAATGCGAAAGAACAGAGACGGGGCCTTGACATGAGGACTCAAGAGAGCAATTCCTTGGCTAACCAGATCTGTACAGCTTAGAGGCTGAGACAGCCACAGTTTCTGTCACCTGAGAAGATGTTGTGCTAAAGATAAGAACAACAGGAACAGGTGCTTTTCTGCTACCAGCACAAATGGGGCTGAAATTATTGTGGCCGTTTCTTTGTGTGGTTTCATGGTTGTTCCTTTGGCCTCTTGCGTTCAGCAAACACTCTACATGTGGACTAACAGGGCAAGAGACTTTATGGCTCATGGATCCACATCCCGTGTCTGGGCAAGGGTCCCTCTTTCTACATGTGGAAGAAGTGGCCAAGACCATTATGTCCAGATCTGGGACATTCTTCACTAAAATGTGCAGTGAGCTGCAGTGATTTCCCAGCTGGAGAAATAAAGGAAGAGAAAAGAATTCAGAGCTGGAGTCTGGAGATGAAAATCATTAATTAGAAACTTCTGCATGCAGCTATTTCATCCTCATCCCTATATGCAGAGCTCAGAAGGATGTGAAAGTTTATTTCTGTGCCTCTGTCCAGCATTTCTCTAGTAGTGTTGAGATAGATATTCCGGATATTCTTGCTGTGCTGTAATAAACCTATTCCTGAGATATTTTGTTTCATTGACTGGTATGATTTTGTGCTCTGAAGCATTCAGGAGCTCACCCATCATGCTGCAATATACAACCTTGGAGTGGAATCTTCCTGCAGTGTGCCTTCCAACTGGCTCATCTAGTAGAGACACAACAACATGAAGTTGAGCCACTTCCCAGCCTGACAGAGCCAACTGAGCTCAAATGAACAAGGAGCAGAAGGCTGAAAGCTTCATGGATAGGTTTGCTGGATGAATATACCCTTAAATATATACAGCATTGCTCCACTGAAGCCAGCAAAACCAGATTTGTGCCAGACCATGCATTCTCATCTAAACTAAGTCTCAAAAATGCAGCTGATGGAGGTTTGTTGAGGTAATGATGGAGAGAAAAATGGCTATCCTATAAAGGCAGTAAGTAGTAAGGAGAAAAAACAAAACAAAACAAAATGAAAACAACAAAGAAAAAAAGGCATAAACCAAAACAAAGGGTAAAAAGAGTGGGAAATGCTCAGAGCACGACTGCTGCTTCAAAGCGTTATGGCTGTCCACAATTGCAGCAGCAAAAGCAGAGCGTTGCCACGCTGCTCAGTGGAGCTGATGCCATGAAAACACAAAGTGCTCTGATGCTGAGCAACTGCCCAGCAAACAGGTGAGGCTGACTTTCAATTACACATTGTTAATGTAGACCAAAATGAGGAGCAATGAACAGGAGTGCTGCTGTTTGCTTAATTTGCACATTCAGAGCTTTTCTTGAATTACAGAGTCGATGGTCGGATGTGGTCACACAGAGTGGTTGATGGTTGGCATTCAGGTGTAGGTGTAGGTTCCTTCCAACTCAAACAATTGTATTCTTCTATGATTCTACAAAATTACTGTGGTTCCAGTTCTGTGATGGCTGTTGCCAACACTGACATCACGATTCACCCCACCAATACAAGTCCTATGCTGCCCATAGGTCTTTCTTTCTTTCCCTGTGGAACTACTTGAAGTTAGATAAAAATGACTTTCATGCAAGAATCTCTGTTGTTTATGCGTCATTCCCTGTTTAGTCAGTGAAACATGTTTTTAATTACATTTCCTTTGGAAAAAAAAAAAAAGAAAAAAAAAAAGATGGAGACATTTTAAATTAAGGGAAAATAAGTTTGTTTGTTTTTGTTTTGTTTGTGAAATGGGGGGTGGTGATGGTGGTGAGTGGAGAATACTAAGATGAGAGGAAGGTTTCTTTTAAAATGCAAAGATGATATCAAGTATTGCAGAGCATGCTTAGCTGAGAGTCATAGAGTAACACAGGTGGGAAGGGACCTGGGCAAGTCTTTAGTTCCATGCTGTGCACAGGACAAGATCAAGGATATGCCTGGCTATCTGAACTAGCTGTTGTCTGCACTTCAAGCTTCCCTTGTAATCAGAATTCACTCTTAGTTATCAGCACAAAGTGAATATGAGGAAAGTGTATTTGAATCCTGTTGCATTGGTGTAAATGAACACAGAAGGCAGACGGTAATGGGGGGATCTAGTCCGAAAGAACAAGATGAGGGAAAAGGCTAATGAACCCACAAGATCATCACAGAATCACAGAATAATTAGGGTTAGAAAAGACCTCTAAAATCACCAAGTCCAATCATCAAGCCATCACCACCATGCCCACTGAGAACCATAGAATCATTAAGATTGGAGAAGACCTTTAATTATCATCACGTCCAACTCCAACTCATCACCATTGCGCTCACTCAGAATCGTAGAATCATTAAGGTTGGAGAAGAGCTCTAAAACATCTAATCCAACTGTCAACCATCACCGCCATGCCCACTAAACCCAAGTGTCCCCAGGTGAAAAACTTCATGTGAATGGATGTATATCCTGGCCTGATAGTGGGGTCAGCACTGCTGTTCATAACCATCTCAGATATGGGTTTGCTATGGCCAGCTTCTCTTGTGGTAGCAAGGTGAACTTGCTCACTGCTGGGTTGGAACTGGCAGCAAATACTGAGGGTACAGCAAGCAATCTGGGTGGAAGGAAGGGAGGAATTTTAAGAAGAATAGAACTCTGGTAGTAGATTTAACGTCTAGATAAACAAAATGCACTTTGCTTTAAATTCTACTCTGGTGATTCCTATCTGGGCTGCTGGAACATTACCCACGTTATGGCTTCATTATGGGAGAGTCAAAAACGTCACTTTTCTGACATTAGAACCCAGGAAACTAAAGATCTGTTACCTGTGTGTGTCCGATTGCTGGGGTCATAGTCAACTCTGTGCTTTAGTTTTCCACCAAGTTGTTATTTTTGTCTCTCGCCCTTTTTTTTTCTTCTCATTTAGCAATGACATTTGCATTCCTTTTAGCAAAATACCAAGGTTAAACTATAAATAATTCTGCCCATCAGTTTTAGATTAGGACTAGAGCAGGCACAGATTTACTATAAATGTGTATGTAATGATTGCTGCATGCGCTGCCAGGAAATTGCTACAGTCAGACATTTGAAGAATTAGATTAATGTTTTTTAACATAATCTGAAGTTGGTTTTGATCGCCAAGTGGTAACTGCTATTAATATCTATGTGAATCCACCTTCTTTCAGAAGAAATGGAAACATGTAGAAATTTCCTTTCCTGAAACAGAAGAGGTTTGAAACTTGTGCCATCCTCGCATCACGTTCTTGAATCCCATGTAGCCTTGAATTCAAAGAGCCAATGCTTATGTTTGCAAGGATTTTATCTTAGGTTGTGAACTATGGTTAGTTAATGCAGTTGTATCAATGCACTCTTGCTTTTTGCTAGTGAAAGGGTAGATTTGGTGTTTTGGAGGTTCATCTTGTGCGTTTGGAGGGGTGGATGCAGACACCACGTAAGGAAGTTCTTATCTTCCCTCTTTCAAGGGATTTGAAGGAAGGTGATGGGATGTGTTATCCTGCATCATTATAAGAACCAGGCCTAATTTCAAAATCAGATTCTCCTTCAAAGGCCCATTAGCCCATTCGGCTCAAGTCTAAGGTAATCCCTGTTGCTCTTTCAAAAGTTCTGAATATCCAAACTGTGAGATTATTTTCAATCCCTATGGCTGACGTAAAAGCTGGACCTTCTGCTGCCATTTGAAAGGA
>JAOWBP010004587.1:252165-272897 GCA_028571105.1 Tragopan temminckii
TTTAATTTATGAGCAGCAATGGTGTGTCATACTCCATGGCTCTGGCTCCTTCCTTTCATCTGCCCTTCCATAAGCATCCCTACTCCACTACACGGATGACTCAGCTCCCTGCAGACTTGCTACCAAATAGCCACAATTTACTCTTTGGCACAGTCAGTGCTCCTCTCCCACCTTTCTTTGCCCACTTATAAACTCACTGAGCAGCTGAGCTGTACTGGAAGCACGTTTGGTAGCCTGCCTCCAGCTCGAGTGGCTGTAGCTGTCCCTGCTCAGTAATTGGAGCCAGATGCATGAAGCACCATGACTCGACCATCGCTGCCTGTATCTGGGCTAATAGCTGAGCAGTGATCCCTCTTTTCTCCACCTACACAAAGACTGTATCTCCAGAGTGCATTAATGAATGCAGCACTGTTTAATCCTTGCAAAAGATTCAGACTCATCAGGCGTCTTCAAACCCAAAGTATGTAAAATTTGCTGAGAGTGCAAATGTTGCATTTGGGTGAGATATTGTGCATCTGAGAGGAGACACCATTCTCATAAAGGCCTGGGCTCTATGCCGTGTAATTTATTGCAAACTTAACAGAAAGACAATAAAATTTGTTCACATTTTACATCATGGCTGTAAAACTTCCATTTTGTTTGCTTTAATAACAGCAGATCCTTCAGATAGAGGCATACAGTTGGAGCAGAGTCTGCGAGATGTTCTCACGCTGCCTTATTTTAAGTCTACTGCAGTCTTAGCTTTCTTCACTGTAGGTGGTGGAATATTTTTACACATTCTTACAAAAGATCTGAGTATTTAAATTTTTTCCCAGTGTAATGGGGCCATGTGTAAATTTGTGAATCAATTTCTTAATAAATAGCGCTCTGCGTACTGAAAAATCTCTGTGCTAAATTTATTCTTCTACTACTTGTATGCTTCAGATTCGCCTGACCTCCTTTGGAGACCAAGGGCTTCTCCTTCCTTCTGTAGCTGGTCTGTTGGCTTTGTGTCCTCCATCTGGTTTGACTGATCAGTGATGTTTGTTTTGTAAAGTGAATTATGATCGCAGTAAGACCTAAACCACATAACTGAATTGCAGCTTTCAGTGCTGTTCTTGAATGTACATGTTTCCTATTGAAGATGCCAACTCTTGAGGAATCTTATTGAGTAGTTAACAGCACCCAGTTACCACTTTACTCCACATCCTTCAAACAAGAGCTGTTGTACAGACAAGGTCAAAGCCATTTCCATGAAGGCTGGAGTTATTGTGAAGCCTGGCTAAGTCAGTGCTTTTCTAGGGAGGATAATAGGCTTCTCCAGGAAGGCTTTGCAGTGCAAGATGGTCTATTTTGAGGCAGATTTTGCCCTGCTCCCCAAGAGTTGGATGATTCATTACAGCTACTGCTGCTCTACTCCATCATCTCAGATCAAAAGAGACTATTGAAGACTTAGCTGAAGGTTTATAAAGCCTCAGGACAGAGGAGAAGGCTGAGAACCTAAGAGAGGCCTGAATGCAATAAAAAGGGGTGGTACAACATTAACCAAAGCTGTGGCCATAAAACATGAAATCCTGCCCAGAACCAGCCAAACTTCTGATCCTGCATTTTCCAGGCCTATGATACAATTTTGTTTCAAAAATTATTTCTATTTTTAAGTGCTTTGTATCCTGTCCACTAGGAATTGGTTCTGTTTGCTATCAAAAGGAAGAAGATGTACTGTACAATTATGTGCTGGATTCACAGAGGAGCTGTGTTTAAATAATGTCTTCCATACTTTTTATTTTTGATGGATTATTTATCTGCAAACCTTCATTCACATGTTTTGCTTCAGGGTAGCTTGCTTGCATTCTCTCATTGCACTTGACTGCATTCTGTTATGGATGCTCCTGTGCTGTATCTCCTTGTATCTCACCCAGACCCAGTCTTCAACACTGCTATCACAGCCGTGTTATTTTGAGCTACAAAAACACCACAATTCATGTTGTGTCTTTGTGAGTCTCTGCAGGCTCAATGCTTACCATGGGTATTTGTCATAGGGAACATTGAGGTGGCTTATAGACTTAAAGGAATGCTAACGATTGATCAACACTTTTGATGAGTTAATCTTATAAGACAGATATAAAAAATAAGTAAAGCACCCGCGGGCTTTACTTCTAGCAGTGCGTTTATGATCAGAAATAATAAATCAGTCTTGAAGGGACGCGTTCTTAACGTGATGTGCATCACTATCATTAGTGGGCTCACCTTCATTAATTAACCTTATACATAGAACTGTAATAAAAAGCACGGCGAAAACTTTTAGCAGTTGAAATGACCTCCTGCAATCTGTCCTAAGAGAAGCTGGAATGTTCTCCTCTGTTGAACAGAGCTTGTAAAGAATTCCCCACTTCCGTTGGCTTTGAGGAAGGGAAGTTGTAAATTTGACTTTGGAGTTGTTCAACTCTGCGACTTTTAAAACATTTACTTAAGATTTTAAAAGAAGGTACTGGTGTAGAGTTATGATGGCTTTTACATCTACCTGCATATGTGTGTTTCTTCCTTCTGAGTACAGAATAAGGAGCAGAGAAGATGCATCACAAAATTATTTTATGTTTTCAAAGCTTTTCCTGTAACAGGAGCACAAAATGGACCTTAAAAAAAGAGTCCCCCAAAAGGATCTGCCAAGGAAAGAGCTTCCCATTCATTCAGGACTCAACATATGTTTTTTCATTTATTGGCTCTTACAGCTGACTTTATCTGTGAGCTGATTACCTAGTGGCACTTAATTGAAACCTAAAAAGAGCCCAAGGGGCTAAAAATAATCACAAACCGAAAGCAAACACACCACTTGTTTGAAATCAACACTGGGCAGCAGAGTGGTTCCTAACATATCCTGTTGATAGCAACGAGGGGTTGAAATCTCACAAGGTGGGAAATCTCTCTCTGCTCTTCAGAGATCATCTGTCCTCGTTGTCTCTTTTTCCTCCACCTCTAAAATAAATGCAGCTTTTTGATGGACTGGTAGGACCTTTGTTTTAACCAACAGAGCTCACCAAGGTTTCAGTTAGTAACACAACTGAAAGAAAGAGCAAAATAAGGAGTACTGTACATCCAAGTGGTTCATGGAACTGTAGAATCATGGAATGGATGGGGTTGGAAGTTTTGCTCATCGCTCTCATTTAGTAACAGTAGGGATGGAAAGATGTCAGTCCTCTTAGGCAATGTTTGCTCTGACGAGGAGGATGTGATGAAATTGCTGTCTGATTTGTAAGCTAAAGCAAGAGCTGAATTACTGAGAAAGGATAAATGCGAATGGCCCTGAACAGTGCCTCTTGTCTGACTGTAACCACACTTGGAGTTGTTTGCTGAGGTCCCCCTTGGAGATGTGTATCTGCTTCCATGGGCACATGCAGCAATAGAGCCAAGGTGGAAATAGCTTTCCCGTTCTGCAAAACTTTTAAAGATTTCAAACGCTTTTGTCTTTCGCAACAGAATAAAACAAATATTTTGAAGTGTTTAATGGAAAAAAAAGCGGAGACGTTCCAAAATAAAAATAGCTCAGTTATTACATCACCTGGGATGTAGAAAACCCACATTTAAATCCCTCTGTTGCCTGAAACATACGAAGAACTTGAACCTGTGCTGTTTGCATCAGAGGTAAATATTCAAACTCCTCATGTGTATAACCCATCAGTCACCCTGCAGTATTGAATTACTGATGTGTGGCAGCAAACGTACGTCCTTAGTGCTTCACTTCAGATAATAACCTTTGCAGTCACTGTGGATTGACTGCAAGTGAAAATTTTCTACTAAAAGTGAGAGTTATCCAGAACCAGGCTAAAGCACCCACCTCAAATTACTTTGTTTTCAAAAATTGGCCATGCTTCTTGGAAAGTGTCACACGACACATGTCATGCCCTGAGCATCCTGTAATGTATTGTGCTTAAGTCAGTATAAGAATCCATTGCTGTAGAGAAAGCAAATCAGTGGATTCCGCTGTAGCAGAAGGAGAGAGTTGTGAGTCATTGGAACAGGCTGCCTGGGGAGGTGGTGGAGTCACCTGCAGGTTTTCAGGAAGAAGGTTGATGTGACATTGAGTAACGTGGTCTAGAGCAGTCACAGGCATGAGCTGATGGTTGGACCAGGTGATCTTATTGGTCTTTCCAACTTTAGATTCTATGAAATTCTGTGAAATGCATTGAACAGAAATGGTAGGTGTCATTTGGACACGCAGACTTGTACAAGCACTCTCCCAAATAGTATCTGAATAATAATCCGAATGATGTCTGAACCCTTCTGTATTGCTGGAGGTATTCATCCTGCAAGCGCTCGTGGCACGGTGATGTGCGTAAGGTCACCTGGGATAATCTTGGCTGACACTTGGTGGATTGAGCTACCTTAGGGGGCAAAGAAGTTCTGTAAGCAAGAGTCAGATTTGCTGTCTAAATGGGCCACTGTCATCCATGAGTTTTGTGGTTTATGATAGGGACGATGTTGAGTACTCTGGTTACCAGCATGTGCAGCCCAATGGGAACAAAATGTAAGAGTAAGGTTTTTATCCTATAGAACTCATTACTTCAAAATCTCATTTGTTAAAAGACCAGGCAGTGACTGAAGCTTTAGATCCTTAAAACAAAGCTGTCAGAAGATTTGTTTATTTAATTTGTCCAGTTGCCTGGATTGAGGATAAAAGGGACTTCCCTCCTTTATCAGTGCTTGATTTGAGTTTGTAAAAGGCAGCATTCTCTTTACAGATAGGACATCAAGGACAGAGGTCCAATTTACAATATTTTCTTTTGTACAGCATTGCTAATTTTATATTTTGCTCTCAAAATACTAAGCTTTTTAACTTGATCCACAGAGCAGTTAATGAGCTGTGGGCATGCGATCCAAGCAGGCCTGAATACAAAAACCAGGCAGTTCAGCGGAAGGCTCCCAGGGTTTGAAACCTGCAGAACCCATTTATTCCTCTGGAACTTATATTTACACTTTGCCCATCTGCTTTTTGCCTATGAAGGGCATATAAGGACTGTGTGACCCTGTATGTTAAGAATTAGATGTGGTTTCAATAGTTTGGGATTACTCTTGACCCTCTGCAAAAATAATAATTGCACCCATAAAGCATGGTCCAATCTAGTGGTAGTTAACGAATGGGCCTTGGCCCATTTCCTTAACTGCCTTTGGTTTTAATTCTTGTTCAATTTCTGAGTCTAGTCTGAGTCTGAAACCTCAAGGTCCTCCTGACTTTTTCCCATTGCCTAGTAATTAGGGAGCTGTATTAGCCAGTATTACTGGAAGGCAATGATTAAATACCCCAGCCCTTTTTGATGCAGAATACATCATCAAGAGAAGAGAAAAGAAAATGTCCTGTTGTCTGGGATGAACATCTTGCCATGTCTGTTGCTTGGAATAGCTCCTTTTTAAATCCCGACCTTGAATGCAGACAAATGGGAGCTTATTTCTGGCAGACTTTGAGTTCCTGTGCTCCCAAGCAGAACATCCCCTTCTGTGTCCTTAAACACCTCATTGCAGGTTTGAATTTAATGCACGTAGAATTTCATCTTGACCATATCAAAATGACTCTTAGCTCCCTTTTGTGCTGTGGATCCACAAATTGTTCAGCTAAAGTACTGGAGATACAATAAATTCCTCCAACTTTCTTCTGTGTTATTGCCTCTGGATACAACAGAATGAAATTGCTATCCAGTTTAGAGATTCCATACTCCACAGAGTGTTAAAAAGTATAGAATCATAGAATTGTAGAACTGTTAAGGTTGGATAAGACCTCCAAGGTATCTATTCCAACTGTCCATTTACTGCCAATATTGACCACTAAACCACGTCCCTAAGTGCAGGTAGTGTAATAGAGCACCAGGCATGTGTCTTCCAAAGCAGATCAGCTGGCTTTGGTCATGTTGGCTTACGTCCTTTGTTAATTGTCTGTGGATCAGATTTTCATTGCCCATTTCTCTGTGGGCTGTAAGAATGGCTGGTATCTCAGGCCCAATTCTGTCTGCGTCTGACTCTGTCTGTTCAACAATCCAGATGTTTTTTAACATTGGCATTTTCTAAAAACCTAAAACAAATAAATACATGCTCCTATGCCTTCACCCCTCGTGGGATTAAATATTCCCAGAGTGTTCTTACGTGTTTCCTTTCTGTTAAACAACACCGAGCAGCAAATCCACACAGCCACCATTGCAGCCTTGCATAGGCCAGTGCTTGGGAATCGCAGTCATAACAGCCTGGAGCTGGCATCCTCCCTCCCATTGGGACCCTGCCTCAGTGGGCGTCATGCAGCTGATGTAAAGGCACAGTGTGTCATCCTGGGGCCCCAACCAGGCTGGATGTGCATCACACAAAGTAAACACCATCACTCCCTCCTCTGCATCATCCGCTTCCCACCACCAATAACCAATATTTACAAATAAGATGATTTGCAGCTCCACCAGTGGAACTTTAAAACAAGCGTTTCCCTGGCAGATTCATTTGAAATACCAAGTGGTTTTATAATGGGAAAAATTAACCAAGAGCTCTTACATTTCTTTTCTGTTGTTGTTTATAATCATGGTCGACAGAAACGTCATCTTGTAATACTTCACCCACTAATCTTGCCACACAATTATTCATACCAGAAGTGGGGCTGGGAGGAAAAGAGGCTTCTGTGATTGTTATATTTTGTAACCTCTTCCTATTTTTAAAAGAAATACAGTCCAGAACCAACCTGTATGGGTTTACCTCAGCACAACATCATAGAATCATAGAATATCCCTACTTGAAGTGGACCCATAAGGATCATTGTGTCCAGTGTCACCTCACTGCCACTCAAAACGTAATGCTCTCCGGTTTGGTGTGTGCCTGTAGTTAAAGTAGCCTGGGAGCTGCTCAAAGTTATGCTCCTAGGGAGTTAATGGTGCCTGGCAGCATTTTGTTACCCTCTCCAACCATGCTGAGAAGGGACCAGGCTGCTCTCCACCTTCATCCACTGGTAAATTGTTTTGCATCAGCCGTAGGTAGAGATATGGGTCTGCTCCAAGTTGATCATACACCTGACTGGCTTAGCTTCAGGGGCAGGGCTGGAAAGTTTGAACAGTCCTTTAAAACGGTAGCTTATGAGTCACAGAAATGAACTAGGAGATAAGGTTGACTGTTGTACTGAATGCTGTGACCAAAGTGTGACCAGGGTTACCTACTTCTGCGAAGAGTAGAGTGAATGGCTTGCTGTCATGGCCTAATCGCGTGCTCCAAAGGTGACCTTCAGGCTTGAAAATTGAATCTGATTCACCCTTATGGTGCTCTGTTGACTGTGAATTCCAGTCCTTCCCAGATTTTCTGCACCATGCAGTTACTGAGACATAAGGGATGTTAATACACAATGCAGTAGAAACCCAAAGGGTAGCAAGAAGCCTCACACCATAAACTTGGAATATAGTCATGTTAAATTAAGTCCTCAGTTTTCTTTTTCCTTCCTTCC
The DNA here is from genome assembly GCA_028571105.1 of Tragopan temminckii. NCBI lineage: Eukaryota > Metazoa > Chordata > Aves > Galliformes > Phasianidae > Tragopan > Tragopan temminckii. Next base: position 259,601 of record JAOWBP010004587.1, read on the forward strand.
TTTTTTTTTTTTTTTTTACTGTGTCTCATCTGGGACTAATGAGCAGGGTACTAATTAGTGCCAGTGGAAGAAAAGAGCTTAAATGCAAACGTAACCACAAAGAATAGATTGCAATTTCCCAAACAAATTTAAGAAAAGCCAGCGAGTATAGACCAGTTGCTGGAAAGTTGAGCTAAGTTAATTGTGAATTGCTTTGAAGTCCGTGGATGCCGACAGACATATATACGTAATTCTTTACCACCACATTCCTTTGGAATTCGCATGTGACAAAACAACAAGCTCTTCAAAACATATTTTCTTCCACTTGATTATTGTTTATAAATATCTCCTCAAGTTCCCAGGAAAAATAAAACCCTTATCACAACTAGATAAGAAGCGCAGCGCTCAGGTTGGCGAGGTAGGAGCAGTGCAGGAGAGGAGCATGAAGAAATGAAGTCACAAAGCTAATTAGTTGCAGCCCCATTAATATAGCTCATTCCCATGAGTGTCTTTCTACTGAGGAATTCTTCTTGTGGCTGCATTCGCCGACACAGCAGAATGGAGCTTCGAAGCTCGTTGGCCAACGTTACCTGCTGAAATCTATCACTGACCTTGTGAGCTCAAAGAGAAGAATTGTGCCTTCATATCTCCCTTCAGGGACAGTGGTGGGACTGTACCCAGAGCCCAAAACATTTGTGTTGTCTCTGAAAACTAAATAATCTCTGTTTTCTGTGCTGTGAGGGTCATTTCTGTGGGATTTGCTGCTTTGTACATGCCAGCCTACACCTCTGCAGCTCTTGCAAGCATCCAGGCTCCCACACAAGTCACTAATTAGTTCTTCTTGCTCCAGGCAACTCTGTGCTTCTGCAGTTTTTTGGCAATTAGCAACAGCAGCATCCAGCTATCTGCAGTGGGTTTCAATGTCTGGTGTATAAATCTACTCTGAAATTAAACCAACCATCCACCCTAGAATAAGGAAGGCCAGGGCATTATCTGCGTTGTGTGCAAAGGATGAAGTGTGATGTCTGCAGTGATACAGAACAGCCACAGTCTGCCATGCAACGGCACCAGACAGACATGGCTGGAGCATTATTAGTGGACAACAAGAAGACAGAAGAAGGTAATTAAGGGAATCTGGAACAAACTTGCCTGGTAGGAGCTGATGACGTGAAAAAGAAAAGCTGGTCTACTGATGGTCATCTAAGATGTTAGAGCTATTGAGTTAAAAACTACTAATTCACCATGAGCTGATGGATGCTCTGTCTAATTACCCCAGCTAAAAGCTTCTTTGGAATAAATAGATAAGCTTTTGTAAACACTGAGCTGTGTGTGAAATGACTGACACCTTGATATTGGGGTGCAGAAAGAAGGGGCTACCCTCAATAAATGATCTCTGTAGGTCACTGTTTTCCCCTTCTTGATTTCAATGCTTACTTTCTTTGGCACAAAAAAAGAGCAGCAACACATAGACTGGTAATTTGATGGGCAGATGGCTGGATTCGATTATTTTATTGTCCTTTTCCAACCTTAGTGAGTCTATGATTCTATGAATTTGAAGGGAGAAAAAAAAAAAGGGGATAAAACAGTGTGATTTAAAATGGTGAATTGGGACACTTGAAGCAGCACATTTCAAGCATTTTGAATATCTTGCTTTGATTAATAGTAAGAGTTTTGCGAATTTGTTTGAGTGGAAGTTAACATTTCTCAAGTAAATTGCTCAAGTTCTCAAAAAAAAAAAAAAGTTCAGTTTGAAAAACTAAAATAAGAAAATTCAAAAATTGTGTTTTTTTAGGCAAAGGAGTTAAATTAAGGCAAGATTTGAAACCAGAAGAGAAACATAATTGAAATGTTTTCCATTCTGTTCCCAAGCCAAATTTCCTAGGTTTTTAACATGAAGGAGACATGGTAAGTGCACGCTGACCCAGGCAGTCTGTTATATGAATTCTGAGAAAGAAAAGGATGCTGCCTAGCAAGCAGGGCATTCTTTTTTCAGTGGGAAGAAGGAAGGAGCAGAAAAACCTTCAAAAAAGCTATTTATTAAGTTTTTATATGCAATTACCTTAAAGTAAGTCGCCAGATGTGCTTAATGCTGCTCTCAAACACATATAAACACATTTTTACATATATAATAAAACCACAGCTCCCACCAATGGTCACGGTGCTGGTATCATTACCTGTTCTATGTAGACCTGTACAGACCTGTGTTGCATTTATTACAGCTCCTGTGTTTTTCCATCAGTGGAAATGGAATTCACTTTTCAACTCTTCTGCTTTTAAAAGTAGCACCAACACGTCTTATATCAGGGAAATACCCTGCTGTTTCCATTCCACAGAATTGTCTGCAAATGAAGATAGTTTTGGTCTTGGTTTGCATTATGGATTTAAACAGTTTCATGGGACTAAGTAGGAACTGTTTGTCATTTTTGCTTCTGCTAGGAATCACAGCCATCTATCTGAAAGCTCAGCCCGAAGAAGATTGGAGGGATCCCACATCATGAACTGCACCACTGCTGCAATATACGTCATGCCCTGTCTGGAAGGTAATGTGAAGATATAACTTGAGCATACACCAAAAAATGGCTTTTGCAGTGTACTAAGTATACAAGTTTCATGCATCAACCTTTCCTGTGCTGCAGTTTATGTGCTGTAAAACTATGGTGCTCTGGTTGCTCTTTCTACAGCTTTTACAACTCACACGTGTCACCAACAGCCAGGGGAAGGTAAAACTAAACTGAACGTACCACCTCCCAAAAGAGTTTTAAGACCAAAAAAAAAAAAGGAACCGCAATAACCACACGTTCACATGAACTTCTTCAGAAAAATAAACGTTTCATCCTTCTTTCCAAAGATTTCCAAATGATATCCAACGGAATCTTTACTGGGAAAGCACAGCTACATTTCAATGGATTCATTGATTACTTCTTTTCTGCCTTTGTGTTCTTCATGACAAACAGGTAGATCTGGTGCTTTTGTGAGCAAACTCCTAAGGAACTTCCAAAATCAGGGGGATGAGTTAATTCTCTCTCTCTCTTTTTTTTTTTTTTTTTTTCCAATGCCATTTCACGCATCGTATGACAAGTCACATCTGTTTGGTGACTAATACAAAGGGAATATCCCATGCGTGTAAGCGGCACAAGCCTGCCTCACACTCAACCTTTCTGAATTTTTTTCAAGGGCTGGTTATGCAATAAATAAATGGGGACAAACTCATCACGAGAAATAACTTTTATTCAGCTTTGAAAGCAGCACTTTGGCTTGGAACAATGTCCAACATCAAAATAATGAGTGCGTGTTACTGCTGACAGTCCTGGAGACAAGAATTCTCCATCCATCCAGAGCCAACTCCTCAAGTCCTCTCTCCTTCATATCTTTGCTCTTATTTATGGAAAACCCTCAGTTTAGGGAATGGAGGAAGGGAGTGGGTTGGGTTTGTAAGAGTGGATGCCTTGAGATTTGGCTTTTAGCAAACAGGAACACCGAGCCCCAAAAACCAACAGTGAGGACCTTGGTGGTACCCTTTGTTATTTGTCCCAGAGATGAACAAATGGGACAAGGGTAAATGTGTCCTTGGAGACACCCAAGGCCAGGCTGGATGAGGCTCTGAGCAACCTTACTGAGCTGTAGATGTCCCTAGTCATTGCAGGGAGTTGGACTAGATGGCCTTAAAGGGTCCCTTCCAACTCAAACCATTCTGTGATGCTATGATGAACATAATGGATCCTACAGGGAAAGAGGAGAGTAGAGAAAAGTGGCCTTCAATGTCAACATTGTATGAGCACCAGTCAAACACTGGGCATCTTCCTTTTGCAATCCATACAGTGTTTCTGTAGGACCTCCTGTAGACCACTGAGAAGTGAATGGCATTTGGTCTGTTCTACCAGGAGCTGTCAGTTCAACAACTGAGGACTTGAGGAAAAAATTAATAAATAATTCTAGCCAGTAGCCTTAGCAGTCCTTGGAGCTTTGCAATACTTCGGAACAGTTGAGCAATGAAGAGGAAAATAAGAACGTATTGAAAAGGAGTATTTCATCAACAAGGGGCTGGGGAATAAATCAGAGAAAACCATCCACTGAAAGTAATGTATCTGCTAGGTTTGGCTGACTTTGGGGTTGGTTTTCTTTTTTTTTTTTTCCCTATTCATAAATTGTTCATCAGCAAATCATGGTCCACAGCTTCAAATGGTGTATGACTGCATCATGCCATTAAAGTTTATGAAGCAGTGTCACCACTGGAGCTCTGTTACTTCCACTAGCTGAAATGTTGGCCTTGTGTATGTTTTTATGACCTTTTTTATTTTTCTTAATTGTTTGATGATGACAGTATATTTCTTCTTTTATGTAAGTCGCCCAGTACATCTTTTGTTCTCTTTTGAGAGGAATTGAAATTCAGAACAGCAGTAATCACTGCCATAGCAGATCTCTTGGGACAAGGGAGGGAGAGAACAGTTACCAGGCTTAGCTCATAGCTGGATAACCCACACATGAATCATTACAAGAGGAATAGGATCTATGGAGTCTATCTCCACCATCTCACCCTCTGCAACACTGGTGGCACAGCCACTACAGGAACTTAGTGATCATTGGGGCAGTGTTGCTGGTGTTAGAACAGAAGCAAAAGACAATTGTTGGGTTCTGGAAAGGTTTTGGAGCTGTAGATGTTCTTTCCTCTTCCAAAAGTTGAGCACTGAATAATTTGCTTATGACTTTGCTCAAGTAATGTTGGAAGGTCTGTACCTTTTCTTTATTTAGGTGGGTTTTAGTGTTCTAATATGGGAGACATTTTGAGAGCCCCCCTCATTCCTTCTTACCTCAGATGAAGTACTTTGCCTATGATGATATTAAAATGCATTTATTGTAAATAATGACCTCTTTTCTGGACTTGTTTAGAAAGGGGAAATTTTCCCTAGATGACCATTTCCCAGTAAGATTCTTGTTTTTTAGCAAACCATTTTTAGCATTCTGCAGTCAGCCCTAATGGTTATTAACCACAAGCTGTAGATTAAGCAACTCTCGTGTTAGCCTTTGACTGAAGCTGTAGCTCAGTTTTACTGATCAGCTCTATGGATTTACCCTGCTTAAACACTCCTTTGAAGCATGCAGGCAGTCCTCACCGCGTCAGTGGAAAGATGAGGGTAATATTATGAATGGCTGGGTTCCAGTTGTTCATAACTGAAGCCGTGGGACGATCGCCTTTTGTTTAAATGTCAGAGGATCATAGATGTCAAAGACGAGAAACGAACGGCCTTTTAGATCATCAAATCTGCATCACAGCATGGAAGTCATAGAAATCCAAGGAAGAGCAACATTGCGCGAGCATCACTGTTGGCCCATTAGAGTCACTCTGATTTAGCAGTTCTGACTGACATCCCAACCAAATCCAAGTGGTAGAGGGGCACATGAGGTATTCACTGACGAATTTTTCTGAACAACACATATGGCCGTATTTTATATTTCACGGTTAAACTAATATGAACTATGTAAGGAATCAACTTGAAGAAACTTTGGAGGCCAAGTTAATCAAAATTCTTTAAAGTATAGCCAATGAACCATAACCTGGATATGAAATATTTCCCAATAGCTGCTATAATGCAACCAGCTGTACTCTGATTCACTCGTACTGATTAGCTGTCACACTGAAAATAGCTTTAGGATCAGAGCTACTGCTAGTGAAGGAATGGACTGCTTTTGGTAGGAACCAGCAGAACTCTACTGGCAAAACAGAACAGCATCCATTTCTACCAGCTGAGTATCCAACCAGCACTCATTCAGTATTAATGCTGCTGTGTAACTGGGAATCACTGTTACCCCTTTTTTCTTTATCTTGATAATTATAAGTCAGAAATGCCCCTACAGCCTTGCCTTCCTGGGCATTGCTCAAACACAGAGTGGTCAATGTGCTTACTATCTAGATTGCAAGGTTCAATTTGCTTCAAGCAAATGAAGACCTAAGTCAGCACTGTGAGCTTGCAGAGTTCTCCTGTCCCTGTTTGAGAGATTGCAATAAGCTCTGGTGGGTTTAGTTGACTTGGCAGAGCAGAAAAGAAAAAAATTATTCTTCCTGACACCTTAGTTTACCCACCAGAGTAGCCTCTCTCTCCTCTTTCTCTCTCCACTTATTGTATTCTTCTCTTTATTCTTTTTTTTCTCCCCCCATTGGTTAATTTTTTATTTTTTTTTTAAATTTGTGTTCTTTTATAAATGTCCTTTGGCAGTAGTTGTGATTTTTTGGTTAGTAATCCACTTATTTTGTGGTTTAGAAAATATCTCAAGTAACAACTTGGACACGTTGTTGACTGTCATTGTTGGCTGCTCATGTGGCATGAGGAACATGCAAGGAAACACGTCCTTTCATGCTCAGCCCCCCCTTCCAAGACAAAGCAATAATCTACTTCTTACCATGTATTGAGCTGTGTATAACTTTAGGTTTGAAGAAGACTGCAATTTTCATACACAAACGCAGGTGTATAACCTTGACAGATATATCCACAAATATATGCCTGTTATTATGTCTCTATCCCTCCATTTCTGTATTTGTATACATGGAGATGCATATCTCCGTCTTTGCAGTCAAGCATAAAAAGTACACGTTTTTCAGCTGGAGGTATATTTGCTCCTATAAATATATTTGCCTGTTGTCTGCATTTCCATATACTGCAGCTGCCACGTAGCTCGAATATTAGTTCTATATAAACTCACTTTTTCTTTCTTTTCTGTAAACTTATGAACTGACGCAAGCATTTTTTTCATAACCCATAGATTAAGTCAATATGCCTTTTTCTCAGGGATGAGGCAAAAAAGCTGAACAAATAGCAGCTGTCTTTCAATAAAATGCATATGATGGCCGTAGGATGTTTGAAGATGTCAAATTTCGTTGGAAATAACAAGTTTATTTGCATATGTTTGTCCATGTTTTTGGTTGCCAGAATAAAAGCTGAAGGCTAAACCCTTAGAGAGCAGCTGTTTCGTGTAGCTGGAGGAAGCTGGTTGTATATATTTATGGTAGACTCTATAGGTCCCAGTCAAGATCTTGGCTCCCTTGCACTAGACACTGCATAAACAATTTGCAAGAGACTGACTCTTCTCCAAGGAGCCTAAATAGGCCAGGGAAACAGTGTGACAGAGGAAGAATTATTAGTTCCTTCCCGCAAATAGAAAAACAGGCAGAGGATAAGGAAGTGGCTTCCCAAAAAATCTCTACAGCTGGGGTGACAACCCAAATTCCCCAAGTCCCAACCCAACACTTTAAAACTGAAGATCAGAGGAAATAGGTGCGTATACCTCCATAAAGTGTAAGGTTGGAGTCTCTAATGAGTTTTCGGTCAACTCAGGTTATGGGGCTTGGAGAGCAACAAAATTTGAGTGGGGACAGAATGTGAGGGATGCAGAAGTAGTCAGGGTTTTTCAGCCTGTTGGAAAAAAAGAAGCCCAAATATTATTAATGGCAGCATGATTGTTGAATGTTGCCTGAATAAAGACCGCAGGATTCTAACCACACTTTCGACCCGCTGTCTGCACAACCCATTGCACTGTTCCATGCAAGGCACTCAGCCACCCCTACTTATCCATCAAAGCTATCATTCATGTTAACAGGTAACAGGGGAACCTCAGGCTTGAATTCATTATGAAACCCTTGGAATCAAACCAGCCTGGACAATCAACCTTCTGTTTAACTGCTTCAATATACATTTTCATTATGGAGCCACTCTGGACTTCCTACAAAGTGATTCATAGGTCGTCTTCCCCAAGCCTGCAGCGCTCATCACAATGGGTTCTTGCTTTTAACCACATTCACTTACAAACTGTCATTCGAAGGCTAATAAATCTGGCTCCAGTCACCAGACTCTGCGGTATACATGAGACAACTGGAGGGTCTGAACTGCTCAACCACAGTCTTGTTTGGAGGCTGTTTTGAATGATGTTTTTCCATTATTACAGGCTTTACTAATTATTTAGTTTTATTGCAGCGATGCTAACAAGGCCCAGCACTGCAGTGGGACAACACTAGGCAAACACACAGTAAAACTGTGTGCCTGAATCCTGACTAAGTACTGAAGTACATAGAGAGCTCTCACAAACCAATAGAGGGCTGGGACGTTTATGGGACATTTTAGACTCAGTCGGACCTCGCTGTGAGTCCTCAAAGATAGAGCAAGCTTTTGGACACACACAGGTCTTGTTAAGCTGCTCACTACTGGATTTCTTGACCATTAGTCCTTTCACTGATGGCCATAATCTTCAAACAGGTGGCAGAGGGTGTTTCTATAGGATGAGAGGCAATGGCCTCAACTTGCACCAGGGGAGGATCAGGATGGAAAAAACTTTTTCACTGGAAGAGTGGTGATGCATCGGCACAGACTGCCCAGGGACGTGGTGAAGTCACCAACCCTGGAGGAGTTCCAGATCCATGGAGATGTGGCACTGAGGGACGTGGTCAGTGAGCATGGTGGGATGGGTTGGGGTTGGACTTAGTGATCTTAAAGGTCTTTTCCAGCCTTTACGATTCTATGATTCTGTGATTTAAGCAGTGTTTTTCCTCAAATCCCCATTTCTCGTGTTTCTTCCAAAGGAAAATTCAGGGAAGTGCTGGGAAGTAGGAAGTGTCTGTGATAGAAAGCTTCCTGTAATAATTAATAGCTCACTGATGCTGCTCACAGTAGCACTGGTGCCAAGAAGTTGAAACAAAATACTGAAAGTGTCAAAAGGAGTTCAAGAAATACCCTTCAAATACTGGAAAAAGATAAAAAGAAAGCCCTAAGGGCAACATTCAATGTGATAATCAGAGTCCTAACTTCTTGTGGGTGCAATGTCCCTTAGGATTTAAATCTCCCACACCCAATATTCAGCCAGCCATACCTCAGAAGAGTCATTTTGCCAATGCTGCTCAAGTTCCAAGTTAATAACTAATTTTAGGCTCTGGAGTGAAATGCCTCTATCAGGAGCACAGTTATCTTTTGCTTCTCCAGCTAAGAGCAGTTTCTTACTCAACATTTCTCTCCTTACGCTTTTGACGAAGCCTGCTAAATGTTTTGGGTTCAATTCAGTGCGCAGAAAGTCAGAGGAACAGCACAGCATCTGGAGGGGTAAACTGGGTGAAGTCAAGTGAGCGCTTGTGCTGCAGAAAGGCACTTCAGGTTCTGCAGAGAAGTTCAAACAAATACTGTGGTTGTCGTCATTTATTGTAGAGGGATGTTGGGGAACAGAGGGGAGAAGTAACTGGAAGTGACTCAGGAGCCAGAGCTTAGAACTTAAGACGTGCAGCTTGACGACCAAACCACCGTAATATCCTTTTTTTTTTCCATGTAAATAACATCTGATGATGAAGGCGGTGGAATTTTACAGTGGTTCGTAAGCAAACTTGATTTTCAGGTTCAGTAACATTGCAGATCAGTAGTTGCTGTTTCAGTTCCCAGGTTAATTTTATGGAATATTTTGCGTTGTGCCAGACTTTAATTAATTCCAAATGATTTCTGCTTTCCCTTACTTTTTCTCCCCCTTTTGCATGTTACTGTCTTACAAAGGAACTCAACTCCCAATTTTCTCTAAGACCGGTAATTATATGCATAAGTAATCAGAAATCTGAAGCATTTTTCTGCAAACCAATTACAGACATTTAGGATAAGGATAATACACTTCCTTAAAACTGCATTAAAAACTCATTGAAGCAAAAGTAAATGAAATAACAGAGTTAAACTACTCGAGTGAAATTTCAAGGCACGGTTTTAGAGGAGATAAAAACCTTCCTGCTTGTTTTCTTATTTGCATGATGTTTTCAGATCATATTTTCTAATATATGGCACGGAATTGTGACGTGTTTTCGAAGCAGGCTGTTTCTGGTACATCAGCTTCTGACGCTGAACATCTTGCGTGTGGACAGCCCTGGATGAAGCACTGTTTGCTTGTAGGATATGCTCTTCACATTCCTTTCTTTTTCTGATGATCCTTAGGATAAAAATCAGCCTGATAGAGAGAGACTCTGCTATGCAATGTTGGGTTTTCGACACTTCCTAGCATCCGTGTAGATCATAGAATCATAGAATCAGAGAGTGGCTTGGGTTGGAAGGGACTGCAAAAACGCAGGCAGTGCCAAAAGAAGTCAAAATTGTGAGAGTACACGAATCTGTTCCCTTTAGCACTGAACAGATAGGACTCAGTTAGAGATGGACGCTTGTAGGTAGGACAGCTTGCATTGGTATCTCTGCAGGTCCGCTGTGATTTGCCAGAATGAGTGCAGATGATTTCTTCTCTCCCTGAAGAATGCTCACAACATCCGCTTGTTGCAAATTGGCCCATGCAAGAAAAATTGCCTTCTATCTTCCCACTTCATCACAGCATCCATCAATCGGCGCATTGTTCAAAATCTCCTTCTTCGCTGCCTCTTCAGCCCTGCAGCTTGATTTAATCACGCGTTAACATGCTCATATTTATTGAGCTCCCAAATCACAAGGTCCACGAGCAGAGTGTTGAAGGACCACAGAATCACAGAATAGCTTAGGTTGGGGGGGACCTTAAAGGCCATCCAGTTCCAACCCCACTGCCACGGGCAGGGTTGCCAACCACCAGACCAGGCTGCCCAGGATGCCGTCTGGCCTGGCTTTGGATGCCTCCAGGGTGACTGCCTCCAGAAACATTTCTTAGGGGCAAAACACTGATATCAAAAGCAAACACACCAGGTTGCTCCTCTCCTCCCATAGTGACTGCTGGGGTGTTGGAATTTGTCTGCAGGAGGAGCCAAGGGCTAGGGGAACGTCTCAGGCTATAGGGATGGTCCATAGCCCGTATCTTTGGGGTCACAAACCTCTGGACAAGGGGCTCAGGGAGTTTTGCTGAAGGTGCTGCTGGGCTGCTTGTGCTCTTCTCTCTTTGCATTCCTGTCTTTATCACAGCAGTGATTTCCTTGCTTCCTTCATTTGTAGTAATGATAACATTGTAAAAGCTTGCCCTTTCGGGGAGCAGGAGTGCTTTGAGTCACGGACCTGCTCTGTGAATCAGAGCCTTTTTCTTCCCTTTCCAATGCTGTCTTCTTCCCATCCTGCCTCCCTGCTCAGGAGCCCTGCCAGCTCCCCAGTGACAGCATGAAGCCTTCCTTTAAAACACGACTTTAAAACGGCAAAGAAAAGAAAAAAAAATAAATGAAAAACAAGAAAAAAGCCAAACCAAAACAAAACAACAACACAGCAAAGCAAAGGCTTAGAAAAGCAAAGCAGTGCTGCCTTTTTGTGAGCATCCTCCCCCTTCCCTTCCCCCCACTCCGGGGCGGCAGGAGTGGAATAACCAAAGTCAGTGCATGAGACTTTAATTCGAACAAGTTGGTGGCATGGCTGCAGGCCAGCCCTACATCCCCCCCCTGCGCTGGCTCCCAGGCCCCCAGGAAAGAGCAGGGCGGGGGTGTGGGCTGAGTCAACAGCACGGATGCACTTTCTCAGCAGTCAGCTGGGACGTCCGCTCGGGTTATTCTGTTTGAGTGGGATTGCTGTCCCCTCGTATCGATCTGTCTGGGAGACAGGGCTGCGGTGTTTGCGTGTCCAGTGGTGGAGTGGGAGGCAGAGGGGGGAAAAGGCATGAGGGGAAGGAGAGGCTGCAGCAGGATGCAGAGTTGGAGAGGGAAAACCCAGAGAGAGCAGAGTATAGATGGATGTAGGAATATCCCACAGGGATCCCTGTAGGATTATAGGAGGTGGAGAGGGATTAAAGCTGAATGTATTAATGGGGGCATCAGAAAAGGAGGAGGGAAGAAAGAAGAGAAAGTGCAAGGTGCAGGGGTAGTCCAAGTGGCTCCGAGCTGCAGGGTTTGGTTTTTCAGGTAGCTGAGAGCAGGGGGACCGTCCAGCTGTGTGCTGCAAGAAGTCACAAGCCTTTAATTAGTCACTGAGTAAGAAGGAAAGGAGGACAAAGCCTGAGGGATGATGCAGCAAAGCAGCAGTGGGGTGACGCAGTGGTGGGGACAGAGGACAAAGCATGGCTCTATGCGGATGGAGGGATGGGCAAAGGATGCAGTCGTCAGCCCGGAGTTGTTATAAACATCCTGCTGAGGAGGAATCTTGCTTTTTCAAATCTCTCAGACTGAAGCTGTTCCAGCTAACCTCTCTCCAAATAACAAATACAGTAATGGATGGTTACCCCTGCTTCCCCCCATACACACGCGTTGTCAGCCATTATTTTGGCTAAACATTTTTACGATTATCCCCCCTTCCCTAAAGTCATGTTTATTATTGCAGCTAAACACTGGCTTTTCTAACAGCCTTTTTATGCATCCTTTTAAATGTCTTCTCTAATAATCCGGAGAAACTTCTCATAAACTCCCCCTTAGTGGGAGAGAGGTGAGATTACTTGGGCAGATTAACCAGGCACATCTTCACTGTCTGTATTTTATAGAATATGGTCTAATATAGCTAATGCTGAAAGCCATAAGCAGGATTTTCACTAGATGTTTTACTGCTAAGCTTTGTTACTATTAACATTTATGTGCTTATTTATTTATTTGGACTGAAAAGCACATCTTTTTTTTTTTTTCCCTTATCGCTTTCCAACAATGAAAAGTGTTTGCCTATAAATCCACTGGCAAGAGATCTGAACATCTACTGCTTTAAAGCACGACCATGTGGTCGTCTTTCCTATCATTCTGAACCCAAGTTCAGTGGCTGTTTGCACTTTTCAGTAGGACTAATTATCCTTGTTTTTTTCATAAAATAGACATTTTTGGAGAGAGAAAAGTGTCCTGAAGGATTCAACTGTCCTCTTCTTAAATTTCACAAGCCTCGTTTACAATAAGAAAGCAAGAAGAGAGAGAATTCAACAAGGCTGGTTGTAGTCCACTCAAAGCATCATGTATTTATTGTGTATTTTGGTGGCAGTTTTTCTCTTAAAGAACTTCTCCCTTGTTTCGTACCATACAGAATCACTTTACTCTTGCAAATTGCTGCCTCACAGAGTGGGAATTGTCCACGCTCAGTGTTCATAAGCCTGGCAGTGTATTTCCTGCCACAGGTGAACAACAAGGCATGAACCTACCTGCTCCAAAATTGCAATTGTGGTGTAGGGTAGAAGAAAGTAGAATTCATCATCATGGGCAGCTTTGCTCCACAGTGAGAACGAAAGGTTCAGTTAAGTTTGTGGTCACAGAGATGCCATCAGTCTCTAATCACATCCTGTTTTGACTCTAAATGGGTTTTGTTTTCCAGGTCTGGGAGCTGTGCACTCACATCCCTTTGGTTAGGCATGCTGTTTGCTCGTGTATCCCCTCCATGCTTGTATGGATAGCCTGCTTTTGGTGAAAAAAAATAAATAATAGCAATGATGCATCTTAGATAATGCTTCCTAC
>JAOWBP010004587.1:272997-294562 GCA_028571105.1 Tragopan temminckii
ATGCTTGTATGGATAGCCTGCTTTTGGTGAAAAAAAATAAATAATAGCAATGATGCATCTTAGATAATGCTTCCTACAAGTGGATTTCAGATTATTTGATATTGCATTTAAAGTCTTCAAACAAATCACTGCTACAAAGCTTTGTTCTCCAGGGCTGCAGAGCTCAAGGTAAGAACGGGCAGGTGGACACACAGCAAGAGCAGCTCAGGTTAAATTCATGGAAAAACATCCTAGCAATAACAGAACTAAGTTTTTGAGAGCTTAGAATTCATGTAAGTTTACAAAGAATGTGAAGCTTTCCAAGGGTGATTCCAGCCCAAGAAGTCCATAGGAACAGGGCTAACAAACTGCTTTTAGAAATGACATGGGTAAAACCACTCCTGTCTTTGAAGAGAACAGTAACAGTGACCTTGAGTTCCCTTCTGGCTCTGCTTCTATGAATATCCCCACTTCATACGTGGGAAACGAAGGCAGAGAGCGGTGACAGGCAGCGTCATCAAGCAAAACTGCAAGTAGAACTTAGGTCTGTTCTCTGCAGGGAAAGGAAGAAAGAAAGAAATCTGGGGGGAAAAAAAGAGGAAAAAAAAAAAGTAAATAGTGGGATTATTATAGGTTTTTCCTCCAAATTCTCGACTTTTCTTCATTGCTTCAGCATTTGAAAGGAATCATTACCTGCCATTCAAGTGTAGGTCAACTTGTCCAGACCAAATTATCCACTGTCTTAGAAAGGAGCTGCCTAAAGATGAATGGTTTGGCCCATACAGTTCTTTCCAAGCCAGTAAAATCCACTGGATTCTTTATAAATTTTTTGTCACATTCAAAAAGTAATTGAAAAATGCAAAAACTGTACGCTGAGCAGGTAAGAATCAGAAGGGGGTATTGGTCACTATTTTACTGGTGATTAGCACTCATAATTGCAGCCCAAAATAGAAACTAATTGCAGTAACAAGTTTTGTTCAAGAACACTGCTCTCACTTTGAGCTTATGGCCACTGTCCTCCACTTTTAGTATCACAGAATTGTAGATTCATGGAGGCATAGAATGGCTTAGGTGGGAAGGGATCTTGAAGATCAGCTAGTTCCAACCCTGTGCCATAGGCAGGGTTGGATCCACTAGATCAGGACGCCCAGCTCCCCATTCAGCTTGCCCTTTGGTATTTTTAAGAACATAGAATAGGCAAACAGTGTTAGTTTTGAATGGTTTCAGCCAAATCACAAGTGGTGCTTGTGAGATTCTAAGATCATATGATAGTTTAGGGTCTGTTTCACCTTATGTTGCCTTCCTGATGTATCCAAGCCTTACTGAGATAAGCCAGAATCAAACCCTGGGTCTGTGCACCCCTAAATGTAGAGGGGAAGGTGCAAGGAGAGGCACAGCCTGGTTTCCCAAGCTGGATCTGGTTTCCCATCCAGCAGCTGTACCCCACCCATTTAATGTGCTAAACCAGAAAAGTCTAGGCTTCAGGACTGGTAGAAAATTCTTTTGAAACTATCTTCTCTCATTTTCTTACAGAAAGTTGAGTTTTTCAACTAAATTGAAAACATTCACGGAAAGCATGTTTGCCTCAAATTTTTCATATTTCCACCAGAAAACAGCGAATCCAGTTTTATCTGCAAGCAACTACTGTCAACTTTTTGTAAAAAAGGAGTAATCACAAATTGAAAAATAATCAGTTTTTGATGCAAAGTCATAACTTTCCATTGGAAAACCTCCAAATTCTACATTTTAGACAGAATAACAGATACACAGGCGAGCTGTTAACTAGCTCTCTCCAGTACCAGTAAGAGTCTTCTACTGGCAGTGTCAATGCAGCACGGACTGCTGTACACAACTCTCCGACAGGAATCAGCTCCATGCGTGTGTTCCTATTAAAGCTGTGCTGGACAGTGGCTCTGAACTATCTTTTCCTTTGGCCAATATTTGTGGAAAATTATTAATGGACTCCATAGTAAAATTAGTTCGTTGGGTCCCATTCTGTCTTCAGTACCAGATGATTGTGGAGGAACGCAGCCAGTGAAAGAAATGTACTGTGTTGGCTTATTCTGCACCTGGTCCCTTCTTTACAGCTTCTTCAATAGGAGAATCTGTAGAAGAAATGAACCTCTGGTTTCGCACATAACAAAAAGCAGCCAGTGCCCTTTGGCCTGGGGACTCGGAGTGGTTTGTAGAGCATCAGGTGGGGAGCGTGTGAGGAAAGCTGAGAACAGGGCCCAGCTCTCTGCCACCTCCCATCACTTAACAACAAAGTGGTGTTTTCTCTGTGCAGGAAATTGGATCTCAGTCTTTAGAGGGAAGACAGCCTAGAGAGCAATTGCCTCTCTCCTGGCCAGACATATGCCAGTAAACGTTGGCATTAGGCACAAAGAGAAAAGGACGAGAGATTTTCCTATTGACCTTTGCGAGCTTTAAAAAGGCTCCCATTGGTAATGCTAAAGGCAACATACATTATTGTTCAAAAGAGAAGTGCCTCTAGCAAGTTCCTGATGGATAATAGTGGTGTTTACTTAAGGAAGCTGGGTAATCACAAAGGTTATTTTTTATTGGGTGCCATCCTTTTTAGCATCCCCGTACACAGCCGACGTCAATGTGTGTCATTAACAATGACTTGTAAAAGGATACAGCAGTTGCTAAGGAAACCTCAGCTGCACAGGAGCTAAACAAATAACAGAAAATTAAGCAGGGAGCAGAGGCCAAGAAGGGCCTGATTCTGCAGATCTTCACTCATGCAAGCAGCTGTAGCTGCAAAGCCTTGGAGTTTGCTAGGAGATGTTCAGCTACTCATATAAGAAAGTTTGAGATGCAGATTGCTTGTCTGAGACTCCTCAAACTTTTGCAGAGATCAGAGGCAGCGTACAGTAGAAACAGCACACAGCTATTTCTGAATATAATAGAATATAATACAGGCCTCTGAATATAATTAATTGTCATTTGAAAGCATCTGTGTAATCCCTGTTGTGGTATTAATTTCGCTGAAAGATGTTAACAGGAAACTCCAATGCACGTTGGTTGATGGGATGTGGTTTAGGGGGCATGTGATCATGGGCTGGAACTGGACTTGAGTTTCTTTTCCAACCATAATGATTTGTTGATTCTATGGGCATAGTTGTGATGGGCAGATGGTTGAACTTGGTGATCTTGAAGGTCTTTCCCAACCTTACGAATTCTTTGATTTTGTGATACATAGCCTTCAATCAGCCATTAATCTTCAGGAGGTGTGTAGCAGATCAGACACCTTTGGGCATTAATGGGATGCGTCCTTAGGATGCACCCAGGTATCCCTGTGTGCCTCAAAGAGGGATTTTCATGGGAGGTCCATTTGGTGGCAGTCAATCACACCATGAAAGAGCCCCAGCCTGCAACAAACACCATGTTTGTAACAAAAAAGCATAAAGTTATAACCTGAGCATGGTGGAAGCAAGTATATCAGGTAGGGTGGTGAGCCTTGAGCTCAAAGGAGGTAAAGCACTTTATTGAAGTTGTGATTTAAAACTCATTTAGGTAAAGGGTTGCAAATTGCTGAGTAAACATTGATTCTTCAATCAGATTTGTTTCAGCTCATTTCAGGTCAAGAAGGGGAATGTTTTGCCTATGCTGAGTTAAGGCATTGCAACCAAAATAAGAGTGACCATTCTGGATTTGTAGCAGTGTGAAAGTTAGTGAGAAGGCAGTGAGATCTTTAGAGGAAAGGACGCTCTTTTCATTGAACCCAGGACAATGGGACCAGGATTACAGGGTGTTACCACGATACAAACGAGACACAGTATTAAGGAAAACAAGTGTTACCATAGAAACAGCTGATAAATGGGCACATGCAAGAAATTTGCCCTTAATTTGTGTGTTTAAGTGGGAGGGGAACTATTTTGATCCTGCTTAATTGCAGCTGATCCTATTTAATTGCATTTTTTTTTCCTACCAAGTCCAATGTAGTGTCACAGCAGCAGGGTAAAACTTCAGTAATCTGTCATCTTACCTCCTGCCACCAAGAAACTGAGGGAATGAGAGATGCCTGTGCTAACTGCCATTTGCAACATGCACTTATGCTTGCCTCAGTTTCACCCATCTACAGCAGGAAAATGAATGTGCATGGGAGAAATATCACCTCCTTTGCTTGAATGGGAATAGGATCAGGTCCTGCGCTGCAAAGAATGGGGGTAGTCTTTTCCTATTTGTCCTTCGCAAGGTGCTAATGCTGATTTTAAGGTCGCAGGAGAAAGAGCTCTGCATTTAGCAAAGCGGAAAAACAGCAGCTAAGTGTGGAGAATCGGAAACCTGATTTGAATAAGAGTAACCAGATTGTAGGAACTTTAAATAGAATGGCAACTAATGTAATTAAAATGAAAAGGTTCAAAGCACATTAAAGGCCATTAATATGCAATAAGAAAATTCTTAACTTGCTATATCTCCAAATACGCCGTCCTGAAGGTGAAAGGAGCAGTGCCCATCAAACCAACTCTTTCAGGGAGGGCACTGGGTTCAGTGCATGAGAAAGCTTCGGTTGCAAAAGCCTTGGGTGGAAAGTTTGGTTATTGCACGATGCTTGGCACGATGGAGCCTTGATAAGGAGTGCTAGGCACACTGCAGCCATGGAGCAGATTCATGTGTGGGCTGAACAAACTTGTCCTTCAGTCTCCCAAGGTCTACCAAGCCAGATAAATGCATATAAATAAGAGAAAGGGCCAGGCTGGTTCAGCTGTCCTCATGAGCAGGCTTTGTGGTGCTGAGGGTCATGGTTAGTGGGCATGGTAGTGATGGGTTGGGATTGGACTTGGGGATCTTTGGTGGTCTTTTCCAACCTTAATGACTCTGTGATTCTGTAGGGGTGGTGGTGATGGACTGGGGTTGGATGTGATGATCTTAGAGGTCTTTTCCAACCTTAATGATTCTATGATGCACAACTCCTTTCATGGCTGGTAGCAGTTGCTTCAAAAGAAGGCGTGCTCTGCGCTGAGGAGCTCTGAAACAACCAGCCTGCAGGGAATCTCCTCCCCAGACTCCCCTGTAAGATGTTAGCTTAAGTCCTTATACCAGATTATGGCCCTAAATATAGCTTCATTTCAGAAGCAGATTTTTTATTTTAGCAGTAGAAATGGATGACATTTTTTTGGACTGCGAAGCAGCGCTAATAGCATCGCTCTTCTAACATTTTTCAAAGCTTCAAACAACTAAATGAAAAATCCCCATTACGTATTATCCTTTCTACACTGAAAGGATTAAAACCAGCTAGTCAACACAAGCCCTGCACATCCTAATTAACTCCTTTTCTTGTAGGTTTAAATGAATCATTTAAGCTCCCTGCATAAATATACATTTCACTTAATGGAACTGGAATTTTGCCATGGATACCACTCAAAGCAGGATTACACCTCTGTGCATCCGAGTAGCTGGGCAAATACAAACTCTTGGAACCCCACAGAGATAGCAAGAAACTCTTGGAAGAGTAACAGAAAGCAGGAATTGATGGATGGCAAATTCTCTTTGCGGGGACTGAAATATTTTGGTTTGGAGGTGTCGTAGCCACCACGGGGTGGGGAGGCAGAGACCACACGCGCTCACTCGTACCTACACACACGCTTTGAATATTCTCACAGGAACTATTCCCAAGCATATGTTTAACAGATCAGGTTTTACACAGCACGTCCCACCTCCAGTAACTGCCGTGTGCCAGATCGCCCAAATTAAGGACTTATATTTCTTTTGCACGATGACAACGCAACTTATCCTCCAGCGGAGGTCTTTGTATTCCTGCTCAGGCTGTTGCCTAAGGAGAGCTGTGAGGCAGTTTTTTGGACCTTGCATTTGTCAAGAGCTGCTCAGACGTGCTGTTTTCCAAGTGTTGCTACTTGAACTTGGAGATGCTGGGTGCTAACTGCCTGTTTTAGCCATGGCGACACAGCTCTCCTTGAATCTCAAAGGAGTGCTGCTAAGTGTTCATCTATTCAGTATGTGGTGGCTGCAAGATGCTTTTTCCTTCTGAGAGGAAATCTTATAAAACAAACTAGAAATAGCATTTCCAGTCTCAGTGGGATCTGTTTCCTACTAAGATAAATAAATAGGTTTATATTTATATTATTTATATATATTTATAAATAAATAGATTTAGATTTAATAGATAGCTATGATGATAGTAAACATCTACCCATTGTAGTCACATCCTAGATATTTACATTGTTACAGCATTAAAAAGCTGCAGTTTTAATCCTACATAACAGAAGATGCTCCTACAAAGAGTCCATCCACAGCTTCTTAAAGATAGTAGTGTCATGGTAGAATCTTCTGCTCTGGGAGATGCAGGCGTCTCTGCAGTCTCTACTGGACAGCAGGGAAAATTCTCCTTCCTCTTCTCCTTAATTTTGGTTCCTTTCCTGAGGATCTCACTAAATCTGACTAGGATGGAAACACAGAGAGGCTGTGCTTAGCGAGTGGCAGAATGGGCCCAGACACAGTGCTAGTGGATGTCACAAGGAAGAGAAGGAGGGATGTGTCTCAGCATTAATAAACAGCAGTGAATCAGCAGTGATGGGCGACGTCTTTGGCTGATGTATGTCCATGGAGCTACGTCACTAGTGGACACCACATACACTGCTATATTTGTTACATCTGTATCTGGCCTTTCTCATTTTTTGCAATAAAACTAGTTTTTGACTTCTGACAATTTGCCTGCTAAATCTCCTGTTTTATTACGTAACTTCATTGTCTTGAAGCAAGGGATGAATCCCAATGATTTCCATTCTCCTCCCAGCTGCTCTTTGCTATTCTATAAAGGAAAGCCAAAACCCAAACGCGACCCAGATGCCTAAGTGAATTCTAGAGACTGGTAGGGTTCAATATTATAGTTTTTAGCTGAGAAACCAGAATATTCTGAATCCAGCAATGGAAAAGTATCTGGAACCATTTCCGATTGGAGGCACAATAATGCTAAAAGAGTGGATAACTAGGAAGTTTTCATAATTGCATCAATTACAGATATGACCACAGTCCATTTTGCATTTGAAATGAAATAGCTGTTCTGGGTATGAATATCATCACATACTGGTGTTGTTACTTGATATGAAAGAAATCTTTGACCCTGAAGGCTTTACGAAATCTCTTCTGGAGTCATTGGGACATTTGTTCCTGCCAACTCGAAGCACATTTTCATAGCCCAGCATGTAAGGGTACAGCATTGAGTGGTCTGAAGACGGAGACGACGCTGGACTTCTCAGTGTCATATAAAGGAATGACATGGATGTCATGGATGTCACAGAAATTACTGGGTTTTCAAAGAGAATGTATTTGCTTCTGATTAAAAGTCCAGACCAGAAGTAGGAAACTTACGCAACGAAGTAATTAAGCCAAATTCCTCTCGGTCCCTGCGTGCCTCATGTCCCACCAGGCAGAAGCTTCCATTCAGTGTGCCATGTTGTTAGCCAGGGCTCATGGAGTGCATTGCCATGGGGTCAGCTGTGAATGTGGCCCTTTTGGGTGACACCAGAGGGTGAAATACCCAGGCTGGAACAGAAAGCAAGGTAAAAAATATCAGTGACATAGAAAAAAAATGCAATATTAAGTCTTCATTTTGACATTTTTTTCATTAAGCTTACGAGGATTCTGTACAGAATCCTCAGTGGGACTGTAACACTTCCACAAAATCAGGTGGAAAATAGGTTCATCAGCCTCATATTTTTAAGTCTCGTACAACTGTGCCTTGAATTAGCCCACTCCCTTCCAATGACCTTTCTTGCAGCATATTTTGGATATTAAGAAGAGCTGGATCTGGGGCAGAGCAGTTCACCCCTCAAGCCAGGAAGCTGAGATGCAGCCAACTCAGAGGAACTTTTCTCTCTTTTTTTTTCTTTTGGACCATGCACGTTGCCAAAAGATTAGAAATGACAATCATTAACAAGAACAAGAGCCAGGATAGGACAAAATAACAGAGGGAACCACTGCTGGAAGTGCTCCTCCAGGGTTCATAGAGGCCAAGGGGTTCTCAACCCTTCTCGTAGGGTGGATGATGTTTTGGTACTGAGATTCTCTGCAGAGAACATGATCCCACGGACCCCACCTCTCCTTCCACTGGAAAGAGAGACAGCTTCAGCAGTTTGCTTACGTGGGAAGTGACGGTAATGAGGGAGAATTGAATGTAGTTTTAGCTGCCTTTAAATGATTTAACAGCTGGATGGAAGGAGATGTGACCGCCACAAATGTTGTTCCATTGGTTTTAGGAGCTGGACCGGCTTCCAAGCAAGTGAGCCAATTTCAGAGCTTATATATGGTGCCTGTGGGAATCCCAAATCTGAGCACCGAGTTGGGACAGTTATCTTCTTCAGGCCTGTGATGCCTCCAGTGACATTGACTTTGTCACAGAATCTGCTCAAAACCCTCCTTGGTGAGATTCATGTTACATGGGGAGAACTTTCTACCGAAGGTTATGAAAAATGTGTGCAGGTCCAAGAGAAATCCGCTGGATGTTCCTCAGGGCAAGAAGTTTTGGAACAACTAAAGAGTTAAGGAGTGCAGTAGAAACACTTCTGGAACAAGTGTACAAAAAGAAAGGGGGAAAAAAAAGTGCAACTGAAGTTTTCATAGAATTTTTTTTTGTTTCCTTGAGAAAAACTATCTTTGCATTTCTTGCATTTCTGTTTTATAAATTCCAGCTCTATCCATTCCTTCCGGTGTGGGTAATCGCACAGCACTGTGTTATGCTTCAGAGTTCAGAAATCTTTGTCCTTGTCTAAACTTTGCACTACAGGCCTTGTTTATGAGCTGTCTGGAGAGGATCTGAAGCTCAATGGGGCATTGTTCAATAAATAATAAAAGCCAGACACAACGAGGTTGCTTTTTAGATGAGGCCTCTCCCACAGGAGATACTATATGTGTAAGAGCATGGGTTCTTCCTCTGTAGAACATAATTTATACTCATCGAATTAACTACCACTCTGACATTGTGTCATACGATGTGATTTATAACATCACATGTGAAACATAAAGTCACTTTTTAAGATGGGACCTTGTTGTGATTTAGATTCTGAAGGAAGCTGTAATTTGTTCATGTCCGTGAGATACAGAAGTGGCATTCTGCTTCACGCTTAATAACAGAAGAATTAAACGTGGGCCTTCCTGACCCTCCTCGTTGTGCTGAAGAGTCAGATTTGTTCAGATTTGTTCATTCATTTCATGATAAGCACTGCAGTACTGAAGCAAGGGGTGATGTCAGTCTCACTGGCAATACCTACGCAGTGGTCAGAGTTAATGGAGCAGATGTTCAGATTTTGTTCGCCCTTGCGCAAGGCCCAGATTAGATAGTTCTGTTCCATAATCACTCTGTTTTCTTCTGGTCAGTAACACTTAGTTTCATCTTCACTGAAAACACAGTTGTTGAAACCAGATATGTGATAAAAGCATTTCATGATAAAGGAAGCAAAGCTCTAATCTCTCTGAAATCCTGTTACCGCGCGGTGCAAGTGGTGACAAACCCCTCATTCCAGGCAATTCCTGATTTTTGAATAGAATCTGTATCTTTCTGAATCAAAGCACAAAATTACAGCCTATCCTCTCGCATTATCGCTTTTTCTACGCTTCTGTCACCCATCTGCTTATTGCACAGATCCATCAGCTTCAACCTGTTCATTAGTTCATCTGCTTGAAAGACGCAGGGATCAGGTATAAAAAAAGGCTTAAGATAATATGTCATCATCTCTTGGAATATGAGATAAACGATATTAGTAGTGAAATGTGCCGTAAATCATCTTTATCTGCACAGCTGGATGGGATTTAAAGGAACATGGTAAAAAAGACAAAACGTGTCTTTACCTTTGCATTATTCAAAGTGCCTGAGGTCAGACTGTGGCTTGATCTAACACAGCTTTCATCGTGCTTCCTTGCAGAGCTTGTGCTGTTAGAAAGGCTCTAACACTACTACTTCTCATTTTGAACAAGATTCTGCCCTTGGACTTCTACTTTGTCTGCCAAGACTCTGATTTTGTCCAAATATTAGAGGCTGTATCAAGCTCAGGAGCAGGTTTATGCACCCCAGTTCCTATCATTGTCGGTAGTTTGGCTGGGAACCAGTGCAAAGGTGTTGCTGAGGCTTTTCCACTCTAAGACAACCCCAAAACAGGTCTGATGGTGAGCAACAGGTAAGCAGTGAGGAACAGGGAGAAAATTTGACATCGAGATGATCTTGAGGGCATTTCTGAGCAGGAGGGCATCCATAGCCTTAGTCTGGGTGATGTGAGGATAGATATGGCTAAAGCCTGGTATGTCAAATTTTAGACTAGATGATCTCAGTGGTCTTTTACAACCCTCATGATTCTGTAGTTCTACGATTCAGATGCCAAAGTAAATCCACGTGACAGATAAATCCCACCTGGAGCTCTGAGTTGTTCTTTTCAACCTCTTTCAAGGACGGATTCTTAAAGTTAAGATGGCAAACATAAAATAGTTGATCAACCAAATGCACCACATCCCCAAAACCAATGAAAACAGAGGGACTATTCATCTTCGTTTCAGCGAGGTTTGGATCTGGTCATGGCTTTGGCCTTTGGCTGGGAGAGAAGTGGAGAGTAAACACAAGTGAGAAGTGGGCAACCAGGTATGCAACTTCTGCTTGTGATTCACCAGTGAATAAGTGCTCTGTTTGGCCAGGGCGTTGAGTGGCTGCATCCACATGTCCACTCTTGTTCAGGTTGTGCTCACAGGAAGGCAACTGCATATTTGTGGCTGGCTTCAGTTGGGAAAGCTTCATTCGAACCAATAAGGATCCGTTTCACTCTACCACCATCCCCACCAAAAATAATCTGATATTTTAAGAAGCTTGCGCTGCAGATTTCCATGTCTCCAGAATAAAATTGCATCTTTGCAGGGAGAGGAGGAAAAGGAGTCTCAAACCAAAGCATTTGGGAAACCACAAAAGGCTGCGGCTGACATCCATCTTCTCATTCAAGCTGGATACACTGGAGCAGCAAGTCTTACTCAAAGCACAGAAATTAGAAGCAGCCTGCACTGACAGCTTCCCAAAGAGATCTGCCAAGGGCAAATTGCAGCCCCTGTTTGACCATTGAGGTGCTGAGCACATGAGCACAGGGATGAGTTGGAGGCAGGAGACAAGCTGCCGAATGGGGCGTCAGAGTCCTGTAAGAAGCCCCAGTAGATCCTCATCACACCTCTGGTCCAATGCAGCCCGAAGTCGATGTGGGTGAGGCTTTGACCACAGTGGGCTTTGAATTGAACTTCCAGAAGTATTTACAGCAATGCAGCTCCAACAATTTCGGCATTGTGTCTTCCTAAATGAGTACAAAATCAGGCCTAATAATGGAAACTTTTCTGAGCAACCTGATACTCCACAGCCTTCTACACGCAGAAGCAGAGGGATAATAATGGTAATAAAATAAGAGCCATCCTAAAGGCATGATCCCAACTGTTACCAGTCTCATCCAGACCCTTCTGCCTGCTGTTTGCCCTGGATGACTGCAATTTTTGTTTAAAAGGGAATGTACCTAGAAAGTACCCTTTTTTTTGTGGAGACCCTATGCAACATTTGTGAAGGAATGTGAAAATTTTTCATCTCCTCAAATTGCTCAAATAAAGGAAACTTCCATCAGAAGAGGGTCCCAAAGGACAGCTGAGATGGGCTGCGTTTAGGGGCTCTCAGCAACCCACATAATGCCAGCAGTGCATGAGGAATGGTCCTTCTGCAGAGCAACAGGAGGTGGCTCCAAGGAGATGGTTCCATGTTGTCTACATCATGCAGGATTATAAATTTAATTAATCCATCTTCATTAAGTATTTTGAGATTCTCAGAGTTACACAGCAGCATCGTATTTACTTTCCTATTAAGGAAAGCAGACCAAGCGAAGGAAGAAAAGGGAGCCTTAAAGACAGCAGCAAAGCAAAAAGGAATAAAGATTCTGTGCAGAATGTTTTCTCAGGTGTAAGAAAAGGGAAGGCTGTTTGCAGCCAAAGACATCAAAGGCAGGGAACCCCCTCCCCAAGCTGTGCTGGTGGGGTTTGGTTGCGCTTGGCTCTGCAGCCAGCAGTGACTCAGAGGGACGGGGAGCAATGTTTTTCATGTGTAATCCGGAATGGGTAGGAGCCTTTGTTTGGAAACCTTTGCAACTCCCTGAGTGAGTTCATCCCAGTGAGGTCAGCAGATAAAACATATTGGAGACAGGTGCAGAAATCACCCTGGGTTTTTCACACAAGTGTTTTAAATGCTCCTTTTGGATTGTGTCTGCTCTGAGCTTGGTTCTCTTACATCATGGGGCTGCTGGATGCAGTGAAATGGTCTTGTGGTTATGGTGCTAAGTACCCCAGAACTCCTTCTTTCCATAGCCGTCCTAAATGGCTCCATCTTACACCCTCATCTGCAAAGTGGCAGCACCTGCAGTGCCCTGGAGAAGTGACCTCCTGGTGTCAGCATTCCTAGTGCTGATTTCACAGCCTTCCAAAATTACTTAAGAACAAAGAATACACAACAGTGCATTGCTCAACAGTTACACCCCACAAATGTACATGGTTAGGAGAGAGAATTCCTCTCCCACATGCAACAGAGCAAGACTGAAGGAGTTTGTATGACACAGCTTAACAAAATGACCCAGGACACGTCCTCCTCATCCCTGTGTCCCTTTGACTAAGGCAGGGGCTGAAGGCATTTGGGGGTGAGCAGGAATGTGTAAGCATGGGGCTGAGTTGGAGCACTTTGAAGTTGCATGGGCTAATGAAGAGAACACTTTGTCCTGGAAAATGGGAAGTCGGGTGGGACTGCTGGCTCTGGATGACCTGTTGTGTAGTGCTGGCTAATTTGCCCATTGTCTCTCTTGTCTATTTAAATCTGAAGCTCTTGGGGGCACCATATGTATTTACACAATGGAGCCACGATTTCCATAGCGCTCGTGCTAATTATCCAACACAAATAATTAATGGATGGAACAAGTTCTGGCTCCAGAGCTGAGCTTCTAACCACCTGCCCTGCTCATGACTCTAGGCCAACTTGATTGCAGCGGAGTGAACACAATACCATGAAGAAAGCCCAACTTTTTTCAAAATATAAAGGCTAAATATCCAGTAACCCGAAACCACATCAGCCCTTTTCTTCACCTAGTCTGACTCCATCCTTCCATAACTCCTAAAAACAAATGGTCTAATCAAAGACCAAAACATTAACACTGTTAACCACCGCTGGGTATTACCGTGTCGCAAGAATAAGAGCGGCAGCAGCAAGCTCTTGGCTCCATGCCATCACTTTATTACTTATTACTTATTTTTATATAGCCTTTGGCATGGCAAGAAGTCCTTCTTTAATTATAAACAGGAATGAAGAAGCCACAAGAGGAAATCATACGGTATTGTAGCCGGATAACTGGTACTGCACTGATTACACAGGGGCTCTTATCAAAGCTGACACAGTGCTGGGGCTGAGCAGATATTGTGCTGGAAGCCACAGGCTGTGCGTGGGAGAGAGCCTCGAAGCGGACGTAAGAGCAGTGTAATTCTGCTGAGTTGAATTCTCCATGGAGAACTTTTTTTTGTTTCCTTTTTTTTTCTCTCTCTCCTTCTCTTCCCCTGCATTGAGGAAATAGGAGAAAAGTAAAGACAAGTCCCTGGAGATGAAGAAATAAGATGAATGTGTAACCTTTTCACTTCTGCTTTCAGCATGTTGGGGGAGTTGGGGGGGGGGAGAAACCGCAGTGTGACACAGAGATGAGCTCTGGATGTGGACAGTTGTTTGTGGAAGCATGAGAAAACTTCTGAATCCCATATAAGTCTGTCCCCAGAAGTGGGTGACTGCTGATCCTCTTGCCAAAGCTTTGCCAGTCTTTTGGAAGGACCATCAGTACCACTTTCTCTGTAGGCTCTCAGTGCTCAGCCTCACCAAGGCTGCTCTGAACATCCCATAGAGTTCCAGAATTAGTTTGTTTGGGTCTCAACACAAAGTCCCCAAATGGCTGCTGGAGCAAAGGCCATAAATCTGCTTTTTTAAAATAGTTTTTCCACCTCCAATAGGCTTTGAGACCATGGGAAGAATCCTAGTGCTTTGGATGCTGTTCTTTCCATGGGTAAATCCATCTCCAGGGAGGAGAAGAGCACGAGACTGTGTCTGTCCCTGTTTCGGTTGGAGTTTCAGGCCTTCTGCACTGCTTATTATGGGTTGTGCTTTTGACATGGGTAATATTGGCCTGGCACATCTGATTGTCTAAAATATGTGGGGAATAAAAAGGATTGACCTGCTTCGATAACTGCTACTCCCACTGCGACCAATGATTCTTTTTCTTGAGATCATAGAACCATTGAGTCCTTAAGGTTGGAGAAGACCATCAGGATCATTAAGTCCAATTGTCAACCCATCCCCACCATGCCCATGAGATCTTCCCCTTCGATCAGATACCAGCCCTGCCTGTACATTTAAACACAGTGATCACAGAATCACAGAATTACTTGAGTGGGAAGGGACCCTTGGAGGCTGTCTGGTCTGACCCCCCTGCAATGAACAGGGGCACCCACAGCTCCATCAGGTGCTCAGAGCCCTGTCAGCCTGACCGTGGGTGTCTCCAGGGATGGGGCATCCACCATCTCTCTGGGCAAACCATTCCAGTGCTTTACTACCCTTATCATAAAAAACTTTTATTGCTTTTACCCAGTCTGTATCTCCCCTCTTTTAGTTTAAAACCATTTCCCCTTCACCTATCACAACAGACCCTGATAAAGAGTCTGTCACCTTCTTTCTTACAATCTTGCAGCGAACCCTACAGAGGGTCAGAAGCCTCTTAATTTTGTGGGGCCCTATATTAGCAAAATGAAACATTTAGAGCTTCATTGTCTGCTTTTTTTCCCCTCAGTTCCCACTCTTGATTGTTTTTCCAGCCAAACTCATTGAAGGCCGATAAATAATAGTGTCAGAGCTGCAGACATCTTCCAGCCCTTTTAATTTTTTCCCAAAAGCCCCAGATACCATCTATGCTGATTGAAGCCAAGCACTGTGGAGGGTTGGTGAATGTGAAGCTTTCATTGCCTACAATCTATAAAGGAATAGAAAGCCAGAACATATTTTTATTGTGCCCAAAGGGGATTCAGATCAAGGGTTTGGATGAACTTCCTTGTCTTTCTTTGCTCCAAGTACTTCTTTCTTAAAACAAAGTAGATAATTTACTAGTGATTTGGGTGATAATGTGGAGCCAAATTCTTGGTGGTTTCCTTCAGTTAGTTCCCTCAGCAGAGAACTGTGTTCTGGTGACATCTCAGGGCTGTGGAGCAGAGTCAGACAGATCCCACTGCTCTACCTGGGGCTACATCTGCTCGCGGGACGAGGCAGAAAGGCAGAGGGGCAGAGAATCCTCCTGAAATGGAATGAGCTGACAGCTAGGGGATGAATCACCTGCTTCACAGTGGGAGATTTCAACAGTTTCTCTCTTTCCCTAAATCACTAAAAAGCCAGCAGTTCCGTTATTTCCCCCTCCATCCCTGCGTCTTTTGCACAGTGAGAGGGCAAGGGCAGGCAGAGTCTCTCCAGCAGCGAGCAGAGGATAAATAATGAACCGTGCAGAGAACATGGATGAGATTCCATCACGCATTCACTGCACATCCAGCGGGGATGAAGGAAAGCTGTCACGCTTCTAAAGACACTTTGAGGCATTTTGTCCAGAGGTTAAAGCACAGCCTCCATTAGGAAGACCAGACGGCGCCCACTGTCCACTCACC
The DNA here is from genome assembly GCA_028571105.1 of Tragopan temminckii. Lineage (NCBI taxonomy): Eukaryota > Metazoa > Chordata > Aves > Galliformes > Phasianidae > Tragopan > Tragopan temminckii. Next base: position 288,670 of record JAOWBP010004587.1, read on the forward strand.
CGCCAATCCGCTTTGAGATGTTTACCGTGGCAATGAAGAACTCCAACTCCAAGATCAGTGTGATGTCCCAATGGCCATAAGAATGCCCACATGCATTTACTTAAATGCTAAAGCAAGTGTATCCACGGTTTTCTTTGCTAACATCCCCAGCTGCTACATAGCATTCCTCCTCCACTTACATTACCCAGACTTGTTAGCCATCTATCCATCATATTTGTACTCCTTGAGCAAAATATTAATTTGTGGCTTCACAAGGTGCAGTGATACAGAGATCTACCAGGTTTAGAATTTAGAATTCAATAGAGATGGCTTCTAAAAAAATTTGTTTATAGTCCTGTTTTGTCCTGTTGCCTCTCTGACCCCAGACCAGTTGTTTTCTGCCTTGGAGTCTGGTCTAATTTAGCCCTGAGCTCAGGTGAGACCTTTAAGAGCTGTTGTAATGCATTTTCGTCTTAAACACCTTCAACTACGAATGGACAAGATAGACAGAGGAAAGGAAGGGAAAACAGAGGTGCAAAAAATGATATAAATTGCCCACCGATGTGCAGTGCGGCGAGAAATAGGCCATGGGTCTCATAGTGCCTTGTCTTGCTCTGAAATACTGATGGTGAGCTATGTGAATATTTACAGCCAATGGCTGCTGCCTGGTGTGGATCTAAATGTGACTTTTGCAGCGTGAATATTCTGATGTCTCATTTAAGGGATATTTTTGTTTCCATGCAAACACTGGCTCAGTTTGGGAACAAATAAAATTCAATTTTCAGTTCAAATAAGCCCTTTATCTGAATGTAGTTAACCATAAATGTGCTGCTAATGGGCTGGCTGGTCTTCAGATACTACGTTTGCCAGAATGTGTGGCTGAGATTATGAAATACGTGTATCTGAAGTACGAGAACATAAGTCTGCTCATAAAGGGAAGGCAGGTAATATTAACAGCCTGAGATGATAAAGGGCCGTTGTAGTCATTAGAAGAGAGGTTAGCTGTGTTATCAGCAGGGCAGGGAGCTCCAGTAATAGGTCATAGCTGGAATTTATTTTGAGGGTCTGCCACTCAGCAAAAAAAAAAAAAAAAGGAAACAAAGCAGCAATCTTGCTTCTGTTCACAGAGAGCAGGAGCTTGCCAGCCAACGTCTCCTCTGCCATTTAAAAGCAAATATAGAGTCATAGAGTCATAGAATCAATAAGATCGAAAAAGGCCTCTAAGTCCAACCCCAACTCATCCCACCATGCCCACTAACCATGTCCCTCATTGCCACATCTCCATGGTTCCTCCCCACCTCCAGAGGTGGTGCCTTGTGCTGATACTTAGCCCTAAAGTCCTCCAACAGTGAGACAATGGCATTGGTCTTCCCCTATCCCTCAACTTTCAGCTTTCCTGATTACCCTGATCCTTGGAGTGGTGCCACAACCTCCATCTATGTCCAACATGGATTCACCTCAGAGCTCTTTTGGCACTGAATCAGGATGGTGGAGGCTGTATTGGATTTACTTTCTCTGCATTTTCAATTTTAGGTTTTGTTTCTTCGGGAGATTACTGATTATGGACTAATTGCATTATTTGTATAAAAGAAACCCAAACACAAGGACTAGCATATCCTAGCTGCTGTACCACATATGGACCAAGATATAATCACAGAATCACTGAGGTTGAAAGATCGTCTAGTCCAACCATCCACCTACCACCCATATTCCCAACTAAACCATGTCCTGAAGTACCACACGTACACATTTCTTGAACCTCTAGGGGCAGTAAGTAGCCGAAACTAAATGGCAAAAATGGTAACAGCATAGAATATCCCAAGTGGAAAAGGACCCATATGACAAGGGACTTTCCTCTAACAGGTGGAAACTGAGGCAAATGATCTTCCAGGCCTGACCTTGCAAGCACGTACATGTGTGCTTAATTTTAAGCATGAGTGGTTCCTTAATGTCTGTGATTTAAAGGATTACTCATGCTTAAAATCAAATACACATGTATGGATAGAGAGAACTGGATCTCCAATCTCTGTGCCTGAACTGGGCCCATCTCACTTGAAGGCAACAGCACCTCCTATGCTTGTGCAACTCAGTGTGAGCACTAAAACAATCTTATCAGCAGCATCTAGAGGTTGTGCAGCTCTTAGCACGACAGATACCTGCAATTATTTGGAACCTCTGCAATAATAGCGTGGGGAAAGCTGAGCTCTGAAGTTGTGCTGATGCCATCGTTGGCATCTCCCTGCACCTCTGGCTTCTCTGAAATTCCTTTTTAGGATCTGCTCCAGCCAAGGAGCACAAACAGCCTTACCATGTTTTATTCATGCACCCCAAAAGGGCTCCACTTTAAAACATTCTGCCACTTCTATTCCCTTTGTGTAAAGTAATTGCACTGGGTCTGCTTTGAGGCTGGGAATTATGATTCCATGTGAGATTGACAAAAACTTTCTTCCACTCGTTAAGATGTGCTAGCAAAGAGAGGAACATTGGTGCACGGCAGAAAATAGTACTCCTCTCAGCCCCCAATTATTAAAAATGGGTCTCAATTTAAAGCATGAGGATTTTATGTTCCCATTTAAACCCTTCTCTGGCTTAATGCTGAATATTCTTTATCTTTATTCATGTCTAAGCTCTTTTGAAAAATCCTCCTACGTGTCTTCAACAATATCTTGGAATAATGAATCCCACTGTCTAATTATGAATTTTTTTTTTCTCTCAAGGCTTTTTTAAAATCATTAAAAGGAAAAAAAAAAAAAAAAAGGTACAATCCAACCCCACAGTACCTCCTCAGCAAAAACTCTTAATTCTGCTCCGGTGAGTGAGCATCGTCATCCTCTTATAGGAACAGACAGACATACTGCATTGGGCAGCTGAATAAAGCCAGGGATTAGTGTATGGCTTTATGCTGAGTCCTGGTCTCAAATGCAAAGTGGTGCAGCTCAACCATTTCTAGAGGAGAGCTCTGAGATGACCATGACATGTGCAGCAGGTGTGTGATTGCAGCAGATTAGTGCATTGTAATTTTCCCAGCTCCTCAATGCAGGCAGTGGCGTAGGATTTATCAGCAGCACCATGTTACCAGCACGTCTTCCAAATTAAGGAGAAAATGTTCCATCCTGCCTTGTTTAAGCAGAGGAGAAGAGAGCTTGTTTTTCTGTCAGCTTTTTCCATCAGTGAGAGTCCATCACCATGGACCACACATTGCGCCTTGCTCTTTTAGGACAACAAATGCTGTTTCTGCCTTTCTCTGTTGCTGAAATGATGCAGAACAAAGCAGCAGCTCAAGTTTGATGTCCGCTCTTTGTACCTGATACAGGCCTTCTGTTAGGGCTTACACTTTTATTTTTAATCGTAGAATTAAAGACTCCTTGGAGTTGGAATGGTATGGTCATGTAGTCAATGGTCACACAGACGATTAAAGGTCATGTAGTCAATGGCTGTCTAATCAGTGGTCATCTAGTCAATTAAAGCTCATCTAATCAATGATCATCTAGTCCAAATGCCATGCAGTGAACAGGGACAGCGGTCCCCTTAATGATCTTCTTGGTTTCTTTCCACCATGTAGTGGTAGGACTGAGTCCCCAGATTCATCTTTCTCCCTGATCTTACTTTCCATCAGGATGTAGGAGCTCGGATAACCACACACAGCCATCCTCGGTGAGGGATGGAGCTTGAGCCGGAGCTCTCAGCCCGCTCCCCTGCTCTGCACAGTGGGATGCTGAGCAGCTCAGCAGCGCTGCAGTGCTTAACAAGCAGAAATCGGCCGTGGTGCAGTGAGGGTTTTATGTAACGTGGGAGAATAGGGGAACCCAATGTCTAAGGAGGGAAAATTGCTTCTTCTATAATGACTGTTCCGCTGCTTAGTACAGAGTGGAATAATTAGGGTTTCTTTTCTCTTTAATTAGAAAATGGCAAACATAGATTAATCAATTACAAATGCCTCTTTATACTGCAGTGCACTGTAATTAACATTACTTAAATGTGTTAACAAAGTAGGAGGCCTGTATTTGTAAAGCAACTTCTTGCTGCTTTTTCTTTCCCCGGATTCCCAGCTTGCAACATGTCTGAACCTTTTCCGTTTTCCCTTTCTGCTCTCCCCCCTGTTCCTTCTGCAGAGATTTAGCAGCTCTCGATGGGATTTTCAAACCATTATGGACCGCATAATGTTAACGAAACTGTGCTGTCCAAAACCCTTTTGGCTGGAGGAATTAACCCAGGGGAAGAAGTGGAATCGGGAAATTCACTGGGGTCGCACACGACAATAGCAGAGTAAAAATCCAGGAAATACAATAACTTGATTCATTCCTTGTTTCTTAACACCACTGCCAAAAGTGTGATTAAGTCACAAAGAGTTCGATTTGGGACACTTAGGAACAAAACCCCGGCTCCATTGACATGGTCTATTTTCAGAGTACATCTAGTGCTTGTGCTTGCTGCGACGGGCCGGCGTTTAATAGCCTCAGAAGTAACAGAGGGACAAAATTAGCAGAGGATGGAGCAGGGGAGGGTGAAGGGAGGGCTTTGGGATGGAAGCACAGAAACAGCAGCACAGGAGGAAGGCAGGGGGCTGCTCACCTGCAGCTGAGGCCGGGCAGCGCTGGGAGCAGCGCCCGTGGCTCCTCCATGCATTGCTGCCATCTATTGGGAGCAAGTGGCTTGCTCTCACCGAGATGTCCAACCCTGCTGAGATGAGACGTGCAACCCCACTGAGATGTGCAACCCCACTGAGATGTCCAACCCCACTGAGATGTCCAACCCCAGCCGTGGTGAGTGCATCACCTCCTTGTTGTGGGATCTTCAAGGCTGTAGTGCTTTAGGGCATACCCCTTCTGCACACGTTGCTTATATCCCATCTCGGGATATTCTACGATTCTATGATCTGTGAACAGCCCCACGTTTCCCTTCTAGACTCCCAGGTGTTGGCATTGCTCCATCAGATTCGATTTTGTGGTGCAGTGATTGCAGTAAGTATGGATACATAGGAAGCATTTGAAAGTAATGCTACTTAAAATTTGAATGCTCCAGAAAACTCTGACCCCTTGCACTGTTTCTGCGTCACTATTCCGAATGAGTTTTGAAGGAACAAACCAACCAACCAACCACATGGTGACCAGAAAGGACAAACCTGTGGCCCCAGGGATGAGAGCTGTGTGCACGTGGTGCGTGCCCTGCTTGAGAGCTTTGTGAATATCAGGTTTCTGTAGGTGGCTGCCTACTCCTTTCTTCTCCGCTGTAATTTAAAGACACTCAGCACCTTGGATCTGCCCCAAGATGAAATAGGTAGAGCAGGGAACGGTATCGCTCGCACGTTCATCACAGCACGAAGCCAATGGAAAAACAGGTTTTGCCATTATCTCATGTCTTTGTCCCAGTGAAGAATAAGGCACAGTTCAGTGTTTTCCACCCTACCTTGTGGGTGTGATGCATTGTATTGCTTTGCCTTGCACTCATCGCTTCATCTCAGGCAGGTGGTGATGCAAATATGAGCATCTCCGTTTGGCCAAGAGCATCCCTATCCTCATTCTCTACAGTCCCTGTCTCTTCCCTTAGACTGGCAACAGGTCAGCCCCTCATGAACAGCTCTTGGTGATGGCTGGTTGCAAGATGCTGTCATTTCGGGGGTGATGGGCACCGCATCAAATGAAACAGAACGTCGAGTCGACATCGTAATGTTCGAATTATTATCATATCGTAGACGTCACGAGACTTTTGTGACGTTCGCAGCGCATCATTCACATCGAAAACGCCAACGGCGGGGTGCCCTCCGGTGACGATCGCTGAGGCTCCACCTTTGATATCAAACATATAATCGGCTCGCTCACAACAGTAGATCGATCTTTTAGCATAAGCAAATCACTCAATCGACAACAAAAACCACATCAAACTCAATCCCAACCTCAATCCTAATCCCAACCCC
>JAOWBP010004587.1:294662-311676 GCA_028571105.1 Tragopan temminckii
CCTCCTCAGGCAGTAGCTGACAATTGAAGGTCAAAAAAGTATCCGGGGAAGGGAGACTGCGTGGGCAGAGGGCGGCTTTGCAGCACTGCAAACGCTATGGGGTAGGGGCTGCAGGCGGGGCAGTGCTGGAAGGCTCCCTGCAGTCCTGGCTCTTGGTTCTTTCTCTCGCTTTCATCTCCTCTTTTCCTCCCCCCGCTGCACGTCCGCCCATAACGCTTGGTGCATTGCTTAGAAATAAATTCCCCTACTTTGAAACATTGCTAAGAATAATGTTTGTACGGTGCAGACTTTCTGTGGGCTGCATAGGGTGACTTGCACTAGCTAACAGCCAGACTTTGAACTCGTCGTGGATGGATCAGCTACACGGGCGATGGATCAGTAAACTGGAAAATAAATAAATGAATAAATAAATAAATAAATTGCTGGTGCTGGAAAAAGCACTGCACTGCTACAGTTCCATTGCAGTGCAAAGCTGCAAAGCTGAGGGGGTTTGGTTTTAACTCCTCACTTGGAAAGGTGCTGAAAACATGTCTGTGCCTGTGTTCAGCAATCTGTGTTTTTAAGGTGATTTGCTAAGGGACAAAATCCTTCCCCAGAATTGCCTTTCGGCACACACAGCTCCTGCTGCTGCTGCTGCTGTGGAGAGTTGGGGAAGTCCGAGGGACAGGGTTAAACTTTGCAAACCACATGGAGAGTCGGACCTCTGCTGGCTCATTAATATGATGCTGTCATAGGACTGCAGCACTGCAGTCGGTGGAGAAGTCAGAACTATGCGAGGTATCTGCTGGGCTGTATTTGCAGGCATGGGCAGCCAGATCTGCTGTGTAACCTCTCTGGAGTTCTCTCAGAAAGAGAAGGTTTTCTGATAATAAAAGCAATCATGGATTCTAAATCTGTCCCATTAATTTTGGTAGTTTTCTCCATAGGCAGACAGCATCCCTTTTGATTTGCTTGGAAGTTAAAACAAAAATGCTGTCTATTATGGCATTGCATTTTCTTTCATTTTATAGAAAAGATAAGTTATGAGCTGGTTTATTGCTCTTTTTTCCACTGATAAGGAAATATATCGGGAGGGGGGGAAGGGCAGAGCATGCTTTTATACATATATAAATGTACAGGAAAAGCAAACATATGGTTAACAGAAGTGCTTGGCAATTTTTATTATCCTTTTAATGCTCTGAAAACAAATTAATGGAGTTGAACAGCAAGTTAAGGAGGGGCAGCTGAACTTAGCAACAGAATTCCCTTTAATTAAATACATTGAGGCATGGACTCTTTTAAATCCATTTACCCTGTATGCAAAGTGAATTGTTGCTTTATAATCAAGCAGTGATAGCACTTGATTTATTTACTGCATATTGAAATCCAAGGAGTGCAATCTTTTATAGAATACAATAATATTCGTGCTATTGACTGCCTTAAAAATAAAGCTATTCAGATAAGAAAAGCTTTCATGCACGCAGGCATTTATAAGCATGTAGAGAAATCCTGAAACACGGGACATGGTTTTCATTTAAATACATCCTTGTCATATGCATTTATGATCTGAATGAGCTGCAGGTGGGCTGTGCTCCTGCTCTGTGATCCTGAAGGTGATCTGAAGGTTAGAATGAGTCAGGGAAATCAGCCGAAAAGATTGCATTGCTTCTGATGAGCACCCAACTCCTTTTTATCCGCGTCCCTTTTGGAGGTTTTCAAATGAAGACGAACGTTTCTGCTCACAGAGAACTTTCTGCCTCCAAGTTTAACAAGAGCTGCTGCTTTGGGGCAAACAGCAACACAATGGAGCAAGGCATGGGAGGAGCAGGCACTGCACAGAGCTGGGGATGGGCCAAATTGATTCTCATCTTGATTACACACTGCTGACAAACCTGCAGTAAAGAAATACTATAGAAGGATGGCACTGAGTTCTGGAGGCTCCGTAAAAAAAGGGAAATGTAGCACAGGAGGTGGAGCTGCACAGCAGCCTGGCTGCTTCCAGATAAAGAGGTTTAAAATGTATTCAGCGATGATGGACTAACTTCAGTGGCTTTTAAAAAGTGATAAAATCAGATAAAGGGTTTTTATTTTTAATTTTTTTTTATGGAGAGACAACCAAATGAAGAGCACCGGGGAGATCATCCAATGGGGATGGGTGGAACTACCAAAAATATTTACCAGTTTAAAGACATTTTCTGTTAGTGAGTGGCTGCCTGTTTGTAATATAAGTCAGACTTAAGCTTAAGCTCAAGAAATTTAAGCCTAAGTAAATATCAGTGATATTCACACAAAGGTATAACTTTAGTAGGAATTGTGTCAAGAGGAGGAGGAATAAAGCAGTGGGAGTTTGCCCCCCCCTACATCCCATAGCAGAGGGCAAAGTCAGGCAGTGTGACTCCCATTTCTGCCAATCTGTATCAGCAGAAGACCTTGGCATCCTGGCACCTTATCTGATCACCATCAACTGCGAATAAATAATGGCCCAGATAATCAGCTGCCATAAATTGGTTCTGTTCCAGTGGCGTCAACAGAACAAGGACGCCTCGGTCTGGCTGAGGATGCCCTAATAACATTTATACAGCGATAGCTTTAGAAGAAAACATTTAGATTTATGCAACAAGGGCCTGATCCTATCTATATCCTATATATGTGTTGCTGGATACCTTCAGTCTCACCCATGCAATGAAGGGGATGCAATGGGATCCATGCAATGCAAAGGGGATGAAACAAAAAGGATTCAACTGTGGGCATTTTGCTTTGGCACATCTCAGTCTCTCTGGACGTGGGGATGAGCACAGCCCAAGTGATGCAGCGGGGGCTGTTTGGTAAAACAGCACAGCACAAAGCACAGAGCACTTGTGCTCTGAAAAATTTATACCTGTTTTCCTTCTGCGCTGCATTGGGCTTTCTCAAGGCAGAGCTCCAAGGCAGCAGGGTTTGCCTAACGCCATCCCACTTCACATTGTCCTTCAGACAGTGGTCTCATTTCAGAGCCTTCAATCAAACATTTCCAGGTGCTTGCAGTATTTTCTTCGTGCAGGAACGCATTGTGTTGCATCTGAAGGTAATAAATTTCTGAAAGCACAGTCCTAAAGCAACATTTACATTCAGTTTATGGAGATTCCTTACAGATTTCTGCAGATCATCATTAAGCTCATTGCTGCTCTTCCCTTTCTTGGATTTATTTGCTGCAAAAGCAGTTATACTTACAGAGCTGATTTTCACTCCATGTCAATACCAAGAAGGATCTCACAGCTAGGAGCTTACTTCAGTAATTTACTGACTTAAAACAGCCAAACTTTGACTGTATCACCCATGTTTTTCATCAGTGTTTTCCTTGCACTTTTAAAACACTGCACTGCATGTTTGTTCTGTAACTTCTGTAATGCAGTGCTCAAATTCACAACCACTCCCTGCTGTTTCAAAGGGCCAATTCTCCAGGTTGTGTGAATTCATAAAGGGAGCAGCATGGCAACTGGAGACTGCAGTGGAGGACTGCAATAGAGTGTTACAATGAATAACAGAAAGATGCTCACGAAAAGCTTCAGATCCTGCTTAAATCAGTGCAACTTTCTAAGGCACTAAGTGGCATGATGGCATTCACCTGGGTGAGAGGGAAAGGAAGATTTCATGCTTTCATCCCCGTGGCACCCACCCACCTTCCCATTTTCCACCAGCAGATTCAAGCAGCCCTGCCCACCATGATCCAACTGGATGCTCAGCTCAGTTCTGCTTTTTCACACTGCTCTTGGACCAATCAGCTGCAGAACTGCGATGAACTTGCTATGAGAAATGCACAAATGAGCTTAGTGACCATGTTTCTAAACCAGTGTCCATGGACATTAAACAGAAATTGGAAATCTTGATTCCTACCAGAGAATTATTTGTAGCAGAAAAGCCAAAACGTGACAAAGCACAAATAAAATTGTCTGGAACAGACAAATAAAATTGTCTGGAACAGGTGAAGGTTAATGACGTAATCCACAGTGAATGTGCACCTTTGACAGAAAGGGAATGAGCTTAGGTGACAACACTGAACCTCATCTTCCCTCCTGGTGCTCTTCTACAGCATCAGCAGAACAGAGATGACCCCTGGTGCTGCAGCTCTGTTGTAATGCAATGAGGTAAACGGATTTGGGTCCAGATGGACCATCAGCTGCAGTGAATGTCCAGCCCAGCCTCCAACGAGACCAAACACGTTACTGTATCCCCCAAAAAAGAGTCTGTAACAGAGAAGCATGGTCAGAGTTTGCATGGTTAAAAAGAAGTGCCTGTGGGGTGCTGCAAAACAATTTGTTTGAGAGAACTGGAGTGGGTGGGGAGAACACGATGGGTGAGTTGGGGAATCGCTGCACCATGCCCAGGGCTTGGAGAGCTGCAGGGCTTGACATCACAACTGAGGTCCGTCAGCTTAACTCACCCTGCCTGTCTGCTGGTCTGTAATTCAGACCACTTCTTGATCCCGTGCTGAACTCCATACTGAGCTTCACATGTGGTGTCTCTGTAAAGCCGTAGCTCTGATAGGAACTGGATGAGGAACTGCAGTCTGCAATAGCTGGCTGTCTGCAGTCGTAACTTGGAGTTACAGATAGCAGGAAGGCAGGGGAGTGAGATGGGGAGTATCTGCTGATGTTCTCTAATCAACAGGAAGGAAATGGTTGCTCTCAGGCTCTTCTATCTGTATTCAAAGCATTAAATCACCCAATTCTGCTTTCTGATCCGGGTCCACAACAGCCCCAAGGATGTGAAGGATCAGCTCTGCGCTTCGGCCCAGGTGAAAAAAAGCTCCATTTTAATTGGCTTAAATGGAAAGCAAAGGAAATAACTCATCTTTGTTCCCTCGGCGCTTCTATACTCATTACTTCATGGCTCGTTGGTCATTTTCCCTTTGTGTATTGTTATTATCTGACGCTTCAAACCGATCTGCCCTGAAAGTCGCCGTACAGAAAATAGCACAGGTCAGGGGAGCAGTCTTTTGGTGATGGAGTGATCAAAAATAGCTCTTCCTACCTAGTTTTGAGAGGTTTTTTCCTAGCCTCCCCTTTCTAAAAATACCATTTTGAAAGGTCTCCGTTGCTTCCTTCTGCAGGTACTTTTCCTGAGGCCATGCGTAGCATAGGGCAGAACTATTTCCAGGGTGTCACATTAAAGGGTGATGCTCTGAGTGCATGGCCACCCCTCTGCAGGCAATCACCAGGCTATATATGGCAGCTGTTCCAGTTTGTTCGTGGGATTGGCTCCTTTGTATGCATTTGGGTTTATGTCCTGTGTCTTATCAGCTTTTGCTTTAGTACTTTCTGTGCAAAAAGCAATTGCTGTATCCTGCTTCCCCACTGTGACATTTGACTTTTCTTTCTTTTATTGACTTGTGCACTTAAATATGGATGATTCTCATGTTAAAAATAAAAAAGCCTGATGCAAGAAAACACGTTCTCCCCGCTAGTCTAATTTGTATCTAGGTTAATTGCTTTCCTGGTGGATGTTTAATTGATTCACATAGAGAAACCCAATGGAAAGCTGTATGATGTTGACGACTCTTTATAACTGCAGTGACTCCCTTTTCTTTTTAATTAGTCCTAAAGAAGGAAGCTACCTGATGGAAGGCTACAGAGATCTAGAGGTGATGTTTTGGCCTTTTCTTGCTTCGATTCTGTACATAACAATGGTTTATTTTTTTGGTGCAGACCTCTACAGTGAACACTGAGCAGAGCTGAGTGGTTTTTCAGGTAAGGACTTTTTATAGCAAAATGAAGAAACAAGGGACCATGAAAGTGGCCTTGATTGGAGGTGTTACCTCGTGCAAGGGCTTCATGGGTAGAAAATCTGAGAATTTCATGCTCTGAATTATCAATTTGTCTGAGGAGCCATCCTGTGATTCCACTTTCCATCTAATTGAAACAGCATGTTGGTATTTTGCCTCTTCACACTCATTTGCAGTGTCCTGTTTGGCTTTCTGGTCTAACCAAATGCCCATAGCCATTGAATATTGCTGGGACCACACCGTAATCTGCAAATGTACAACTGCACGAGGGCTGGACTTGAACTTCACTTACACGAGGGCTGCTGTAGCAATGGGGCCAACTCTTATTTGTTGTCCACATTTCACTGCATCACCTTTTGAAACTGTTCCTTATGCACCCATGAACTGAGAACACTGCCTGGTGCCTTTCATGGCAGAAATGTGCACTGTGCATATCGAATTCCTGATCTCTCTTTGAATTTAATAAGGAATTATGGGGACGGGCGTGCTTCGTAAGGTATTCCTTCCATTTCAAAGACTGCATACAGAAATCTGAGCTGCTTTTTGACCGGAATGTCAGCTCAATTTCTCCAGCCGTATAACATCTAAGGAATATTCTCAGAAGAAATATCTATAAGCTGATTAGGAGAGGAGCAATAAATACAAATCAAATCGAATCATGCAGACACTTGCAGGAGGAAAATCAATAATTTTAGTAATGCATTTTGCAAACTCATTTTATTGTTTAAAAAAAAAATATATATATATATATCTATATATAGCTCCTTAGAAGTCTTGATGAAGCAATCCTCCTTTTTGTCTCAAAGTTCTCAGCTGCACTAAAGCTCTGAAGTTTTAAAACAGATTTTAAAGCCATGGGGTCAATACAGAGCAAGAAGAAGCTGGAGTGTGCAGAATATACAATGGGATGGACCAGAGGTGCCCACCCAAAGGTGCACTGCCCCATCCACAGGGATAGAGCACAAGAGAGATGTTTGTAGGGAGCTGCCTGTGGAAATTGTGAAATGATTTCATGATGTGATTTAAATATGAAAAAAAAAACAAACAAAGGTGATTTTTAGTGTTGTATTTTTTTTTGTCATTGGTGACTGCTTTGGATGATCAATCATTTGATTATGTCAATGACTCTGCAGATTTGCGGTAAGGCAGGAGCTTGTTTTCAATTTGGGATGGAAGGAAAGGACTTCGAAAACATGTTTTTCTAAATTTGGCAGTATAAAATGTAATTATATATTCATTGGGAGAATTACATTCATTGGATTCCTGGAGCATTTCATTGCTCTGATGCTCCGGCATTTCTGCTCTGTATGTATTTGAATGCTCATCTTTCAGCACATTCCCCACTCTGACTTCTTCTCTTTCTTCCCCCCATTACAGGTGAGTGTGAGAAGGACCTGCAGGTATAGAAAAGATATCAGTGTACAGAAACTCAAATGAAGGTCAGCAATGCTGTGAGCAGCGATGCTGCAAGACCACGACATGCAGACTTGGTAGAATTTGCTGCATTGCTTTTTATTTTTGTTTTATTTTCAACTTTAAGATCAGCCTTATATCTGCACTAAGTGGCTCCATCACAATTAAATGCATTTAGAAAACACTTTCCTAAAAGACTGTGAGTTATCACCTATGAATTTCAAGGTCATCTTTTGATTTTCATCATCCTGTCTTGAATGGCTCCTTGTGGAGCATTGCAATGGGCATTGCAGATTATGTCTGAATTTTTGCCGGACTCAAATGTACATTTTAGAATTAAAGAACAAAGCAAACAAAACTCCCCCATCTGATCTCCTAACCTGATTTTCTTTAATAGCCAATGGGAATTATTTAATGTTTGTGGAGCCCAAGAGGATGCTTTATCTAATAACCCCATCTCTTCTGACATGCCATAGTCTGTTCTCATCCCTCCCCCCATGTCACTGCCTTCAAGTCAGCTCTCACTCATTATACCAGTGGCCATGATGGCAACAAGCAGTTCCAGTGACTCACATTGCTTTTTTCCCACTGATTTTTCCCTTTTCAAAGCAGTGCCCTCTTCTACTGACAGTAGAACCACGTCAGCTCTGTAGGTGCTGCTGTTCCCTTGTTCCTACGTTGAGAAACATCAAAATGGTGAGCTGGGGATCCTGCCTGCCCATGGTAACGTTTCTCAGCTTCTCCACGCTCTCTGGAGCCACCAGCTCTCCTCTTTGTCCTTAGAGTGGCATTGATTGCTGATGTCAGCCAAACACCGCTTGTGTGAAATTCAATGGGAGTTCAATGGGCAGCCAGCAAGATTTCACTGGGATTTAATGATCTTGTCCAAGGTAGAAACCAATTGATAAAGCTCACCTCTGGTTCAACAGACCTTGCACTGCCATAGATCATTCTCCTTAACTATCTTCCCCCCGGCCAACAGCTTATTCTGAATGAAACAGTCTATCCTGGTATCGCAGCCTTTTGGGGAATCCAGGCATTTTCCATACACTTTGTGTATTAGGGAGAAGTGGTACCTGCATGCTGTGGCTGCTTGGTTGCAGCACATCAGGCTGTAATTTAGATTCATCGTGCAACTCCTTCCATCTGTGCTATGAGCACTGTTTGTACAACACAGACACAAACGATGGGCTATTTTCTACATGCGTGCAGAGCCAGTGAGCCTGCTTTCAGTCTTCATCCATGAGCAGCTATTTCAATAACAGTTCTTGCTAATAAAGTCGTTACCCCAGTAAGGAAGTGGCCTGGTCTGCATGGTGGTCAGTCAGGGCTCTGCATATGGGCCGCCTGGTAGCGGAGAGCTGCGGCTGCATCGTTCCGTCTGGCTGTGCTCCTGCTCCTGCCTAATGAATACAGAGATAATGAGACTAATGAAACTGTCCTCATCACAATGCACTTGAGATGCACTGATGAGAATTGCTAGATTAAAGGCAGGCCTTCTTATCATCTCTCAGTAATGAGAGCAACTCATGGATGAAGCTCTTTCCTTCTGCCTCGGTCTCATCTCTACCCCCACAACAAAGCAGGTTTTCCTGGTGGTGTCCATTGAATGAGTGCCATTATGGACATAGACCAATGCTGGCAGCTCTTTCCATCTTAGGAAAAAAAAAAAGCTTGATGGGCATCCATTGGATTTGTGAAATGAAGTCGGTATTTAAAAACACCTTTTTCCTCTCCTGAATATTTTGGTACAATTATTCCATCATCATCACCTCTGCTCCCACCAGAAATAGGGCTGAACAGACCTTTTATTACTTCACACAGAAAGATGTGGCTATTGCAGATTCCTACTCAAAGGGAAGGTGATCCAGCTGCCTCCACCCAGGGAGATCACTGCTCCATTTTCTGCACTGCCAGCAGTGATTGCTGCCCCTGGGGCTGCTGAGATAATAATTCTACTGTGCAGCATTCAGCTCAGCAATTTGTTTACTCGTGTGGTGCATTTATTAGATTTAAACCTTCTCCATCTCTTCGCTAAACCCTAATTACAGCAATATTTAAAAACGTCACTGTGAGTTTAGTGGTTTTGGAAACTTTTGCAAGGGGGGAATGAGCAAATTTGTTGGATTGAGTTTTTAGCGCGTTTCCATCTTAAGCCAAAACCACCCTTTCTGGTCTCGGGCTTTAATTAATTCAACTAATTGTTCAAACAGGTCTGTAAATCAAAAGGTGCGATATGAACATTTCTGTCAAGATGAAAAGCTGTAATGAAAAATTAATGATTCTCATCAGCTGTCTGGCTTCTCTGATGCTTCGTCCTGACGCAGGCTGGTTGCAAGGAGAAATAACTCTGGGACTCACGCCAAGCTGCTTTGTCCAGAAGGAGCCTCATTACATTTTGAGATGGTCAGCTTGGTTGGTTTCCCACCCAACGCTCTGCTCACTGCCTCCAGCTCCCGGCTGGTGACCGACCTTGTGCAACTTCACTCTTGCACCGAATCCTCTTTTTAAGAACAGCTTAATGACAGTGTTTGGTTTTTTGTCTGAACGCATCCCCAACTTCTTTCCCAAAAAACTGTGGAGCTGCATTCTCTAGCCCCATACCTGCTGTCATTAACAGGAGAGAAGCTGATGATGGCTGGTCCTGCTTTAAACATTGCCCTGTGCAGGGCCCTCTTTTTTTTTTTAAATTTGTACTTACTGAAAAATGGATCTGAAAAATCTTTTTGAATGATCATTTTTCACCATTTTTCTGCATTACCTCTTCAGAATATACAAAGGAAATGCAGAATCATAGGAGCCTCTTGGCTGAGAAATACCTCCATGATCATTAAGTCCAACTAGAATCATTAAGGTTGGGAATGACCTCTAAGGCCATCTAGTCCAGCCACCAACCCATCCCCACTATTCTTACTCACAGGATCATTAATGTTGGAGAATTTCTCCAAGATTCCCAAGTCCAACCCCAGCCCACCCCCACCATGCCCACTAACCATGTCCCCCAGTGCCACATCTCCATGGTTCTCCAGGGGAGTGAGTCCCCGTTGCCCTTGGCAATGCACTCCAGTTCTTGGCCCATTCAAGCACCTGGCATAGTGCATTGCTTTGTACTTGGGTTGGGTGGTTTTAGAGCAAACTGAGTGGTTGAAAAGCAGAATTAAAGGAGCTAGACCTGCCTGAGTCAGCACGAGCTGGACTGGAGTGTTCCTTCCAAAAATCCCAGCTACTGCTTGATGAATTAAACATGTCCCAGCCTTCTCTTCATCGGGGAGCTCACCACTATTCTGCTTTCTAGGCTTTTTTTTTGTTGTTATTCCATCTGCAAAATCTAGACAGAAACTGGGAAACCCTTGGTGTGTAGCTTATGAACACTGAGGTTCTTCTGATTTCAGAGGAAAGGCAGCTGAGTGCAGAGGTGTGCACACTCTTATTTGCAGGAGGGAATTTTCTCCTTTTCATCCTTAAGAAAAGATGGAACACTGCTGAGCTGCACAGGAGTGGTGCACCAGATGTGTGAGCGTCAGACGTCAATAGGAGGAGAGGTGTGGAGGATGTTCTGGGTGATAATGGATGTGTCTAAGTGATAATGGGCTTGGAGCATGATTAATGGTAATGGATAGCATTTATATGTAATGCAAGGAACATGTTCTGAAAGATACGAAAATAGGGGTTTTTTTAAGATACAGAGTTTTAAGCTCTGAGGACTAGACACAGGAACTACTATGCAGCTATTTCATGCATTTTATCTACGGAAAAGCTCTGCTAATTAGAAGCTTATGAGGACTGGGAACTCTGTGGCCAGTTTTATTGCCATCATGCCAAATGATGACATTCCATCCACTTGGCAGTGTCCTTAGGCTGATATGGCAAAATAACAATTCTTAATTTGGTTTCGTGCATCAAAATCCAACAACAGAGCTCAGATAAGACAAATCAAACTGAGGAGTTCTGCAGGGGGTGTGAAAACCCAGGAAGGAGATTGCAGCCCATGGGAGTTGAAGAACACCAGAAAAGCTCTTCTCCTGGCTCTGATGGCAGACAGGGATGCTCTTGGGGCTGGAAATCTCAGATGCATTTGTTAAACTGGAAGCATCATTTTCCCATGCACAGTAACGTTACAATTCTTCAGAGCGATTGTGTGCAAGGCTGCTGCCCTTGCTGGCTTTGTACCTCTGGATATTTATAGATGATGAACTATATGTCATGTTACTTCTCCGGTAACAAGACAAGGAGAGAAACATCTGTGTCTGCACCACGAAATAGTTGCAGTAGGCTGCACACTGCTTATTGTTTGCCTTGATTTGTGCTCCTTTGGTATACATGTATTGATGCTCACTGTATACTTCCCACTGAAAATCTTTTGGCTTGCAACTTGCCATGAATATTCATCAACCACATTTGAGACAACTTCCCTACTATGGCAAATATTTCATTACTTTTAATTCTGCCGTCTCGTGATTTATTTATTTTTTCCAAAAGAAAAAAGGCCGTAGAGTTTTGTGAGAATATTTTGAGAGGAGTGTTTCACTGCTGAATTCTTCAGAACTTCAATTGCATTGAACTGTGGAGGAAAACAAGCTCAGGTGCATTTGTATCATTTCTCAAGGGGTTGCGTGCTGGCCATCAGGGGTCTCTATTTATTGATGGAAGGGCTGCACAAATAGGACTAAAGAGAATTATTTAGTTATAGTTAAGCATACAGGCATTGAGTTGTGTCTACAAGAGCTTTCACTGCCCTGCTATTGCACTGCAGCCACAGCACTGCATTCCCTCCTCCTTTCTGCTGAACCGACACGAGACGCAGAGCCCAACACACAGGGGAAGATCATTGATGAGCTGCCATTAGTATGCATGGAAATTAACGTGTGACACAAATAAATGAAGGCTGAAGTGGTCCAGGAAAGGCCAGCAAGATGAGTAACAACCAAGGGCTTTTTTCTGTGGTGGCTGAATCTGACTCTGCAGACCTTTTGCCTCCCTATTGATGGTTCCCATTAGGTTTCTGACCATCAGCATTTTACAGACCCCTTCTGCACTGACCCGAAAGACCAAAGCTTGAGATGGGATTAATAATAGCTCAGATCCAGCCCCATCTGCATTAGATGACTTCAGCTTCGCAGAGCCAATGCTAATTAAGCCCTTGGACCCGGCACTGTTAATGGTACAGCTTCCTTGATGTATTCTGAACAGAATTAGCTGAAGTGTTGCAGTGGGTGACTGGTCCCCAAGGGCTGCAGGGCATGGAACCAAAGGGGAGGGTTGTGTCCCAGATTCTGCCTCCTCATTTCAGTTCTGCATGTTTCCCTTTGGGCAGAGGACAGCCCTTTCCGTCTTACCTCTCTGAAAACACAGGGATGCTCTTGCAGGGGATGTCACTACTCACACAGAGACCTTTCCTTTCCTTTTGCTTTTATACTTGATTGCTCTGATGCATCAGCACTCAATTTCTCCCCTTCCTGCCTGCCTCCTCTCTCCTCTCTGGTTATCACCACTCTTTTTGCTTGCTTGCTGACCTCTCTCCCATCTTTATAGCAGTGCCCAAAGCTCAGTGGACCTCTGTACTATTGCTGTGAAAAGCATCACATTCACACAACACAACCATATTTATATACCACTCACAACGTGAATTAAAAACTCACCAAGAGCAAGTACTGTGAGCCCACACCCCCTGTAACAATCCCAGTAACCCTCTGCATCCCCCAGTTTGTAGATATGTCACTGGGAAGCAATGTGGTGCAGTGTGACCAGGCCCAGAGCAGCTCAGGCAGGGATGATGCTCCCCAGCATTTTTCATTAATCATCCCCAAAAAGATTTAAAGGGGAAGCAGAAGGGGTCAGTAACTTTATGCCTCTTCCACAGATGGAGACACTGAGCCAAGAGAAGAATGAGAATTAGAAAAACACGACTTAATGAGTCTCGTGCCCTGCCCGTTAGGAAACACTTCCATCTGTTCTACAGGGAATCAGCCACAGATATTCGACCAGATAAGCTGTTCCCATCTCTTTTGTCAGTGCTGGCATATTTACAGTACTTTGCTGGCACATTGCTTGGGAATTACAGGCAGATCCTCTCCAGCATAGTGGGAACAGGCGCATCACATGCTCCATGTTCCTGTCTAGAGGCTGCTGGCAAACCTCGACTTGGAGTCAATCAAGGCAGGATTTTATAACCACTTCTACCCCCACCCCCTTCTCACATCCCTCATTTGCATCCTTCAAAGCAGGATGATTCACATGGTATAGTAACCTACATTTGGCTTGGCACCGCTTAGGGGCTATATATAGAGGGCAGAGTCACCCTGCTCCTCCTCGTTGATCCACTTTGCTTTCTTCCAGGCATGCCCACGGTTCAGAGGGAGCTGGGAGGTTAAAAGAGCCGTCTGACATCGGGTTTGGTTCAGGTCTGCTCCAGGGCTAAGGTTGGGTTTGTGCCTTTCGTGGCACCCATAGCTACGGAAGAGCTCTGCGCCCTGCGTGCTCTCCCTGCAGCGGCCGTCTCTCTCTGAGCTGTTTCAGATGGAGAGCATAAAAGTACGGGCAGGCAGCATTGCAGCACTCTGCAGCGGGGAGCGGGCAGTCAGTTCCTACTGGCAGATGTTGGTGGTTTGTGTATTTCTGTGTGGGTGTAATGGCTCTGCTGTTATCTTCTGCACCCCGAGCAGCACCGGACTATCCACAGAAATGTGCCTTATTTTATTTTATTTTTATTCAGTTTCTCCTTTCACGTCAGCTGCAGGAGCCTTTGTTTCAGTGGCTTCCCAGTGGGAAATACTGCCCTATGTGCCCTGATAGAAAATAACCCACTGACAGCACCAGAGGGAAAGCCCAGCTGATCTCCCCCTTGACCCCTCCCCAAAACTTGGCCCCTCTATTCCCAGGTCAGCATGCAGGGGACAGCAGCTGTGCTGCTAAAGCAGCTTTATCGACACAGCTGTGATGTTCCATGGCCCAGTAGCTCTGGGACCCCACCTGCAGCATCCTTACATGCATCCCAATGAAAGCATCACTGGGGATGGGGTGAGGGGCATCTCCAGTCCCTCCATCCGCTCATCAATCAATGCAGCGTGGCAGGGAGGCTCTTGATGAGAAAGCTATTGGGAAGGTGAGGTTTCACTAATGGCAAGCACAGTACTACAAGGGGAATTCAGGCTCTGGCTTTTAGCTGGGTAATTCTCATGTCAGACAAGGGGCAAAGAGAGGATGAGGTTTGAATGTAAGAGAGGCATCTGTTGGATTTTCCATATTTTTGACAGTTTTTTTGCTCTGTTACACCAACCCCCAAAGGGAGAATGGGGAATGTTGCACCCCGTCCTGCAGATCCTCAGCCCAAGCACCCCACAGTGGCCCCACTCACCAGGGTTGCATTTCCCACATCAGACTCTGGCTTTGGGAAGTCATTGCCATGTACTGCTCATGGTTTTAATACAAAGGAGCTGGAGGGAGGATGCAAAGGTTGCTCACAGCTTGCTTGCCTTTCTCTGCATGCACCTGTCAAAGATGGATGGATCTGCCTTCAGGACACCAAACCCCGGTTAGGGAGGGGGAGATTTTGTTCTCTATCCTGCTTGATGTGTTCTTTGGGATCCTGCACAAACCTAAAGTCCCTGTTTGCAAAATGCAGGTACCAGTAACACTCTCCTTAGGGAGCTCCCAGGAGGAGCAGTGCATTAGGCAGCTTGGACCCCAGACGTCCTGCTTGGTTCATAATGAGTCCTCTGTGCACAGCTTTATGGTATATCTCATTCCTGTAGAACTGAAATATTACAGTGTGTGAAAGGGCCAAAGCTTGCTTTCCTGCCTGCGATGTTTTATTGCTTGCTGGAGCAGACTCTCCCCATCTCCCATTAATCAGAAACGTCTGAATCATCTGCAGCCTGCTGACCACAACGAAAAGCCCAACTGCGGGGCCGGCACTGGGGCTGATAAACTTCGTCTGCAAGCACACAGTGGGGAGGGTCCTCATGCAGCACAAATCAATGGCTGTCAGGGTAGGGGGAGGATGAAAGAGGCACCAGATTGAAGGCAAAACAATAGGGTTTCTGCCTCCTCCTTGCAGCCCAGCTTGTCCTGTGCTGTCCCCATCCCCAATGCTGTGATATCTTGGGATGTCAAACCCCTTTCATTGTAGCAGCAGCTGTGCAGGAGCTGGAGGTCAGTGCTTGTGACCATTGCTCCCATTGAAAAAAGCAATCCCACCAACTTATTGATTGACTGCACAGTTTTACGGGCAAAACTCAACGCTATTCCCTGCTGGTATTGATTTTGAAGCCTGGAGCAGATGGGCACAGCAGGTAAGGTTTGGGGATGAATGCATGTCACAGAGAGGCGATAGCAGTGAAACCCCCACGTGTTTAGGCTCGGAATCCCTGAAAGCATCCATTTGTGCAGAGCTGCTGCCGGCAGCAGATGCTGAGCTGCTGCACATCAGCGTCAGTTGGCAAATCTGTCGTGGTTTCGAGGACTTCCCAGTTTCCAGGGGAAGACCAAGCCCATATGGGACCACTCCCTGCGAGCTGCCAGCCTCAGCGGGATTTCAGTTTGGGACTGAGCATCCTTCATCACCACCAGAACTCACTCAGGGGCAAACCTCCCCTCTGCGTGGCCTGTGTTGGGAGCAAAGCTCCTGCTCAGGAAAACATTGCTTTTATTAAAGGTCTCACTTGCTCTTCAGGCACACTGCCCTTTCCGAGCACTGCTGCTGCACTGATGAATTATTCGTATTCTCCCTCCTGCCCTGACACATTGCTGGCAGGGTGTTTTCTTTACTGGGCATCACTCGGTGAGAAAGCAGGGCTTGGATGTGCATCAGTGCTCATTAATCAAACGAGTTCAGCTGCTGCCGTGCTGCAGCCTGGTGGCTCTTTGCCTTCTGTTTTTTTATTGGAGAGGCAGAGCAATGGGGACCTTCTGGGATGGGGGCAAAGACAGCGTGTGTGATGGGACCACCCCCCCACCAAGGACACTGCAGAAAGGGAGCACAGGAGCAAGCAGGATCTTCCTTTAAAATGTGCTGAGTTGTAAGGCAGGTTTTCCCTTTTAAAGAGACAAACACAAGAAATGCACCTTAATGGCAAAGAAATGCAGCTTTCTCTTTCTGTAAGATTAAATGCTTTCGTGTAATTGTGCATTAACCTTTGATCCTGCATTAGGCTGCTGCCGCCTTGCAACCTCCATGCTTTTAAGCCAGGATTGCAATTAGCCAAAGTGGCTCCTGACAGCCTTCCAGGCAACTCCCAGGGCTGTGCTCCCTGGGGGGGGGGATGGATCACCACTCCTGTTTCTGGGGGCTGGCGGAGGGGCTCCTTCCCTGCAGGCTGACCATAAGTGGGGGCTGTTGTGTGCAGGGGGGTTCAATGTGGCTTTCGGTCCAAAGAGCTTCCTGCTCGGATGCGTTTCTTTGCTGCTCTCCCACTCCCACAATTAGATTACAGCGGTGCAGGGACCCTCCCCTGGGTCTGGTGGATAGCAGGGATATTTATAGGAAAAGCTTTTTAATAGCCTGAGTTGAAAAATCCGGTTTAAAGCAAGCCCATCCCCAGGTAATTAAATAACCCAGCAATGATTAAGAGTATTGATCAGGCACTTCAGCCTCCTCCCTCTTCTGTATATGAGAAGTGAATCAGAGTGAAACACTCTGGGTGAAATATCCCAAATTCTCCGTTCAAAATATGTTTTCCTTCTTTATTCTTATTATAAGCTCCATTTACAGGAAAGCATTAAAGCCGCTCCCGAATGGCTTTTCTCTTTTTTCCTCCATGACTAAGAATGAAAACAAAATGTCAATGCAAAGGACTGATTGCAAATGCCAGTTTCCGTGCAGTTATTTCCCAAGCTAAATTCCCTGTCAGTGTTACATATTAG
>JAOWBP010004587.1:340706-356626 GCA_028571105.1 Tragopan temminckii
CACTGACTATTGAATTTTGGTGAAAAATGCCTGAATTCTTTCCACATCTTTGACAGTCTATTCTTTAAAATATTGATGACACCAGTGAGGTTCAGCTCTAAAATTCACTGCATGTTAAGCTTGGATGTTTTGTACAGCTTAGAATAGGTAAAGACAGAGCACAATTCTATTTCAGTAAACATCCTTTTGCATGTTTTTACCTTAGTAAATGCAAAGTGGCTTACCCAAAATTCAGACAAGACCAAACCACCATCCTACTCATGATGGTATAAGAGCATTGCAGGATAACTTCAAGAGCATTGCTCTCAGTACCAACCATCTTCCACATGTTTGCACTGGTCCCACGACTCCCACTTTGTGCATTATGAGCTGGAGAGACACAAATTGGTTCCCTGTGTTAAATCACTTTTGTCACTAGATGGTTTTTGCTTCAAACTTGGTATATCAAAGCAGACAGTTTTTTGTCTGTAAATAGATTTTCATCCTAATACAATCATATTTCAGGGGATGATTTTTTTTTCCTGTTAGTTTCTCATGCTAATTCCTTTGCTAGTTCTTCGCAAAATATTGTTTCCTGTCAAATAATGTAATACCTCCCTGAGACCCTAAATTCTGAGATACGGTTCTGTGCTGGATATGCTTGAGTGTTACATTTTTGCTGCAGTGTAGGCCGTGACAGAGCAACATCGATCTTCCCTTGTGTTGTCATCCCCTGGGATGACTGAAGAGTGGTATGGCTGAAAAGGTAGAAGTGGGGAAGGCAGGTGAAGGGTTTGGGCTGGAGGTACCGCTGTTCTCATGCTGGATGTAGGCAGTGGGCAAGGTCTTCTGTGCTGTTCTTGGGTTCTTTCCCAGCACCTTTTCTTCATGGATGACCTTTAGGAGGAGGTGACTTGCTTGATCTGTGTGTTCCCAACCAACACAAAGAGGCCAATTATTGTAGTGGCTTTGTGGATAAAAGCATTTACCATTTGCAAGGCTGGAGTGAGGCCAAGGAACTCATTTCATCCATCAGAGCCTTTCATTGGGAGTTGATGTTCAGGGTACAGCCTGGTGCAGGTGGAGAGTAGGCTTCTGGGCAATTTCTGCAAGGACATAAAGGTCAAATTGTGCAGTATGGAAGGGAGAGATTTGATAACTGATCAGCTATCATGCTACCAACAGGCTGTTCGTCAATAACTGATGATGAGCAGTACCTGCTTCTTAGCACCCATAGCTCACGTAATACAAAGCCTCACTTCAAGTCCAGTGGCTCCTGACCATGGAGCAGAGCTGTGGCTTTGAGGCAGCTCTTATAGCTGTAAAAATGCTCACTTGCACAAAATTTGAAGCCGAGATGAACTTATTAAACATTTATTAAATGTCATGCCACTCTCTCAGGAATTCTCAGGAGAATGGCTGAGGAAGGCCATAAATATTACATTTTAACTGGGCTCAGAAAAATGATATATTTAGTAAAGACAGCAATCGTGTAGATGAAACCCATCACACAATAGTGGCAAAATGCTGCCTTGCCCAAACAAGCTATCACACTGCAAATCTCTCAAAGTCATTGTGAAAGTTGTAATGCACAAAATCATGCTGAAATACAGGGTTCTCCCATGGACTTAGCAGGCTGTCTGCCTGGCATACAAAATTGGTGCCAAAGGTGATTATTTTTATCAGCATGTAGCTGTTTGGATATTAGAGCATGAGGTACAGAGAGGGTGCTGATGGATACAGAACTGTTAGTTATTTGGGACTGATCTCAGCACAGTGAAGCAGAAGCTCATTGTTCTGTCTGGAATTTTAACCACATTGTATACAGTTATGAATGATAGCGATGAAAATTAAACTGCTGCATTAGGAGTCCTTGGTTGTAGTGGATCTTTCACTGGAAGTATTCATTTGCTTAAAGATAAGCATGTGCTCAGTGCCTTTACAACTTTAGGGTGTCTAGTTATCTCTCATGCTCTTCTTAGCTATAATTTGTGAAGGACAAGAGCCTTCCAAAGAGCAAATATGTAACCCATCGGTGAAGGCATATTTGAAGTTGTGTCTCTTTCCAAGTCACAGAGGAGATGACTTGTTTTTGCCCCTAGTCATAGAGCCCTGGCTGTTCAGCTGACGTTGTAGCAGAACATGCTGTTATTTTTGTCAGGCCAAGCCATGGGTATCAGCCAAAAATCAGCGGTTGTGCAAGCACAGCAGCCTCTACATTACAGCAGGGGTAGTATTTAATTTTCTCTAATAAAGGCTTGCATGGCACAGAAGTAGAGGAGAACACAGCTGGGCTCACAGCTTCCTTGGAGCTGCCCTCAAACCCCTGCAAATCAATAAACAGATTATACACTGCTGACCCTCCTCTGTGGTTAATAATCACAGACAAAGGCAAAGCTTTTATGTCTTTGTGTTTTCAGACGGATGCCTGTCTGCTGATTGGGTGAGACAGCTTCTCAAGTGTATGCAGCTCATCAAATGCAGCTGAAATTCAGATTTGCAGGCAGATGACTCATTGGAGATAGGTCTGGCCTCAGCTGTGTGTTCTGAGCATCAGTCACATCTGATGCGTGACAGCAGGGAAGGGAATTCTTGATATTAATCTTGAGAGTCAAGAGTACTGATTTTTACGTGCACTGTGCTCTTGAGTAAGCTGTTTATTTTTCCTTTTCTGGGTTATCCAGGACTGCTGTAAAGCAGCAGTCGTTAATGTTTGTCCAGTAAAACCCTCAAGAAGGGTAGATGGCTGTAGAACAATGATGTGTTTTTAAGCCTTGAGTATGTAAGAAGCAAGAGATGTAACTTGATCTTGAATATTGTCTTTTTTCTTCTGGCAAAGGGGAAAAAATCAAAGGAGAATACATCAGAGCTATGTGATCTTGCAAGACAGCAGTATACTACACTTAATTAAAAAGAAAACCCTTTTATATCAAACTAGAAAAAAGAAAACTTTGGGGGGAAGAGAAGACTAAAGAAAAGTTCTCTTCTGGCATGACTCACTCAGCAGTAGCTGCACAGGGAAACTGCCCAGCTTTGAGAGCTGGCTGAATGAAACCACCCTGTGCTTAACTTTATGACCCACTGAATCCCAAAGAATTGAAGCGTAGGCACAAGTCAAGCAGGACAGATTTTTCCTTTGTAATACTCAGAGTGGGAATGCATCTAGAGATTGAGCAAGCAGTAGCTGTTTCCAAGTGATTTTTTTTTTTCTGGGTTGCCTTTACTAAAAGTATTTCCTACTGTAGAGCCAGTTGGAAGATATCCCTCTTATCATCAGAGGAGATGGCCATGGATGTAGCAAGAAAATTGGCCTGTTTTCAAGTCAGTGTACCAGTAGATATCATATCTGAACGTCTGTCACACTTCTGTAGGCAGTACAATAAATTAGAAGAAGAAATTAAACATCCCTAGGACTGTGAATGATGTCTCAACCAGTTGAAATGAGTTTCTTAAGCTGATGTTGGCTGAGAACAAAGAGGCTGATGTTTCTTGTTTCCTTATCTATTCTGCAGTGGTCAGCATAATATAGCTCTGGTGCCTTGAAGTAATCTCCTGCATTTCTCATCTCAGAATGAATTATAGAGAGATTTTGCCATAGCCACTGGTACACAACAGATGAAGCAGGGACTTGGTGCATGTGGAAACCTCCTGTTTTTCTTTAATATGTTTTGGGGGCCAAACTTTAGCTGGCAGAAGCAAGTGCAGTTCTGCTATGCTGCAGTATAACACCCATTTATACGTGCCTAAAAACAAACCTTTGGCTCGTGTTTAGTGACACTTGGGGAAGTGAAAACATGGCAGCAAAGATGAGAGGGAGTCATTTCAGGGATGTGAGCAGCTCTTGGTTTTTTGTTTTATAGCTGAGGACGTATTCCAAAAAATAGCTGAAGTCATAATAATTTAATTAATGCACTTGTTAATTGCATTTGGAAAGTAATTTTGGAGACATGTGGAGCACAGAAGGAGAAAGAGGGAAGCTTATAAAAATGCATGAAGAGCCAAGGTTGCAGAAGAAGAATGGCTTATTAAGAAAAGCAGAGTCACCCTATGGTGCTTTATGAAGGAATGTATGTTGTTGTGTCCTTTAGAGGTGATTTGTTACATGATCTACAAGCAGTTCTATCCCAGTACAGCTGAAAGGCAGGGTATGTGCACTTCAATCATATTTTTGAATGGAGAGCTGATTTTACTAAATATTATCCTGCAGTGCAAATAGTTATATAGCATGTCCTGTGGTAAACTGGCTCTGCAGTATTAAATGAATTGTTTTAACCTTCTGATTACAACGAATGGAGGAGTTATAGAAGTTATTTCTTGTGGGCATCGGGACTGAGCTAGAGATGGTTAAATCTTCAGGATGAACTTCTGAGGATTTACAGCTTGCTCATTGAGCGTGTGCTAGAATTGTCTCTTCTCCAAATAGGTGTCCTGTCTCCCACTGCTGCCACTCTCTTGGGGTTGGCGCTGCACTTGCCACCCCCCTCTGCCAATGCAAATCTTGGTTGGGAAGATCATCTCCCACAAGGGAAGGGTGGATCATGGTACCTCCTATACCTGGTTTGGAAGCACAGGATGCCAAACATCTCAGGTGTAACCAAGTCCTGCACTGAAGGCTTCCTTCTGTACCTGTGAGCACGGTGGGAGCCTGCAGTGGAATAGGAGATAGTTTTCCAATATTCTCCAATAAAAAGTAAGAGTTGACTATCTGAGCTAAGTGAATTAAGGTGAGATCCATGGATGCCCTCAGTTAGGATGAACCACTTAAAAATATTAATATAGGTTTTGCAGAATCAGCTAAATTTTAGTATTTTTCACAGTGGAGACATGCTGTGCTGATTTATTTCATTCCATCATCAGAGAAATGAAAATCTCCTTCTCCCAAAATAATTATCTACAGTGTACTGATGTATGAGGCAGTATCAGTCTGGATTTGCTGACCTTCAGACAATGGAGCTTTTGAAGCTTAGCAGCAGATGCAGTGTCCCTAGAGAGAGACTTGGTAATGAGGGTTGAGAGGGGAATGCTGGTCTTGAAGTCAAAAATATATGGGGTAGAACATAGTGGCTATATCACCGTTTGGGTTTATGCTCCAATTCTGCCCTTCTGTGTGTGGCTTAGAAGCGATGACATGGCATTCTGCTCTCCTCAGTGCGTAGTTGGTGGAATGAATTGCCTATTTGGAAGAAATCCTGCCATGGTTAATAAACAGTGAAGGTGCATTAGTAACTGAGAGATGAATTTCTCATGTTCTACACATTTTATTCGCTTTCAGCTGTGTTGTATTGTGCTGTCATCTTTTTTTCCTGCAAAATAGGAGTGAATTGAAGCCAGACTCCTGAAAGTCCTAATTCAGAAGAAACTTTAATATGCTTACAGCTCTGTCTTTACAAGGGAGAGAGTGAGAATGAAACCATCCTCACATCCTTTCCATCCTGGGCTCTTTCCTTTGCAGTCAAACCAGTGTTAAGACAAGGGGCTTTAATGAAAGAAAACACTGTTTACAGAACATTTGCTTTCCAAACACTTACGATTTCCTCTTGAATACAAGTGGGTCCTGAGCAATTCCTCCTAATTCTCTTACAAATGAAAAACTCTAAGAAAAAAAAAAACAACATTCATCTGCTTTGCAGTTTAAGTCACAAATAATTACTGCTTTAAACAATGTTGTTGTAGTTACTTTTCATGCTGAATAATGTGTCCTTTAGATTTGATTATATATTGCATTTATAGCGTTTAAAATGTCATTAATTTTGAGCTGCAGCCAATTGTTTTCTAATTTCATTTCACTTTGCATGGCTGCAGAAATGCTGTGATTGCTTCTTTCAGTGAGTGTTGCGGATTACATTTTCCTGCACAAAGACATTCCCATTAATTTTATCGCTTAATCCTGTGAAGCTTTTGTATGAAAGTACTCTTGGTTCTGACTCCTGAATTCCTGGAGCAAGATTTAATTGAGATGGTGGCAGTGGGAAGTTGTGGGAGTGCAACGGGAGTTCACTCCTGTACTTCCCATGCTGTTACTTCTGTAACTTCAGAATGTGAAAGCATCAACTCCAGTTAAGAAGTTTCATTTCAAAGTGTTCTTTCATCAAAAGTTACTTTAGTTATCCTTCTTCAGAATGTTGTCTTTTAAATTTTCAAGCATGGAAGAGCATTGCTGTGGTAATGAATGGGATGTTTCAGAATGGGGATGTTCTGAGCAAATCTTTGTTTTGAAATAAAAATGCTCTCTCCCAGCCACAGCCCCTCCTCCCTCTGCCTGGATCTGAAGGTAGTGAATAAGGATGAATGATGAATTTAGCTATCCTGATTAACTGTCGTCTCTAATTAAAAATGATTCTGGTGGTTCCAGGGGAGATGTTGCATTTAGTTTCAGCATTTGGGGGAACCTTGGAGTAACTCGGTATCATCTACACCAGTCCAGTGAATGAGGAAGGCTTCCTGCATTAGCATCAGCCTAGCCTGGGGACAGTCATTTCTCCATCTCTAAAAGGCTTGCTTTTGTGTCTCTGTACATGATATAATTATACCCTCATTAACTCTACAGGGGATGTCTTATTTAGGTCAAGATGTCAGAGATGATGTATAGCTGAGCTAGCTCCCAGGCTTTTCCTTAGGATTCTTACAAATCTTTTGATCAAAAAGGCAGTAGCTTTCCAATGGAAAAGAAATCTTTTGGGAAGTCTGATGAAAGCATATGACTTTCTGTAGCTGGCAGGGATGTGGCTCCTGCCATGTTTGGCTGCCTTTGATTTCTTACCCTGAGGAAGCAGGTACCAACTGAGCAAGCCTTGTCCTGATGCTGCTGTTGCCATTGTGAGGTGCCTCCCATCCTTTGCTTAATCCTAGCACTGTTGGATCATTCCAAAGGGTGGTGATGCTGGGAAACAGCCATTGTGGTGATCTCCAAAGGTGAGAGAAGAAATGGAATGAATGTGAGAAGGGAAGGGGAGATGGATTTTGAGGTTGGTAGCTTGTTGGTTGGTGGGTGTTTGTTTTTTTTTTTAAAGTTAATTAGCAGTGCACTTGGGTTGAATGAGCTTGACTGTGCTTTCTCCAGCATGATGCTACCTGGAGAGAGATTAATGCAGCATCTTGGGATGTTGCCGTGGACCCAGACCTCAGAACAGTTATGCAGGCTGGGTTTGCAGCTGTTAGTGTAGCACCACAGTGGCTGTGCTCCAGATTCAAGTGGCACCAGATGCTCTGTTAGACAGGGATGGTTCAGTGGGAAGGAGTACTGCAAGCTGAAACACTTGCTTAGAGTGTGGAGAAGTAATTCTGTTTTAAGCCCAACAAGTAAAACCAAACAAAATACCTAACATTGCCAATTGCTCACTTCTCCTGAGAGAGAACATATCCAAGGCTTTACAAGTGGAAACCGAGTCAAGAGCTTAGCTTGTTAAATGCAGTCACGTGTGATTTCCACAATGAATTGGATTTGGGCTCATCCTAAAATGTCAGCGTAGGTTATTTTGATCTCAGATCTGATCTGAATCTTCTCCCTTGTGTTACAGATGCAGTATATACAGCCATTTTAATTAAGCACCCATCCCTGTAATCAAATGCTTGGCTTCTGGAGATGTCACCTTGTGTAACTTGATTAGATCTTCTGCTGGAGGATGGAATCAATTTTTCTTCTAGTTGTTTGCTAAGAGGTTTTTTATTAATAACACAAATGGAAATTTAACTTGGAAGGTCTCCTCCTTTTATAGATCTGGTACTTCTTGCCAAGTCTATGTTCTTGGCTCTGCGGCTGACTCAGTGATGACTTTCATGGCTCATTCTGGGTCCTAGCTTTTTCCACATCATTTTCTTGTGCCAAATCCTCATCTGTGGAATGCAAGCAGTTCTTTCCTAAACTCATAGTCCCTTCACTGCCATGAAGTATCCCAGACTTATGGCAACGAGGGCTGCATCTTGATGGGAGTTACACTCTAAGATTTGCTTAATCAAGAACTCAGGTTATACAAAGTCAAACCAGAGGAGAATATACAAATGCACTTCTAAAGCAAACTTTGACATTAAGAAAGCAAGCAGGGTTTTCTAGGGTAAAATCAGGCTTGTCTGGATTAAGAGGCTCTGGCACATTGCGTGACTGCCTCTTTCTAGAGCTCTCACTCATTTATGCAGTAAAACATTTATGTTTTACAGCATCAGAGCATGTTTGTATATGTGGAGTAAAACTGCTCAGGTAGAAAATGCTGCTGTGGGCTTCTGTCCCCTGTAGACAGCAGACCTGCGTGCAGATGCTCAGCACCAACACTTGAAATGTCTGCATTTGGTGCCTGCTCAGCACCAGGGATGTATAATTGATAGGGATGTGTCCCTGCTGCAGGCTTCCAGTGAGGCTCCCATACGTTAATGCATTCTCTTACCAGGCCACGGGGACTTGGTTTGTGTGCATGTGTGGGTTATGTGGGGTAAATCTGTAGCCTCAGCTATTCCATGAGAGGCTTTTCCTGCAGCGGATGTGAGGAAGCTTGCTTGATTTCGCTGGGGAGGAAAGTAATTTTCTTTACATGTAGGAGAGACAGGAGGAGTGACCGTGCCATGGTTGATATCCTAAGGAATCACTCCTGATCTTTCCCTGTGTGGTTGGTTCTGTGCCAGGGTCTGTGTTCTGGGGAAGAAGAAATGGGGTGGGGTTGTGTCATTCTCTATGACTTTGAAACAAAGCAGATGCAGGAAATCAGGGTAGGTGGTAAATGATTACATGGGGACATCACAGAAAAGCAGGTTAGCTGGTGCTCATCTGGTTAGTGCTAGCTGTCGTGGTGAGCTGGGCTGCCTTTGACAAGTATCATTCATGCTAGTTCAATGGAGGTTGGGAATATTTAATGGAATTTACTAATTTGATCAGCAGTGGAAACTGCTACTCAGTGGAGAAAGAAAATGGATTCCCTCAAGACTAGAGTGCAGCAATACCTAATTATCTCATGCTGGCTGTTGCCCTCTATGCCCACATGTCTTCAATCATTCTCATTTAGATCTAGCACCACAAGGATTTGTCATCTAATAATTTGTTTTACTTGTAGCCATTTCCTTTTGATAAAGCAAGTGTCAGGTGGCTGTTCTGGGGCATTTTGCTGATGATCTGATCATTAGAAGAAAAAAATGTTAAAGTTTCTGCATTGATTATATTAACATAAAGGGAAAGTTGCATGTGCTGCCATAAATTAACCAGTTAGTCTTTTTTTTTCTTTTTTGCTTACTACTGCTGTAGAGATCTGTCAGAGCCCATTGTTTAATCCTTTGCCAATACTTTGGCTTAGAAATAATATCTCTGTCATTTTTGTCAACGTACAGACCCACAGGTTCTAACAATAGCCAGGGATGGGCATAGATGTAAGATTGGAGGATGCCACACTTGGAAACTTTCTTGCTCATTTGAGTGTAGCAAGGAAGTGTTATCTGACAGCAATTGCTGTGTTTAAGAAATGGATCCTCCTTCTCTTCCACACTATTTCAAGAAGTAATTGTAGCTTTCTTATTATGGTCAGATGTGAAGCTTTGCATAAGTCGTGAATCTTAATTTGAGATGTTGATTTTCTATATTTAAAAACCTACATAGGGATGTGCATGTGCAGGGAATGAATTATAAATATTTAGTTATGCTTTCTACATCTCTTTATCGCATCTGAGAGCTGAAAGCAAATGCAATCAATCAAATTTACTGCTAAAAATGCGACAGGCAGTTACATTAGGGAATTAATTGTAGATTCCTGGAGATGCTCTGAAACAAAAGGCAGTGAAGGGCTTGGTTCAGATGTGCTGCTGTAGGAGTTCTTACTGGCTGGTGTCTGCAGTAATGCGTAGGAACAAGTCACAGCAAAGTGGTGGCCTTCAGGTCATATCAAATAAAGACTTAAGATGATGTGTTGAGACAAATGCCAGATTTTCTCTTTAGGTGTGTGGTGGTTTTTCATTTTTTTAATAATCTGATGAGCTGATTTGCATATGCCCCAGAGGAGAGGCAAAATGATGGGAAGTTATTGGTCAAGGTTATAGATAGTAATCTACTTCAATTAGAAGGTGAATGGATAAGAAAATCCATTAAAATTTGTAATCAGTCACACTTCATGTGCCTTGCTTATAGTCCAGGATACATCTGATATATACTGTGCAAAATAGAAGCAAATACTGGTACTGGTGCACAGGTAAGCTTGTATTTTTCTTCTGCTTTGGACTTGCCTAGAGTGAAAATTGCTATACCACAATTTTTCAGAGTAATCTCAAGGAATTTCCATGTTTTTCTTAGAACTAAGTTATTTCTCTTGTTGCAGTTTTCTGTTCTGTATTCTAAACGTACCAATACTTCATTTTTGGCTCTTCTCTTGGATCTAAGCATCCACTTGCCTCTTCC
Organism: Tragopan temminckii; assembly: GCA_028571105.1. Classification (NCBI taxonomy): domain Eukaryota; kingdom Metazoa; phylum Chordata; class Aves; order Galliformes; family Phasianidae; genus Tragopan; species Tragopan temminckii. The sequence continues at coordinate 351,052 of JAOWBP010004587.1, forward strand.
CTTGTGGATGCCTGGTGTCCAACAAAATAAGAATTCGCTCATTGGCTGAGGATTTGGGGTGAGGATTTCGTGTTTCTGAGGAACCTTTGGTAGCTTTTAGTAGCCTCTCTGAGATGATCTCACATCCACCTCTCAAAAGCCATTGCTGCATAGCTTCAGATAGGCAGAATGATTAAGGGTGGATTTGCGCTATCTAACCAATCCCTAAAGTGTTTATTTTCAGACAGACATAGAAAATTTACTCTCTTATTTCAGTGGAAGCCGTGATGTTGCATCCTACTCAGCAACACCACCTGAGATCTTTCTCCTGTATTTTGTCCTTTCTCTCTCATCACCTTTTGCAAAAGATCCCAGTGCAAAGTGTTCCTTTCATTGTGTAGCAACAATTCAGATGAATTCCCCTGCAAAAGGCATTGGTACGGTGTTTACTTAGGGAAATTGCAAACCTGTAGGCTTTAATAATGCACAAGATTTGTTGCGCTCTAATCCCTGGTGTAATTGTTCTAATAAATAGGTATTATAGATAAGCGTATGCTGTAAATAAATTACTTTGGGGTTTAATTTCATTTGGCTGTGGGGAGAAAAATGCCGTGAATATTTTTATCCTGTGACTTACGTTAGTTTCAGATACAAACAAGGGCATTTTTCAAATACATAAGCCTAAATTGGAGGCACAAATCTCACCTTGTAGTGACTTGAATGTCACCATCCCATGAACGTCCACTTTTACATGTCTGCAGCCTTAATCCGAAACGTGCATTTCCAAGTGCAGAACAGACAACCTACACTTCTATTTTTCATCTGCTTGGAACTCAGCATGTGGGTTTCAAACTATCAACTACAACTAATTGACATTGTCCCACTGAAATCAATGTAGCTACACCAATTAATGCTAACAAATTCTTAGGATCATGTCTATTTTATTTAATCCAAATCATTTGCTTACGTCTGGTGCTTAACTCTTAAATGAAACATCTTAAATGAAAGGTATTTTGGGTTATTCATTGGCCCTAAGCCTTAAGAATCATAGGGATGTGAGACATAGGGATACCTCAATGATAAGAAAAGTTTTTGAGTCTTGAATCTTGACCCCATAATTTCTTAGAGTTAGGGAGTGCCATTGGATATTCCAATGTCTGCTTTATTTTTCAGTGGGTTAGTTCAACACATCACATAGATTAGTGTTGCCAACACAGGTTTCAGAGCTGCATAAGCTGCAGTGAAATACTTTTAGTAAATGGGCTAACTCCTGCTATTGTGTATTGGGAGGAAGAAAAGGATTCCAGGAAACTAATTGAAGGGCTTGTAATGGGAATTTGAAATCCGACTCAGGCTGTTGTTCCCTTGAGTTTGGGCAATGTTTCACTTCATCATTAGTGATCTCAGGAAGTGTTAATTCATGTGATGTGGCTTTTGTGGGAAGCATCTGTGCTTTTTGCAGCATACAAATTAAAAAAAAAAACAATAAAAAAAACCTGAAAGAATTTATAAGCTCAGGGGAAGGGTACTAAAGGGGACTCAGGCTTGGATCGATGCTATAAAAATTGTATGATGCTTTGCTGATGGCTGAGTGTAAATCTCCTGTCTCCCTACCTATGCTCTTACATCTCATAGCTAAATATAGACGAGCATTTCCTTGGCTGGCGTCAGTCTGCTGAGCACCAGGGATGTTGATCAGCTTACACCAGCAGATTGCTGCTTAGTGATGGGAAGCAGCAAACCAGAAGTGAGCCAGGTTTGAGTTGTTTTGCTGAAAACGTGGCCTGCAGCACAGGTTGGCATCTCCTGTGGTTTGGCCCTGTGGATTTTGCCACAGAATCTACAGGTGAACAGTATTGTATCTGCATTTATGCTTCTGAAAGGCTGCACTATTTATGAAGTCAACACTTCAAAGTTTTCTGACAAAAATGCTTTCTTGCATCATATTTGTTTTTATCTGTAAATTAACATGTGTCCTGTAAAGCAAAAGCAAAGAGGAAAGATAAGAAAAACCAGGCACTTGTCTTCCATAATTGTGATGTCCACACTGATATTGAGTTGCTGTATCAAGCTAATTGCTGTAATGAATGGATAATAATCCTATAGCAGCCTGAGAGATGGCTTGATGACATACCAAGCTCATTGTAGTTTGTCATACTTTAATCTGTATTTAGCTGATGACTAATGAAATGCAATACAGCTCCCTATTATGAACGCTTTTATTGAAATAATATGAATCGGCTATTTATGATAGATTTCCTGCATTAGTTCCCTGTGTAGGTGCAACTGAGTGTCTGGAATAAAAGCAAGGGTTTTCAATTCCAGTATGGCTCTGTGCATAGATAAATAACCATTAGGACATGGAAGAATGATCAATCCTGGGTGAAAGCCCACTTGTGCATCTGATTTGTCGCTTCCCTTGTGCAGACAAACAGACCTTCAGGCACTGAATGTTATTTTGTGTGTAATTTGATTAAGGTGGGCATTTCCTTCCTGGCAGCTCTGCCTTGAAGCCAGGGAGCTGATGGCCCATGTAGCTAATATGCTGCTTAAATCTGCACTTCAGTGCTATGTGCAATAAATGGAGCAAAAAGTGCTTGGCTGCTGAGTCAGTATGAGCCAAAATGGTGTGAAGTTGTCTCTCGTCCTTTGATTTGCTGAATGCAGGCTTTTGCTTGCATCTGTCACATAAACAGGACGTGCATCTTCTGTGACATGATGAGTCAAAAAGCTGTTAGAAATCACAAGTCTGGGGTTACTTACCACTGCTGTTCTTCTCTATGCAGTTGTGTAGGGATGGAGTAAATGGGAGCTGAGCTACAACCATGGCACATTGCTTTGGTGTGAGTGGCATCACTGCGTGTAGTGCAGCGAAGTCTGTCCTGCAGAGCAGAGGAGTTGATAATGAAAATCACCATTTATTTCCTTGAGACGCTTTGGGTCTATCTGAAGTCGGTATGAAAATCAAGGCAAAAGCTCTCAGTGCTGTTTTCCCTTGGGGGACTGAATGTGGTTTATTCCTTTCCTGCACATGAACATCAGAGCAGAGTGCAGGAGACAGTGTTATCTGAGAGTCTGTGCTTTGCTTTGTGCTTACTGCTTAGGTCCTGGTGTGATTATACTTTTATTACAGTCTGACTTAACAGCAAGTGTGTGTTTCAGTGGGTATGTTCCCAGGAACACAGTTTGTTTTTGCTGTTTTGTTGTATATTAGGATATAAAAAAAACCTCAGAGCAGATACTGCAATGTTCACAGCATCCAGAAAATTACAAAATCCTTCATTAGCATGAGACTGCACTGTGATTCTTTCTCATAATTAGTTGAGTTGTTAAGTGCATGAAACAGGGCTGTTTTAAAGTAAGGAAAGCAGCAGAAATCGGGGACTAATAGAAGGAAAAGGTTCAGAGAAGCAAATCCCCAAGCCATCTCCAAGGTGCAATAGCTACAAATGCTCCTGTTCACTCTTATAGGGTCCAGCCCTGCAGAGTTCTGTCAAAGCTTTGAGGAAACCTTGGCAGCTGTATAAAATGCATCTCTAATTTCTACCCTTAGGGCTGTGAGCCTGTCACTGAATTGCATGTGGCTCTGAGGCACAGAAATTGTGTGCAGAAGGTTAATATCACTGCGGAGGGTTGAGCGTGATGTAGAACTCAGCAGAGTTGCATACTCCCTGGCTGGTGCTGTGTTCCCTATTCCAAACAGGGCTATGTCCAAAGTCCAGAGCAAATCGGTGGCAGCTGCTGCAGCAACTCCAGCTTTGCAGCATCAAGCTGCATCAGAGGGAGTGTCCCTTCCTCTGCAAGGACAAAACCCAGTACCAAAAAGGTGTGAAATTCTGCAGCGCACAGAGGGCTCAGTCTGCATGGCACCAAAACAGCTCCAGCTGCTGATGGCTGGGACCACTTCCACTTGTGGGTTGGGTCCTGCTGGGCTCTTCACCCTCACGCTGTGGGCTCTGCTGTGTTGTGCAGTCAAGAAGGGCTCTGAAGCAGCAGAAATTGAACTGCCCGGTGTGATTTTCATGCTGACTTGTTCGTCTAGCCTACTGCTGCTCCTTGTGTTATTTTTAAATCCTCACAGTGTAGTGGTGGTGGAGGAAAGGCTGCCTTAATTACTGCAGATAAAATAAATCAGGGAAATCTCATTGCAAATGCAGGGAGACGAGACATGCCTAACTACATCTCCCTGAGTCATCCTGCCAATAAGGCTATTAATTTTAGTCTGAGGGAACAGGCTGCATATTCAGAGGTGCTGTTAAGAGGTATTGCAGGCTTTCAGATCTGTGGGGTGCTTGTTCCCATGCTGATGGCTGGAAGGATCCAGCCAGGTGATGTAATGCTCTCCTGGATGAGAGCTGCCAAAACCAAGAGGCTGTGCGTGGAAAGATTCCCGATTGGATGATCCTGAACCCTGTTTTCCTTTGTGGTGAGATTGAGGAAAGTAGCCTGTCATGTGCATTTCTATAGGGTACCTATTTATAAGATGCTTTTATTGTAAAGAAATATAGTCCTTCTTGGACCCCATGGCATTCTGCTTATTAAGGTGTGCAAGCAAATAAACTATAGGCAGTATAACTTGATGACTAGAGCACTGACCTTAGAAGGGAACCTTGTGTTTGTGCCCAGCTCTACCACTTGGGTGAGTCACCTTTCTCATTACATTAGCTTTCATCCTTTCCCTTTCTCTCTCCCTCTGAGATCATTGTAAAAACTCCCAGAGACTCAGCAGTGGTCCTCAGCTGTGTCCTTGAGATCTGGCACTTGCTCTGTCCAAAGTGTGAAGGGATGTCTGAGGTCATTCATAATTAATTTGTTCTGTGACCAGCCTTGGTCTAATGCATTCCAATCTCTTGCTTTGTAGCTTTGACATTATCAGCCAGCAGAAGGGATGATACATCCGCCAAGAGGGGCTCTAAATGTTTTATGTACCTGAAGTCTAGGACCAGAAAAAGCAATCTAGGGTGGGAAGCACAAGGATGGGAGGAAGCTGGTTGTGTTAGCACAGGGATTGCATTGGCTGCTTTGGGAGATGTTAGTGCTTCCAGTGAGGACAGTGAAACCCTGAAGTCCTCTGCACTGTGCAAGATCAGATTCAAAGGTGGGGATGATTGAGACATTGAGTTCTTTAAATAAGAAAAATTAAATAGTCTTTTTAAAAAGACTCCAGTGCGCTTGGGGGTGGGGAATGTGAACATAAATTATTGTTTTCCCCTCAGTCTGCCCAGTTATTTTCCCCACACACTAAATGAGTGATTGGCCAGTCTCTTCTGTAGTGAAACAAAGACCCTATGGCAATAGGCTGTACTGAACAGCAATGTTCCTGCATTGCTTCGTATTTGTTGCTGTGAAGGAGTGTTTTCTGGTGTTTACTCTGTTATTACTCTGTTACTCTGGATTTTTCTTTGCTTGTGCTTTGTTTTCAAAAAACAATGCAAAGTAGATTTGTATGCAGTAAAAACAAAGCAATGGTAGAATTTACTTGGAGCACAAAGGCAACGTGGTGTCAGACCATTAGTTATTATAATTAGCGCTGCACAGTTATTAAGGCTGTGCATTCCTGCCAAGAAACTCTCATGGGTTTCTCATCAGTCCTGAG
>JAOWBP010004587.1:356726-408309 GCA_028571105.1 Tragopan temminckii
GGTGTTCTGTCTGGTGAAACGAGCTCAGTGCCCAGTGCTGTGTTTGCATGGTGCAAATCAGTGCTGGCTCAGTGGGGTGTGGTGCTGGTGGCAAAGTAACAGGGTTTGCACAGCCTGAACTGAACACCAGCACAGGGAGTAAGATATGGGAGCTTGCTATTCCCCAAGCAAGAAAGAGCAAACTCTGCTTACCTGCCTGTTGTGTCTGCTGGCAATGCCTTTGTGCTGGGCAGCTGAGTGTCCATAGAGGGCTGTAAGAACTTCAGTGCCTTTTGAAGAACTTTGTGCTGACACGTTGTTATGCCTGCAGTTATGGATGCTTGTGATAAACCGACTGCTTCCATTTCACTCCATGTGTCAAGTGCAGAAGGTTCAGGGAAGGGCTATGAAGCAAATCAAGGAATGGAGGTAGACTCAAGTTTTCCCACAGAGTACATAAAGTGTGCTGGTAAAATCCTGCCTCCTTAGCCTGGGAAAATGAAGGATGAGAATAGAGACAAATCTCTATACAGAATGGAGGCAGATATGTGGGGGTTGATAAGGGAGTGCTTTTAAGACCAGCAAGTGAAGCTGGCAAAACAAGAGCAACAGGCAAGAACCTTTTGCCAAATTTGCCAACTGGTCAATAGGTCTGATCTGATGTAGCCTGGGCTTTGAGTCGGTCGTGCTGTGTAGGTGGGACCGCTGAGAATCCAGGTGAGATGGCAGAGGAATGTTTATAAAGGGGGGAAAAACATTGGACCCCAGACTGAGTGCTCCATTCATTCCCATATCCCAGAGCACAGATTTGAGCTGATCACAGAAGCAAAACTAAAGATTATTCATTCTCTTAATTTCCCTGGTCTGTGCTCCTACATACAGTGTTTCTATAACCCCCACCTGTTTTAAACAAACAAAGCCCCAACAAGTGGGAAAATTCAGTAGGAAAGCACTCTGTGCCGGATTAGGCCTGGTTTGCAGAAATCAGACACAGGCACATGTATGGAATTACTTTAAAAAGGAATCTACATAAGACAGGTCTGATTTAAGTCACTTTTCCCAAGGCACAGCAGACCCAGGAGCTCTTGGGCTGAGCCATGTGGTTATATCTTTAAATCTCTTCCTTCAACAGAAGATATTTTTCCCCATATAGGAAACCCCACCCATATCTCTGCAGTATCTGCAGCGTGAATTAGGAAGTCCATGGGGACATCTAGGTCAGCATGAGCAGATCTGACATCAGCCTGCAGATTATGCCCATAATCAACAGTGCTGCAGTTGTTTTTCTTGCCTCTTTGCACTAAGAGAAAATTATCCTCAAATGGCAATTCTAAGAAATGTTAAGCTGCCTCTGTGGATGCTCTTGTCAAAATGCCATTCACTGCATCAGAAGCACGTCCTATACCTCGTGTGTAGAGAATGTATATAATCCAGTAATGTGTATTTGCTAATGCAGTATTAACTGGGAATCAGAAGCATGGCAGAGATGTGAAAGGGAGGAAGTTGGAAGCTGATGGTGGTGCGAAGAGGAAAAATGGAACTGTTATTTGATAGTAAGAGCTCACAGCAGAACTGACGGCCGGACTCAGCTCGGCTGCATTGCATCTGATGAGATGTGCTCTGCTGAGCTGCTGCACCTGCTTCTATAAATGAATTTATCCCAGACTGACAAATCTATGTAAAAATCCCTCTTCTGTGTTTGCTGTCAGGCACGCACTGCCTGTGTAACCCCCTCCCCCCATGTGTATATATTATTAAGATCTAGTTCTGACTTCTTCAATTTCCTGTGCTTTTTGCAGCCTCGGGGTCTGTCTCTTCCATCCTTGTGCTATTTTTATAACATTCTAATTATACTGACCTTAAGAAATAGGAGTAATTCCACTAGGATAAAACCAAACTCAAGTTCCCTGATTCTGAGCCCAGTTATACTTCAGTGTAATTCAATGAAATTAACCTTAATTTACTACTTTATACCTTGGGACAAAACTTATCCCTAAGGATAAGTTAATAAAGCAGGTGGGAATAGAAGCATTCACTAGCAGCTTGCTTTGAAGTGAGGGGGAAACCTTAAAGATGTCCATATTCCATATGGAAGGGGAACTTGTGTTGTACTTCGACTGTAGATCATCCAAAAATGGAATGAGGTTGAGGTTGAATGAGCCAGCTTATTACTTAGCATAGCTGACAGGCTGAGATGGGATGGGGGGAAGGAAGCTGGTGAGTGGAAATGCGACTCATTTTTGAAGTCCAATTAGAAGAAATTCCTTTTTTTTTTTTCCTCCGCTGGGAGCTTTAGCACAGTGTAAGTTGCATTTCCCTTCTAATGCAAAATCATTATTTCTCAGTATGGAAGGTCTGCAGGAGATGTGCAGGATTATACCCCACCTGCCGCATGTCTCACCCAGTGAATGTGTCCCTTCACCAAGCTGCTGAACCTGCCTGCATTCCCAGTGACCTTGTGTGTTTGAGCCAATAACCAGCACCTGAATACCTGAACGTGGGCCCAGAAACTGGAGTGTGCTCACATACAGACTTCACTTCAGCCTGTGACAGAATGGCGTTATCACTGTATTATCAGTTATCTAGTGGTAATTGTGTGTCTTCCTGCTGATACATACAGATTAGCAGAGCCAGATTTAAGCTCCTATGCTGATAGTTAGATAAATAATGAATCAAAGATGGATGGAATGGCTTTTTCTTAACCAAAGGCCACTACTGGACATGGTGCTTTTTCATCATGGGAGTGGTGGCACGCTTGGACTGCTGGCCAGGGAGGACTTTGTTCCCCTGCAGCGTCCCATTAGCTTCCTATGGGCATAACGGTCCCTCTCTGAGGGCTCAGTGCAGGCTTTGTCTTCTGCTGGAGATAACGGAATACTTTCTTTTATTATTTTCCTGAATTGAACACCTTCCAATGCTTGAATGCGGTAAGAGTGACATTTAGAGAACAAATTGGGGCATAATTCTGAGTTATGAAGTGCATTGGCATAGGAAGCCGGAAAGCTGCGTGGATGGAGTTCAAAAGAAAAAGTCCCCCTAAAACCCATAACCTTGTTCTAGAAATACTTGTAAGTTTCTCTACTTTATAGTTGTGGCACACTGCATTTATTCTCATTTCCTTGTCTTCTGGAAATTCCACTTGGGCCTGACAAAGATATGAATGATCAGCTAGAAAATCACCTTAAAGCCTTTTTTCCTTCACTTTTTTTCTGATGATGGATCAGAAGGGAGAGGTAAGCAGAAGCCTTGAGTGTGACTGTAAAAAGAAAGTTTTCTTTGCAATGCTTTGCCCACTGCACGCCAGTAACCAACAGAGAGGAAGACCTCTCTGCCTCCCTTGCTGCTGTCAGACTTCCCTCTGGATCAGATAAGTGATCTGTGACTTTGAGTTGGCCAGTACACTGTTGGGCTAAATATGCCCTAAAAGGTCTTCTGTGTTCAAGTCCCAGGAGGGAATTTGAAGCCTGGCAGGCCAGTTGATGCTTCCCTGATGATAAGGGAACGTTAATTTAGTCTCTCTTGTCCCTACGAATTGTATTTTGCAAAGATGAGATGCAGTAGATACTGAAAATTGACATTTCAAAGCATTTGCAAGCAGGGCTCCTAGTTTGCAGATGTGTCCTCAGCATCCTGGGTCCGCAGGTGGAATAAGGCAGCCATCTCTTCCCAGGATCTTGAAGGCTCATGTGCTTGACCTCCCTCTTGAGTTGGTATGAGGAATTATAACTCAGAGCTCAGTGAGCCAGCAGAGAAAAGAAAACTTACACCTAGAGCTGCTGTGGAGTTGGAATTAGATAATTTTTGAGGTCCATACCAAGCCATTGTATGATTTCCAACCCCACTCGCTGCAAAGCAAAAACAACTGTAAAGCTTAGAAATAGAAAATACACCAAAGGAATCCCAAATTCTGTACGAGCTTAGTGTTGTCTTCCCAGGCTGTACTCCAGCTCCCAGTGGTTTAACTGTTTTTCTTCAGGAACTGTTGAATAGGAAGTAGAGCAGTTTGATGTTAAAAATGGAGCCTGGAATCTGTGAGGCTCTTCTCTCTGGCAAAGAAATGAACAGTGCTCATGGAATGTCACTTAAAAAGGCGAGCAATGCAGGAGCTGGTTGGAATGTGCTGGGTTACAGTCCAAAGGACAGTATGATGTCCCAGACCCTGAGGACTGATGTATAAATCTGGGAGGTGTGCCCAGTTGAGGTAATGTGGTTATCTCTTCCATATTCCCAAGAGGCTGTGCTAATGCTCTGCAGGCAGACAAAGGAAATTGTGCTAAATGACAGCATCCAGCTGTGGCTGCTATTACTTCAGTCATTCAAAAGTGCTTTTTTTTTTTCCTGCAACTCCCCATTGCAAGTAGAATGACTTTGAGCATGTGATTTATTTGCATTTTTAGAGGTGAAAATAATTCATTGTGGATCAAAATATCAGGCAGTAAGATGCCAGCTGTGCTCACAACTGTGCAAACACAGTCCCTGCCCCCAGAGACCTGCAGGACTGAGCAGATAGAGGGGTTTAAGGTAAATGCAATATAGCGTGCAGGGGTAGAGGCAAGGGCTTCTGCTTTTGTTCAGGGTGTAAGCAAAGCCCCAACAATCTCAGCTTAGCTGATTGTTTTGGAAGTGACATTAATTAGTGTTTACACTGTGCTTTGATTTCATCACTGCAGCACTTGTAATGAGTGTGCTCTGCTGAAGTAGCTGATGTCAAGCTTGGCCTCTGCGTTGTGGATTCAAGGGTAATATCAAATCATCTTAAAACAGTGCTGCCATCTCAATTGCTTTTGGATGTCATGTTGAAGGCACAGCAATGTGAGCCTTATTCGTCTTTGAACTTAATGTATTATCCATCTAAAAGTCTGAGGCAAAATTTAGGCAGTGATGGGGAAGTAGTTCCACTGATTTTGGGTTGTCTGGGCTGGTATTCTGGGTTTAGCAATTACTGGAGCTTAATAAAATAAGATTTTAAGGATCCGGATCCTTGAACATGATTCATGCAAGCAGTCGTTGTTTTAATGATATCTTTTAGATTGCAACCTGATAGATTAATTTCAATCTAGTCAAAATCCAAGATCAGGAAGAAACCTTATGTGGCAGAAAAAAAGAAAGCGATGCGAAGAGATTTAGTTGCAATTCATCAAGGCTAAATGCCTGCTAGAATTCATACATTTTTCTGTGAACAACAATGCTACATCTGTTACGAAATGTTGGGGACAATCTGTAGAATATGAATTGGCAAGAACCACTGTGCTATAGCTAATATTCCTTGGCTATTAATGGATTAGCTGAGCTTAAAACTTTTCTCTTTCTGGCTGACTTTCATATCTTTCTTAATCGACACAGGCCTAGCTGCTCTCCCATTAGTTGGGCTTGGCTGGCATGACTCAATTACACCAATGCAGAATGGTGGAGAGCCAAGCCCATGGCAGCCCATCTCCAGCAGCAAGGCAGCGTGCTCTGGGATGCGTTTTGCTGAGCGCTGACATTCAACTTTGCTGCAGGAATCGATGGAAGTCACTTGCAGAGAAAGGCTGCCTGGAACTGGGTGTTCTTTCCAGACAAATACTGCCTCATTAAGGAAGTAAATGGTGATAACATCTTAAAACTTCAGCCGGGGTTTGCCTTTGAATAAGATTAAGTCCTGACCTTTTTTTTTTTCTGATAAGCTTGGAAAATATCCAGGAATGTGTTGAATTCCTTTGTGACCTGAGCAAGTTTATAATGTAATAATGTACTGAATGAATACTCTCTCTGACTGCATGAGTATGTGACCTGCTACATTTTGCAATTCTGCATTTTCCAGTAGGGTCCTCCACTGGTCCTTCTGAAGATGAGGGAAGTCTGGATAGTTTGTGATGCAGGTATTTTGTGAAACCACTGAGCTACTGCAGATAAATTGGTTTATTTGGATGAGGGTGTGCTGCTGTACATCTGTGTGTGTGCAGGGTAGCTGATGAGCTCAGGAGTCCAGCACTGACACATAAACATCCAGGTCCTTGGTTTGTCTCAGTGAGCAAAGCTTTGACTCTGGCATAATTGTTGGAACTAGATGATCTTTGGTTCCTTCCAACCCAGCCATTCTGCACTTCTATAATTGGACTAGGGAAAGAACTAGTGCTGAAAAAGGCTCATGATGGACTGGGGACCCCAGTGATTGCAAATGAATTGATGCATAAGGAGCCCATAGGCTTGTACAAACTGTACAGGGAAGAGTTCTCCCCTAAAGTGCTGGAAGATGAAAGAGAGTGGAGGGGGATCTGTGTTTAGTTTAAGGAGATATTAGAAATGCTGTGCTGTCTTATGTTGTGCTCGGTATAATTATTAATCGCATGATTAAGTGTTTGATGTTCTTCAGAGCCAAGTTATCAACATGTTCAACATTCATTTTGCTTGTACTGCTTTATGCAACTTTCATGCCCCATAAAACACATGTTAAGCACTAGGGATGTTTAATAATAATGTTTTCACTAGGGCATGATTGTAAAAACTCCCTTCGGCTGAAAAAAAAGGTGAAAAATAGCAATGGTTAAACTTAATTTGGCAGCTTGGGTGACAGAACAGGCCAGCTGCTGTCTTAGAAAGGCTTTTGAAACAATACAGGCAAATGGTGAAGGAGTTCTTATTTACATTGTCAGCGGCACAGATTTTAACTGGCACCTAAATGAAAGTAGTGATTGATTTTAGTTTTATTAGAGTATGATATAAATTATTACACTAATCCTAATTAATGAAGTGAAAGGCTCTGGTAGGAATGAAAAACCTGACTCGATAGGAGCAGATCTTTTGTTATCTGTTCTCTTGTGCCATGCACTGCCTTTGATAGCAGGAGTAATTTCTCTGGCCTTGAGGATGTGTATATTCGTGCATGTACTTAGCAATGGCAGATGTTAAGTGGGTAACAAATGGGATACAGCTTCCTTTAAACTGCTCATTGACAAAATGAGATGGGCAAGATTCTCTGCTCGAGAATCTGAGGAACGTAGTTAAAAGCTTAAAGCAATGTTGTTTGAGATTATTACTGCAATTTTATGGGCCAATGGAAAGCAAAAAGCCTATTTCTCATACCCTGCTACTCGGTATAGTAAATCAATAAATAACTAATGGCAGTCATTTTAACTTCATTGCTAATGGACTGTTGTCCTGTTATTAAATGTGAGCAAATTGAATGTCTAACAAGACTAGAGGAAAAATGATCTTGGATGGTGGTTACCTCAGAACTTCCAGGAAATCTCAAATATAATTGAGGACTGTTTGAGTTAAATACTTGTAATGCAATCCAAACATCATCAAGAAGAACTGGAAAAAAGAGCTTGACCTCATAACAGTGCTTTATGGCAGAAAAGTAATTCAGAACTGTGAGCTGATCTTTCTTGAAGTCATGCAAAGGGCAGCTGCTGGTGCGAGTGAGAATGGAAATGGCCCTTAAGGTGACCAAGGAGATATTAAAATGGAAAGTAAATAAAATGAGTTGCAGGTCTAAATGCTGAAACGTGTTTATTCTGTAGTTTCAGCTGGGAATGTAGTTTGTCTTCATTTCTGACCATAACTTGATTTTTCAGCATTGCTGTTGAACAACTCTTGTTCTGACATGCCTGTCCCTTTCAGTGTTGGATGGAACGATTTTCTCATGCTGTAGTTTACTCTGTAAATACACTAAGCCTTTGTAATGTGTGTTATAAATACCCCTGATGTATTTACTGCGTACCAAAATGAGCTGCAGAAGGAGAGCATTAATCAATGGATATCTGTGCCTGGTATTTTGTTGCCCATCTCTCTGAAGCAAAACTGTCTGTGAAGGCTGTGGGCCGATTCCCCTGAATGGAGCTGATGTAGCTGACTCACCTCCCAGTTTCAATGTCTTGATTTGTCATAGAGGGAGAGCTGCCTCAAAATCCACTCAGCTTAAATGTTTTCAGATGCTGAGACTTTTTGTTCTGTTCTTCCCCAGCTCTTAACTAGAAATGCTATGGAAAGTCATCTAACTTGTCCATGTCTTCAAAATGTTACTCATCTCTGCAAAGAAAGCTTTTCCATTCCACTCTCTCTTCTGTGTACCTTTGCCCTTAGAAGGGAAGCTGTTCAGTCTCTTAAGGGGAAAAAAGCCAACGTAACAAAATTCACCACTGATATTTGCAGGCTTGCTGCCACCCTCATCAGTGAGGTCGCATCTATTTATCCCAATAGCTCAATTCATCTCTGAGCTTCAGTCTTCATTTTCCTTCCTAGCAGGGATGACTGTTGCTCCTGCTCTGCTGCTGACAAAGGGACTATTGTCTGCACAGCACAATGCAGTGCCAAAGATAGCTGAGTTTGCTTTGAAAAAGGAACCTTACTGGTTGTGTGTGGTTTCTCCAGAGTGTGATTTTCTGATACCTGCTGTAACTCTGTTATAACTTGATTTTCTGCTTAGCACTGTAGTGGAGGTGTACTTGGAGCCCATACTAGCTAAACCCATATCTTGGCTAGTGAAATACTCCTGCATTCACACTGATACAGACTTGGAGGCTGGTATTTAGTTAGCAGATATAGTTGCATTTATAATGAAGTCAGTGTACAAGAGAATTAAGAGGGAGTGGTTCGTGATTTCATTGGCTTGAACGTGTTAACTCAACTTCACACAGCAGCTTTAACGAATTGCCAGATTGCTTACAAGTGAGAGAACTTCTTTGGGATAACTGAATGTATTTGACAGTGTTGCAATATGCAATGATTTTGTTCCTGCAGCTGAGACTTTATCTTGCCACAGTGCCAGTGATTATTATTCATCACTTCTCGTGCATAAGGCCAGACCTTCTGTCTAACACAGATCCCTGCAACCTTCAAGAGCTTGTCAAGAGTACCCAAAAGTAGGACAGAGCTGAGTGATGGCCTAGTAATGTGTTGCAACATTTGGTTTCAGTTTGCTGCCAGTCTAAATTGCAGTCCCAATGTATAAACATCTCTCTGCAGGCATAGTAGCAAAGTGTCACTGTTTAGCTTCATGCAAATGGCACAGTAGTTCCTAGGAGCTTGGAGCAGATGTCATCGTTGGGGTGATTCTTATATTAATTTGGTTTCAAGACTGAAAATTCACATGCTGGAGAGAATAACTCATTAGGTTTGTAGGCAGCTTTGGCCTTGCTGGCTTGTCGTGCATGGACTGAGATGTCTGAACTTCAGGTAGTTCTAGGTCAATAAGTGAAGTTTATTACTCTGGCTCTTATTGATTTTTGAGATTCTCAGTGGTGCAATGGCAAAGATTTTCCAAGTTTCTTAATGTGGCCTTCAGGTGATGTTCTCTTACTTTACAGGAATGCCTTTTATAATAGAATATGACAGCATCAGTGTACTTAAAGCACATTATAACATTTACTTACCCATTATATTTATAAATATGTTTGGATGTTAAATGATCTAATCAGCAAAATTAGAATATGAATACCTGAATTCTTTCATTCTTTCTGTTGAGCTGAAAAGAAACCTGAGGTCCAGATAGCATTTCCTTATCTGGATCTTGCTTCGGACAAACTCTGTTCATGGGTGCAACTGGTTCTGGGTGTTCAGAACTGGTTTGCTTCCCAATATCATCAATTGCATTAAAATGTTTATTTTTGCTAAGAGGCTGAAACATTTTGGTTAGATCTCTCTTTAACTAAGACATCAGACACAGGAGTGTCACAGGAATGGGTCACAAGCTGAGATGTTTGCCATGTACTGGAGCAGCAGAGCACGAGGCAGCTGGCACTGAGCAAAGGGAAGGATAACTACCAGAAAGTACCTTGCCACAACTTGCTTGTGCCTTTTCTGAGCATCTGCTTTCCTAAAACAAACAGGGCACTTCTCATTGACTATAATTGCAGTTTCTCTTTGCTCAGTACTGGGCCAAAGTGCATAGCAGTACAAATGCAAGGTTTGAAACTCTAGGGTTCAATGTGGTAGCTCCAGTCCATGCCCACCCTTGTTCTGTGAGCTGGTCTTTGACACTGCGTGCATTTTTGCTGAAGCTGACAGCATTCACAACAGCCCACTCTGTCAGGTATCAAGAGGAAAATGATAAAAACCACCCAGAGGATCAATGACATGTTGATGTAATGGCACTCAGCTGCTCCTACACTCAGCCAAAGTGATGGCAAGGAAACTTGTAACCAGCTTGACAGGAAGAGCTGTAGTGGTTTGACCCCAGCACAAACCATTAGTGTGTCTGACAGTAAACATCCATCTGAAAACTCAGAAGTCAGAGGGCAGCTGTGAGCCCTGAAGTCTCTGCAGAAGGCAGAGAAATGGGATTCCAGTACCTAAGGCTTACAAATGCCAGCATGCAGATGGCTCTTGCTTTTGGTGTCAATGGCATCTTTGAGCACTGTTCCTACTGGGTTGCCTCTGGGCGTGGTGCCAGTGCAAATGGTAAATAATGTCAACATGGTGCACATATAAGAGGGGCTGAAATATCTGAGTCGATGTCCAAAGACACTTATGTACAAATCGTGTGTTTTGCAGCAGGTGAGATTACACTGTGCCATTGCCATAGGACTCCATCATATGCGAGGATGAGCAGAGCAGGTGATGTTTGTTTATTGGTGTTCAAGAAATGTTTAGACGTTGTACTAAGGGATGTGGTTTAGTGGAAAAATATTGGTGATGGGTGGATGGTTGGACTTGGATCATCTTGGAGGTATTTTCCAACCTTGGTGATTCTATGATTCAATTCCTACTTAGTGAAGAATGTTCAGAAGGTTTGTTTTTGTCTTACAGATTCACTGTCTGTTCTTAGGTGTTTTGGAATATACAGTACAGCTGGTTTCATACATTTTAAATGATTTTTGTGTATTTTTCAGAATTAATACTTGATCACTGTTAACCTCTCATTAAAATGCATTGCTTCTAAATCTCATTAAGAATACTTATAATCAAACGGACAGCTTGAGTTGCAGGCAGCAGTGTAATGAGTTGTAGCAAGGATTCAGCTGCAATGCAGAAGGGAACTCAGTGTGGAGGGGGGAGATCCATGATTCAGAATTAATTTGCATTGAACTGTCTCCCTATATCTACAGTGCAGATTGCTTTACATTAATGCAGGGTTTGGCATCAGCAGGTTTCTTACTGCTCACCTTTTCCTTCTGGGAGGGGAGATGCTGTTCTATGTATCTGAGTACAGTAAGTAGCTGAAGAAGGTCAGACTGTGAAAACGTGACATAATTTGTCCTTTCAGTGCTAGGGACAAATGCTGATGCCATCACTTAGCAAGTGAATTGCTGTACCGCTGCCTTGTTGAGGTGGAGTAGGAGAAATGCAGCAGGGTGAAGGGGATCTACGAGTGGATGAGATAAGATGCTCCTTAATTAAAAGCTGAACCCACGCTAAGATGCTATGCTGTGTTCAGAAGCTTTAAATTAAGCTAAACAGGCAAAGCAACCCAGACAGTTCACATGCTACAGGTTGCCCTCCTGTAAGCAAAGTGGCTTTTTAACCATGGCTGAATAGAGAAAGGCTTGCAGCAAAATTGCTGCCAATTAAGTGGGTCTCCTAAATAGGAATGTTAAGAAACATCTCCAATTGTCAGCTGTGTCTGCATCCCTTTGACTGATGCTTAAAACGAAACAAATGTTATGGGGAAAATAAGCCTGCTGTGTTTATCCATGTAATTCTTCATCTATCACTCTGCGCTGTGAAATCGAGTCCCATAAATTCTCCAGATGAAGTAATCAGAGTGTGGTTCCACTTAATCCATCTGTTATTTTTAACCTTGAGATGAAGTTTCTTGATGCTGCTTTTCTCCCTTTTTCTGTTAGTTTTCCTTAATTGCTTCTCTTGGCAGCAGGACATTTCAGCTGTCCCACTGTAATCTACAATACCCTCCGGGAATGTTCCAACAAAGGCTTCTGCAGAGTCAGCTTTTCTCAAAATAAAGCAGATACTGAGGTTAACATAAGAGTGCGTGCCTTGGGGTCACATTGTATTTTTTCCCTACATATAGGAAGGACAAGATTGCCTTGAAATCCTCTCCTCCCCTGCACACCTCAAAAAGAAACTTACCTTAGACATTTAAAGGTTGCTTGCTTATTTGGAACCTGGTTTTTAAGTTAAAATACTCTTGTATTCTTCAAAACGAATCAAATTTCAGCCAGAGCTCTGAACTGTATGATGACAAAAAATAAGCTGTTGTCATTTTGTCCTGACCCATGCAATTATTTTTGTTATGAATCCTGCTTTAAAAAGGGAATGGAGGATGAATAGGTTGTCTATGAGCAGCACAAAGATCTCGAGCTCTGCCCAAATACACACTTGAGAAAGATGGATTCTTTGAAATGAAGCAGCCTGCTGCTCTCTACTACCTGCTATGGAAGGGTTCCCATCAATCGTGCTGTTTTGAGATGTTAATAAAGAGGATGAAGGTGTTGGGTTTAAGCAGGGGATGTTTCATCTCTGAGCTGGAGCAGTCTGGGATGTATGTGACCCTTCTGCAACAGGCGTTTTGTTAAAGACAGATCTGAAGATTTATAGGGCGCACATTCAGCCTGTTTGTTACAGGTGTGAGATGAGAGCAGTTCTGCCATTCCCTCATTTCAGTGAAGCACTGACAGCTAGCTCTGGTATAGGTACAGTTCAACATCTCTGCCTTTGTCAAAGTTCCTTGATTACGTGATTTCTTGGGCACTGATTTTTTTTTTTTCCAGACAAGGGAATGTCATTGATACTTTGTCTGAAAGCTGATCTTACAGAAAATCACCCCCTTAATGTCACAGAATTACCCCTAGGCAGCTTGTGGGGCATTTCACTGATGGTTTGAAAGGTGGTGTTGCTGTGCAGGTCAGCATTTCTCCAAAGAGCTGACCTTACTGACACAGCACGCTCCTGCCTGTGCCTGCAGGTGAGCACAGCACTGTACGAACACCAACTCGGCATTTCTTTCTTGCAAAGCGAAGGTTTTTCTCAGAAGGCTGATGGTAGTAGCTCTAAATCAAACTCAGAAAGCAAACAGCAGCCTCCTTGTTTACAGCAGATGTTTAGCTTTGGGAATAGATTGCTTTCTGCAGGCCTAAGGACAGAGAATTTGAGGCCGTATGTGAAAAGTGAGGAAACTGCCTTGTGGGCACAGACTTGATCTCTAGAGGCCCCTTCCAACCCCTCCAGTTCTGTGATTCTGTGAAACCTGAGTTCTTACAACTTCCTGTTTTGCCTTTGACAGCTGCTTCCCTTGTGACTTTGGGAAGATCGTGTAAAGCTGCAGCCTTCCAGATGGGGAAAAGTGAGGCTGTAAGACTGAACTCCAATATGCTGACTGTGTGGGGCAATTTGGAGGATTAATTAATGCTTTCAAAGTACTTTGCAAATCCCAGGTGCTGGTCAGACAATACAAATGCAAGCAATAGTCTGATTCCTTCGGTATGTGCTACTCGATGCTGAGCTGTTCTTTGGCAGCAGTGCATGGTGCCGTGATGCACAGTGGTTTCTATTTCCATCTTCACACGCAGTTTACACTCCTGTTTATAGCATGTAAACAACAGTGCAGGACCCAGAGCAGTTTTGGCAGCTTCCCTTTGCTGAGTCATCACTTAATCTGTGCAGCAGCCTCTGAAAACTGGGTTCCAGCTTGTACGTGAAGAAGCCCACATTGCTATTGCATGTGGTGGAGGCAATGGTGGGGTGTTTTATTTCTTAGAGTGGGAATCTGGAAGTTGTGATTAAAGTCCTCATGTTACTGTTTAAATTGAATTTCCATGGTGGGACTATACCAGAAAACCCCCTAGATAGTAGCATCCTTCTGAAGAGGTTGTGCATGGCATGTGCAAGGGCAGGGCTTAACTGAAGGGAGGCAGATGTTGTAGGGTAGAATTATGGACATAAGGTTGGAAAATACCTTTCAGATCATGAAAGGCAACCCCAACCCATCCCCGCCATGCCTTCTAACCATGTCCCTCACTGCCACACATCCACATTTATTGAATGTCTTCAGGGATGTTCTTCTCTATGGAATATCCAGGAGGTGTTCTGTGCACTGTGGAATCGCACTTCATGTTGCAGCAGTTCTGTCATCCTTAGGCCAAGAAACAGCCTTGTATAATGGCTGCTGCTGTACTAGTTGGAAGAGCTCTGTGAAGAGGGCTGGCTGACAAGTTCCCATGCAAATCCTGTTTTTAAACAGCAAATCACTTGTCAAGTAAATGGAAGCTGGCACAAATTATTCTTGTTCACATATAAAACTGATTTTCAGAGATGAAAAACTATGACATGAGTGTGATGTGCTCTGAATTCTTAATTCATAGGGTTTGGATTTTTTTTGGTGAACTGACGAGGGAAGATATATGGGTGTGTTGTTGGTTTTTTGGTTTTTTTTTTTGGCAAGGAATGAAATTTATTACAATTTTTTTCAGTTGTGAAGGCTTTGGTTGCTTAAACCTGCAAGAAGTCTGACTCTTTATTTTCCCCTCCAAAGAGTGGGAGCAGCCAAGGGAGCAGGGAGCAATCCTGGAGAGAGGTCACAGCTTGCATGCTTCTGTCTGCTGAAACAAGCATCTCTTACCCATTGCACAGCTCTGCAATGTCCTGGTGGGCCAAAGCTCCTAGAATTAGGTGCAGACATTATTTAGGTTGTGGAGAGACGAAAGCATGTAGAAGATGAGGTATGTGATTCAGGAGGAGTTTTCTGTTGTGTGGACACCCTCAGCACCAGCAAAAAGGTTTTACATCAGTCACTCCTCTGCAGCCTGAGGAACAGGATCCTTGTATGCCCTGAGATTAATTGCTCAAAGCACGGGTATAGTCTAAGGTAAATTATTTTCTGTATACCTTAACTATGACTCTTAAAGCTAACATAGCAAAGTTAGAGGCTGCTACAGCCGTCCATTCCATACCACTTGCACAGCCATCGCAGGAAATTCTTGAGGCCGTGCACTGCACATCAGCCTGTTGATGTAGATTTTATAAGTATCATAGCATTTTTTTTTAGCTGAAACAATTTGTTTCTTTCTACTGTTTGCAGAATAATCCCCCCCATAATTTGAATTATGAATTTCCCTTCATTTTGCATGTCCTTTCAAAATCCTTTCTGAAGATGGGTTTTGGATATATTTTTTCAGGAGTCTGTGTCCCCACCTGCTAACGTGTTTAATATAAATTTACTGCCTGTCCTTGCTGATTACATTTATGCCTTCTGGAGTGATGGACTTCTTAATAAGGTGAATATGGGAGACAGATTTGATAAAAGACATGCCACATATAATGAAGTTTAATGAAAATAAAAGCTTTTGGTTTTGGTGCCCTGCCCATTAACTTAAGTGTGATTATATTTATTGTCTGTCAGACAGCTCAACAGAAGCTTAGTCAGAAAATGCAATATTTGTATTGTAGTATAAAGAGAGGAAAGGTTGGGAGGGAAATAGGGTTTGTGAAGGTCATGTTAAACCTGTGAAAACATTGCCACTGACCTTGGCAGAGATCATGGAATCATTAAGGTTAGAAAATACCTCTATGGTCATCTAGTCTAACCATCCACCTACCTCTGATATTGCTCACAAAACCATGTCCCTAAGTATTATACACATCCTTTCCTGAAACATCTCCAGGGGTGATGACTCCACCCTGGGCAGCCTGTTTTAATGCTGACCACTTTCTGAGAAGAAATTCTTCCTAATGTCCAACCTGAACCTCCCCTGGCGCAACTGGAGGCTGTTCCCTCTTGTCCTATTGGTGGAAATGAGATGGATCTCATTGGCAGCTATTGCCTGGGAAGCAACAAGAAGGATGTTACAACTGTTTAATATAAGGCTGAAGCTGTGTGCATGTTTTGTAACAAGATCCTTATTGCTTACCATTATGTTCTTTCCCTGGTTCTGGTGGTGGTTTTTCTTGGAGATATGAGAGTGTCTGTATGTGGATGTTCCTCTTCCCACATAGACTTCCTGGCTGTGATGAGAACCACTGGCTTGGCAGGATGCAGTCACAGCTGAAGGAGCCTTGTAAGATGAGCAAAAAGTAAGACAAGCAAAAAAGATCATAGATTTGTAGAATTATTGAGGTTGGATCATCAAGTCCAACCCATCACCACCATGCCCACTGATAGGTAATGTAATGAAGAATGAATGCTTCTCACTGTATCTAAGAATGTGCTCAAAACTAAGTCTCTGTAAGATTCAAGGTTATATTGGAGTCCTCCTACCTGGGGCAAAGTGCTTTGCCCTGGTGCCAACCTGGGGAACATGGCAGAGATGGACACTGAGAGTGGGTTTGTGGCTTTGTGCCAGCTCAGCTTTCCTCCCTAATCTCTTCTTCCTTGTGTGTAATGCAAAAGCAGTCCTGTCTTAGAGGTTCTGGTGTTTGTTGGAAAAGCATGAAAGATGTAGGAAATGTAGTTTTTAAGAATGTGGCCGTGAAAGCATTTAGGTCTTTCCCACTGATACAATGGAAAGTAAATGCGGAGTGGGAAAGTGGTTTTGTTCTGTTTGTTTTCTCCTTTTTTTTTTTTTTTAAGTGTAAAGAAAAAAAAGCAGGAAAATAGATGCTAAAGAAAGAGAAATGCAGAAGCCTGAAACAGAATAAAACAACTTTTATTCTTCCTTTGAAACAGAGAAATTCTGCAAAGGTTGAAAAATCCCTCAACAATCACTTTGAAAAAGGGACTTTTTTATTTTACTGGATAAGAATCCATGGCCTTGTTAATTTCAGAAATACTACAAGGCAAAGTAAGCTTTGTCCTGCTGGGTATGGTGAGCCAAAGCATACACTAAGGGGAAAAATAAGTAAAGAAAACCTCCTGACTGCTTTCTTTTTGAAGTTTAACAATTATTTCAGCTGCTCAGCAGGCTTAGAACTGATTATAGATCTTGTTTTTCAGCGGAATCAGATACCGAATAATGTAAAATAGCTTCTGTTAAAGGATTTTTCTAAATGTCATGTGCAAAAGACACCAGGCTCCAGTAGCTGGATTTTTCAGAGTATTGACTGGAAGAAATATTAGATGGCTATAAAGGAGGAATTAACAAATTGAGTAATGCATGTGATAGGAAGAAATAAGGTTGGGTCCTACACTGGGAGATGAAAATTTTCCAGAGGATAGATGAGTGATAATTGCTCATCTGTGGTTAATGTTAATCAAGTCAAAGCTTTGCATCAGTCCGGCTCCAGCCTTGGTGGGTTCAGGTTGGATGTTAGGAAGAATTTGTTCTCAAAGTGGTGGGCTATGGGCACAGACTGCCCAGGGAAGTGGTGGAGACACTGTCTGTGGAGGTGTTCAGGAACCATGTGGCACTGATGTGGTCTAGAGCAGTTACAGGCATGGGCTGCCCTAGAGGTTGGCCTCAGTTGAGCTAGACGACCTTAGTGGTCTTTCCAACCTTAATGATTCTGTGATTCACGAAGCAAATCCTGGCTGAAGGGGATGGGAAATGCCATTAATGGCAACAGCATCTAACTGGGAAAGGAGCAACGTTAGCAGTTCCAGCCAGGGTCTTGTGTCTCCCAAGCTTGGAAACAGGACACGCTGCAGCACTCACGCCTTGCAGCAGGGTTGAGCACCAGCAGCTCTCACTTCACAGCAGAAGGGTGGTCCAAATCCCAGCTTTTGCAAAACCTCCCACTTTCTGCCTTGCACTGCAGCTGCTGAGATACGGTTTGCATCAACACAGTTTGCTAAACATGTCAAAATCAGTCTGAGTGAAAGATGCTCTGCAACGTAGGGATGGATTCCTCTACCCAACATCATATTGTGACTTTCCTAACGCGGCACAACGTGGAAGCTCGGCAGGCCAAATGTTACCACCTCCTTTTTCATATTAAGTAGCACTTTCTAACGGGTTTACTCTTGGTGTAAAGAGGCAACTGCTGGTCCATGAATATTTTAAAAACTAATATTGGAGCTTCTGTGTTACTCCCACGCACCGTGGTGCACCCTGCAGATGCTCAGAATTTGTGTGTGTATAACTGTATTTTTTTTTCCCTCTTTCTGTTTGGGGTAATTTGGCATGTATCTCACAAACATCCACGCTGCTCGGCACATTTTAAATAAGCAATGAGAAGACTCTTCTGATTGCTGTGTTTCTAGTGATGGCAGTGATTGTGTAAATGAGTCTAACTCCGTGTCAGGATGGCTTTTAAGGCAGGGAAATGGTAATATGAAGAAGGAGGAGGTAAAATTCCTAATATCATGATGGAATGGTTTGGTTTGGAAGGGGTGTTTAAGATCATCCAGTTCTACCCCCCCTGCTATAGGCAGAGGCACCTCTTAATTAAACAGATTGCTCAAAGCAATTCAAGGGAAACCAAATAATGTTACTTTGGTGTGAATTGGAGCACCTTTTTGTACTGATAGTGAGGTCTTGTGTTAAGTTTAAAGAGTTTTGGGTCCAATTTTATCAGTGAAAGGGAGAAATCTGTCTGCACTGTGCATGCAGACCCGCTATGGAAGGGCCCAAGCCTGGAATCCACCTTTTTCCCTTCTCAGTGCATCTGGGACAGCACATGGTGTTTTAATTCACCAGTTTTACACTAAAAAGAGACGGAGTAATTCCACCAGGCTACCTAAGGTTTCCTGTCCTCATTTGTAGAGCTTTTCCTGCCTGCACTCTGCTGTGGGTCATTAATATTTCAGGTACATTTCCCATCCGGCTACATGCCTGCAGCACACAGCTGATTCTAGCATGAAAAATTCACAGCAAATTACAGCTCTCTGATGGTTGCTGGGTGATTTGGGGTCCTGCTGTGCTTTGTCTCCTTGTCCTTTTTGGGTGGTGGTCTGCTGCAGTGTGTTGGGACCTGTGCAGGGTTATTTGTGTCATTCATAGGGATTCTCAAAGATTTCTCCTGCAAAAATGATGTTAGAGAAGTGGTTATATGAGAATTTTTTTATAAGTGCTTTAGTGATCCTTATGATTCCCTTCCAACCTGGGATATTCTATGATTCTTGTTGTTATAGCATTAAATGAACCAATACAGGAGCTGTTGTGTGAGCTAATCTATATGCTAAAAAAAAAAAAAAAGAGAATAGGAAAGGCACAGACACGTGGCACCAAAGGCTCAGAATGTGGCCCCTGTGGGCTCAGCTCAGTGTGGTGTTGAGCATCCCTTCTGCAGCCAGCTGAGTTGTGAGAGACGATCAAGGAGAGGAAAGGGGAACTGGTGTCCTCATTTCAAACACGTGGAATTAAAGCATGGGGAACTTAAGGCTGGAACTGAGTTTCCAGGTGAGTGAGCTTAACGTACCGGGTGCACAGAAGATGCTAAACCCTTCTGAAAAGCCAGCTCTTGACTACAGATGTTAAGTGCCAAGAAATCTGACCACTGGCCTGGGAGTTGATCCCTCGGCACCTTCTGAGAGGCAAAGAGGAAGCCTTGCCATGAGATCTGGCTGTAAACTAGAAGTGAAGGCACTGTATGCAGAAAGTGGAGAGGTGTGGACTTATAACAGATGCCTACAGAAGAGTATGTAGGTGCTCAGTTAGCATTTCTGCATCTGTTTCAACACCTTGACAGGGACTGTGTTTTTTCTGTTCATGTCATCTCATGGGTTTTCTACTGTTAAAAAGCCTTATTGTGGAGCAGGGCTGGGCAGCAGGGCTTTTTGGATGAAAGTTATAAAGCATCTTTAGCAATTCATTGCAGCACTTGCATGGGAAGTATTCACTGATGGGATTCAGGGACACATCTGTGGCAGCTGCAAAATCGACATGGAAAATACATTACTCTGGTGCACTTCAGGACATGAAAGAATAGATTCCATGTATGGCAGAAGAGCATTTCATTTCCTCCCATGTGCATGAACACACGTAACAGACTTTTTCTGAGGTGAGAGCGTCCAAGCTTTGTCCTCACCTGTGCTGAGACTTTGGTCTTTCGCAATGTTTTTTGACTGCTGAGGAGAGGAAAATGCTGTTTTTGAAGTCCAGTTAAGTCGTATTATTCCTCCTATTTATCCTCCTGCTTGGTTCTCTGTGCTCAGAGCTATTTTAGTGGGTACGTGACCAACATTACCCTCTGGTCCTGGGTATCAGCCTACACCAATCCCATGGAAACTGCTCCCTCCTTTTTAATAGCTCTTGCAGACACATCTATCAATATTTCAGCCCCTGCTTTTTTTTTCCCTAGACCTTCAAAAGGCCAGGGCCATGCATTATGCAGAATTATTTATGGATCTAATGTCAGTAACAGCCCATTAATATCTGTGCCACTGTTCTAAAGATGGCTTTAAAGTGATCCGGGAGCTGTGGCAATTGCTGGCGACCCAGCAGACATCCCTGCTCCTTCCCCAGGGCCTCCCATTTCCTTGGCACCAGAGGAAGATCAGAAGCTTCCAGCAGTGAGATGTTGGGAAGTTATCAATAAAGTGATGATTAAAGGCTGGCACTTCTCAGCCTTTGGTAAATAATAGTAAGTAGCTGATGGCTGAGGTTCACATTTACTGATATTATCAGTCAGTGACAAATGATATTGTATCAAAAGACATTCATTTCATAGCACTGGAGAGACATTAGCCCAGCTGGGTGGTAGACAGTAGGTCTGCATTTTCAGGTCTTTCAGCTAAGAAATCTGCAGTGTTTCCATGAATCTTGTCTGGTTTGCATGTCGGTAGATTCAGCCTGCAGCCTTTTATTCACTTACTGTGGTGGTAATGATTTATGCAATGCTATGAGGCTATTGAAAATCTACTATAAGGAAGCAAAAAAAAAAAAAATCAATTAACGTGCTGCTGATGGTGTCACGTTTGCAGGGTTGGGCTGAAGCAATTTATTAGTTGCCTGGTGCCTCTGTGTCTGAAAATGTGAACATGCTCCAGTCTCCCCACTCTTCCTGACCAATGATGTCCTTGCTAACGTATCTGAATCCATAGCTCAAGGTCACAGGATGCAGTATATTCAGAATTGATTTGTTTGAGGTGATAGCTGTCATGCGATAGCCAGCAAGGGAAGCTTTGTCTCCATGCCCCATTGCCCTCTAATGGCTGGTGCTGCACTTGCACAGCGAAGTGAATGACAAAAAGGGCCAAATAGGGGATGCTGAGGAATATGGTCTGTTCTGATGGTCCAGTGTGTATTTATTGCCAGTAGACTCCAAATTGTTAGTAATGAAGAGTGCTTTGAGGGGTGCTAAGAGCAAAAGGTTGATAGAGGGAGAGAAATGGGGGTGGGTGGTAAAGCCAGAGGTGGGAGAGGATCCGAAAAGAACTTGTGTTCCTCATAGAGATGGAGTGCTTACTCATATGATGCATACACACACATGCATGTGTACGCAGGAAAGGAGAAAACATAAATTGCATCTGTGCCTGTTCACTGGTTTTTCTGTGCCAAAGGTCCCCCTGTGTCCTGCTACGTGATGCTAGCAGGTGGGCTTCCATACGTGCGTATGGCAAAACAAGCTGAGCAAGGGATGCTTGACCAGGAATAGTGGGACAGCTGGACCAACTATTGCAATTCAGGGTGACTGAAGTGTCTTTGGAGCACTTTTCTCCTGCAGTAGAGTCTTTCTGACAGTAGATGTCACGTTTGCACAATGGAACACTGAGCTGCTGTGTGAGGCTGGGACAGATTGGACTATTCTCTTTCAGTCCTGTGGGTGCTGAGGTCTTGGAAGCTGTAAATTATAGAATCATTTGAATTGGAAGGGACTTTTAAAGGCCATCAGGTCTAACTCTGCAGTGAAGAGGGACACCCACAGCTTGATAAGTGCTCAGAGCCCTGTCTACCCTGACCTTGGGTGTCTCCAGGGATCGGGCATCCATCAACTCTCTGGGCAACCTGTTCCTGTACTTCACTGCCCTCATCATAAAAAGCTTTTTCATTACATCTAGTCTCCCCTCTTCTAGTTTGAAACCACTTCCCGTCATCCTATCATAACCTGCTAAAGAATGAGTCATCTTCTCCCTTGTAGCCCCCTTTTAGATACTGAAAGTCCAGCTTTACTGGCTAAACAGGCAGGGTTTTGCGATACTTTATGGTTTTTTGGGTCCAAATTATGAATTTTAGGGAGGTGGCGCTGTTCTAAATAATCCCATCTGTATTTTGTACAAATGATGATTGTTTAATTGGAGGCACATCATAGAATTGTAAGATGGGTTGGAAAGGAACTTAGAGATCATCTAGTTTTTCAATATAATACTTTTAATATAGAAAACATTGTAAATACATTAATTACAGTTCATTTTAAAAAAGTTCTAAATCTTTACATGACAGTCAAATATGGATAGATTAAAATCCATTTCTGCCTAAATTAAGGGAACAGTTATCTACAGTGGAAAAAGCCACATTCTTCCAAAACTACCTCAGACCTCAAACTGAAGATGGTAATTTCATTACATCTGTGTTTTACAGGGCATATGGTAACTGGCAATGTCAAAGCATATCTAGCTTAAAAGAAGAAATTGATTATTTTATATGCATTTCATGCCCTCTGAGGATCAGGTTTATGTTATAGTCCCAGTGTGTGCTGGTCAGAACCAAACCCAGTTGAAAGCATGCACAGTGCAGGCCAGACGCCCCAGATTTTGGTATTTTGGCAGCTGTGTGCTCTTCTTTAGCCACTGTGCCCCAAGGCTGCAAACTGCCTTCTTTTGAGGGACAGCATAATCTATTTGGAAAACCAAAGGAGTGCTTTGATTTTGATCCTGATCCAAACACAAATCCAGTTCAAACTGGAACCTCCATAAAGTCTTGAGTACTTTGCAACTGGGGAGATTTTTTTCCACCCCTCTTCTTTCTCTTTTTTTTTTTATATTCCTTGAAAAACATTTCTGTTAACTTAAAAAACATTGATGCCAACCACACAAATGATAACAGTGCCAATGGTAACAATAGCATCAGTGCCAGCACCCACACAGCATTATTAACATCAATGCCAACAGCAGCACGCAGATCTGTGCCAACAGGCCAAGAGTGTCAACACTGCTGATGCCAACAGACCAGAACGAATGAAGAACCCCTCAGTAACAAACCAGCGTGCAAAGCCTCATTGCTGCAACGTGGTCCCACAATAACAAACCCCTGTGCCCAGCCCAGTGCTCATTAGCAACTTTACAATAACACGTCCTGGTGTAGGAGCAATTAAATGAAAACACCGAGGTGTGTGTATCCTGGAAGGGAGAAATATTTAGATATTTCTGGAGCTGAGGGGTGAAAAGAAATAATGATTAAAGATTTTGTTGACTGCTTTTCCAAATTTCTCTGCCCAAGTGCAATGGTGGCAGCTGGAGCTCCTTTGGAACTGGCATGGGCTGAGCTCTGGGAGTGCTGCAGGCAGCAGGAGTCCTGTGTGCTTTGCTTCCGAGCACAACTCCTATCTACTCAACAGAGAAATCCTGTGTAACAGGTAATTAACCTAAGGATTAATGAAATGATCTGATCCATGTGGATCTTTCCAGAATCAATGTGTGTCTACTTTGTAATTGTATTATTCCAAGGCTCCTTCGGGCCTTAGGGCTGTAAACTCTTCTCCAGAGGGCAGGCAGGATTTTTCTGGGTCCAGAGCTTGCAGTGCACATATGAAGCAGGAATCTGGTGCTGAAGAGTGGGTTGGCAGAGATCTGGAGATGTATCCTAGTTTACAGAATTCGCACCCCATGCTTTTCTCTGACCTTTTCAGGTCTGTTTTTGAGAAAAGCAGTGCAGAGGCAGCTGAGGAGCTGGGATGCGTCCAGCAGCTGTCATAGCTGCTCCATCCATACCTCAGTGCAAGCAGTGATTCTGCTTTGTTTCCTTCCTGACAGCAGCTTGATGTCGTCACCAAAGAGTTCCTCACTGTTTGAAAACCAAAGTTTTCCTTTCAAAGCAGCTGTCACTAAGCTGTTCTGTTTCACAGAGAACGCGAAAAAGTGGAGAATCGGAGGACAAACTGACTGCCCCTCAGCATTCCAGGAGCCTCCATCAGCCCTCCTGCAGGAGCTTCAGACCCTGGGGTTAATGGGAGGCTTCAAAGCCTGGATGAAAAAAAGAATTAAACAAATCGCTGTGTCCTATTCAACAAATTGCATCCTGAGAGAACTGCTGATCGTGTTGGAACTCAGGTTACCTTTGGTGGAGGTGGAGGTTTGCCTTTGGGAACAGGGAGACAAGCAGGTTTTTTCTCTGGTGCCTGCAACAAAAATGTAGTGTCAATGTCATTGTGCTTCCCTGTCTGAGCAGCTGCCAGCGCAGCTATCTCATATATTTACTAAAGCGTTTTCCTAGTGGAAGAGCTAGGGGCAAGTCAGGTTAATCTGTCCACGCACAGTAATAAACACACAAGGGATACAGATATCCTGTTTCAGAAGAGCTCTGAGCTATTCTAAGTGTGTAAGTTCATCTGTATCAAGTGCCTGTGCTCAAATAGGCTGCTGAAGGGGCTGAAGCTGTCACGTGCTCAAGGTACACGTGGAGGAATGTATCTCTAAAGACGGGGAGATAGAAAGGCTTTTATAATCAAGCAGATGCTTTTCTTTCTCCAGTTCTCATCCATCGCTTTTCATGCAGGCAATTAGGTTGCTAAGTATGGAAATGGTTTCTACACCCTCACATGAGGGGTGGGCAGGAGGCTTAAACATTTGAGGGGGGTATTTTATTGAATTAGGATTCTTTGGCTGTGAACATCTGTGTTGGCATCCCTGGCACAGGTTAAGAATATCATGTACAATTTAGGGTTACGTGGAGGAGAAAAAGACCACTCCTACTCTAAAGAAGTTTGATGGCTTTGATTTGATGGTTTGACTAGCTGATCTTGGTGGTCTTTTCAATCTTAACAATTCAATGCTTCTGTGAACATCTGTGATTTTTTAACCACAGTCAGAAACTGAAAATAGTATTTGGCAGACTATTTGTCTGCAGCTTAGATGAAAGATGTGGAAAATTGCAAGGTTATACTTACAAACATGTCTTGTGTGTGAGAAAAGCCTGGTTTGGTGCAAGGGACAGGAGGTGGAGGACCTTTTGGCCTTATGACAGGCTGTAAAAGAGGAGAGTAGAATGCAGATTTACCCTATATACGTATTTTGTATTTGCGTAGTCAGTGGGGATGTGTGAGCTTGTGTTTTTATATATGAAGTTCATCAATAGAATAAACGGATGCATTCATTTCAGAGCTAGATCAGGGATGCTTTACTCTGCTTGGCCCTGAGAACTTACAGGGCTTTATAGCTGGAGTGCAATGACTTCTCAGCCTTTGGGATCAGATTGGCATTGCAGGTCTCCACTTTCACACTGGCACAAGCTGTCCAGGGATGTAAGGGAGTCACTGATCTACTTAACTCCGTGACACCATCCCTGGAGATGTTTGTACTGTGGAGATGTGGCACTGAAGGACGTGGTAAAGATGGGTTCAGGTTGGACTTGGTGTTCTTACAGATCTTTTCCATAGAGAATCTCCATAGAGATTCTCTGTGATGTCACGTGTGTTGCGTTCCCCAAACCCAGCATCAGAAAATAAGAACATCTCCAGAATCACTTACGCTCCGAAGCTGCGGTTTGTTCTCCTGCAGTGGAGGTACAGGAAGGAGAAGCTTCTTATCGTTAATCTGAAACAGGGAACAGTAAAGTCTAATGGAGGACTCATCCTGTGCACTGTCTTTGTACCCTTTACTGCAGACAGATCAGTTGGGGCAGACTTAGTGCCACATGCTTTACTTGCTCCCTTCCCCGTGCTGGGATTTACAACACACTCCTCTTAGCACTACACAAGTGACTTGAAGCCCTCCTGCAGATGTAGCACAATTCAGCCCCTCCTTTCAATCTTGGGGAGGCTGTAGTGATCCAGCACTGCCCTGCTCTTACCTTCTGGGTGGGTACTGCCAGGCCAGGATGCTCTCTTTGTCTTTGTTCTTGGTCCACAAAGACTTGATTGGTGGCTCCAGGTCCCCTTCTGGTATGGCTGCTATGTGAATATGTATATAATATAAATACTGTTCCAGTTGAAGTTTAAAACATACTTGCTGAAGTTGAATGCTTGCCTTAATCCCATTATTCTAGTATAAAGCCCAGGGAAGTGGTGGAATCACCATCCCTGGAGGTGTTCAAGGAATGTGGGGATGTGGCACTGAGGGACATGGTCAGTGGGCATGGTGGGGTTGGGTGGAGAGGTCTTTTCCCACCTGTATGATTCTGTGAAAGCCATGTCTTTTCTTTCCTCCCGCCCACCTCCCTTTTTTAATTACTGTAGGATTAATCTTGAGCACTAGAGTTTTAAGACTTCAGTAAAACTCTACTGGCTTCAGTAGAGCTCTCAGACCAACTTCCTTGCTTCTCCAGAGTTTTCTTCACCTCCTTGGAAAACCCCAGCTTAAATTGCTTGGGTTTAGTTATCCCTTTCTCAATAGAGTAAATATTTTACCTCTTCTTGAACACTCGGAAGCGGAAGAGCAATACTGCTGCAATTACAATCACAGTGAGGACAGCCAGCACACCAGCAATGATTGCAAAACCTGTCAGGAAGACAGAACACAAGTTACTGTTTCTTAAAAGATGCACACATAATGAGCAGATGCCCATCCTGAACTCTGGCAGAGTACACAACCCATCGATGCACAGAAGTCATAGCCCTGCGTATACAGTTTTGCAAGTTAGGGCTGTTTCACTGGAGCTAAAGGTCTCGTTTCAGTCAGTTGATGGCAGTGTAGTCCACGTGAGGCCAAGCAACACTTACTGGTGACTGTTGATGAGCTGTCGCAGTTCGGTGGCGCCCATCCTTCTTGACACTGGCATTGCATCTCATGGTCACAAACCTAGGGAAGCACAAAGCCAGGAGCAGATTCAGGATGAGTGGAAATAACATAGAAACATTTCAGCAGCTGTGGAGCAGGGTGCTGGAAACCCATCTCATTTCACGTGGACTAAGATTTAGCACTGGCTGTAGCACTTTTGCACAGAATGAATGAAAGATTAGCTGTGATACTGCATTAATCTGTGTCCATCTCCTGTGATCTTAAAAATATGGATACCGTATCAAGTAAAATTTGGTTTCCTAAAAGTTTAGGAAGTTCTGACTTGACAGCTTTTGCAAATTCCTGTCCTTATGACTTAAATACAATCAACAACAGTGTCTGCAGTTGGCATGCATTGTTTTTTTCCTACGTTAATAGCTGGTATCTTACAGCATGTCCAGGACACTTGGCAGAGCAGTCGCTTGATCTAAAGACATCTTCAGCATAGACACATTCTCCATTGCTGCACACCTGCAATGTACAAGGCCAATGTCACAAAAGAGATTTACAGCTTTCAGAACATGCAGAGCTTGCACAATTATTGCATAAAGTGATGAAGAGTGAAAGGAGGCATAGAAAAGTATGCTAATCACTTAGACCTACATCAGGAGATGTGGATGAGATGTGGATATAATTTTTAATTTGACCTTTGGATATTTTATAGCAAGATGTAGTGACAAAGATGTAGAGGTATCACTGGTTGCCAATCATTTGCAATTCTTCATTCTTTTTTTCCCTGAAAACCTCTTTCAGGTAGAAATATTGCAAAGAATTCAGACATAATACCCAGTGATGCCTAACACATTCATTATAGAAATTATTACAAATAATTTGTACAGTCTTCTAACCTTCCAGTACAAAGGTAATATTTCTTTTGCCACGTATGTTTTTTGTCAGTGAAAAAGGAGTAAAATGGCAATGAAGTGCAAGGAACTCAGCAGGGCAGCAGCTGCTGTTTACTTTGCTCCTAGTTTCTGCTAGACATAGGGCAGAAAGTACGGCAAATCAGATCAGTGGAAGTTCAATGTCCGCTGCTATCTTCCCTGTCTAAAGTCCTTGTTTGGCTAACCAAGAGTGAAAGAGGGAAGAAATAGGGAGAGAAGTTGGTTTTTTTCCTCTACTAACCATGCCATCCCCACACTTGGTTCCATTGAGGATCATCCCTAAATCTGTATCTCCGTTCCTAGGAAAGCTTGCTTTGCAGGACTCGAAGGTCACCAGGCTGCCATAGGTGGGCATCTCCTGCCCCCCAGAGCAGTACAGCTTCCCACACATGATATCTCTGGAAAAAGAACAAGGGTCATTAGAACAATGCACAGCAAAGGTATCCAGGCTGCTCTGTTCTCCAGCCTGGATTTCAGTGGCTGTATATGAACTCCATAGAAATAGCTGCAGTATGTTTTGCTTTGTGGTGTTTTTAGATCAGTTTCTGAGTGGCAAGTTCTTAACTCCTCTTGAGTTCATTAGAAAACCCATAATAATTTGCAGAAATTAGGTTCATCAGAAGTTCAGCTTCCCCATTCAAAATCCTTTCCTCGCCCTTAGCTGCATATACATGCAAGCAGTCTTGCACACATAACACAAGCAGACTGATCTTGAGACAACTTGCATCACTGCTTTCCCTGGGCAGGAGAATTATTTTCTTAGAAGTGTATTTACTTCAATGCTCCAACTGAATAAGAAAAAAAGGACTTGCGGACTTATGTGCCATCTACAATAGTTGCACTCTTTTTCCATCTCTGAATTTGAACGGGAATGGTCTCTCTTCCCAAGTTCTGGCAAATTCTGTAACAGTGCTTACTTCTTTTTACACGGGACGTGACTACCTCGTTCTTTTCTGCAGTATCCATAATACACCCCCTTCTCATTCATCCGGTAACAGGACGCTGCCCCGTCCGTAGCCTCTGTTAAAGAGGAAAACAAGAAATGCAATAAACAAAGAGCTTAGGAGAGAAGTTAGGATTAGTTTAGGTTTTCTACCTGTGAAGTCTGTTAGTATTGCATTTCATTCGTCTATTTAGGAAATGGACTTTCTCGGTGAAGTTACCCATGAGCCTCAATGAATCCCTGGCACTTTGTGCTTTAATCCTGCAGCGTTAACGTGTACATTCAGCAGCATCTGTCCTGTGTGTTCCCTATCCATCACAAACCTTGCTTAATAGAAGGGACGCAGTCAGCTTGAGGAGGATGGTAAGCCTTCAGAACCATGCAGACGTGCCAAATTTGGACAATAATTTGAAACACAGACACTTCCTCATTCTATCATGCAAATATCAGCTCTGTTTCAAGGTTATCTTAAAAACATTGTGCGAAAGAGGAACCAGCCTACCACTTCACATTTCCCTAGAGATCAGGTGCTAATAATCATTTACAGTAGAAATAGAAAATCAATAAACTACACTATGAGCTAGAACTGGGTTCTCTTGCCACGCTGTTCCATATTCCTAAAAGGCTTTTGGTGGTCTGCTAGCAGACAGAGCCTGCCTTGTCTCTATTGACAACCTTATATTTTCAATGGCAGCTTGTACTTACGTGGTCCAAAAGCAGCTCTGCACTGGCTTTCTCGGGTGGGACAGATTCCCATGTAGCAAAAGCCTTCACCGTTGTTGCAAGGATGTCCATTCATACGGAATCGATCCGATGGGCAATTCCCAGAATAACCAGTGCACATCTCGGGCAGGTCACAGTCATCCTTGGCTTCCCGACACACAGCTCCTGCTCTTTTGTACTGAATTGGAGGAAAGCAGTGCTTCACTTGATGTAACAATTACAATGCTGTGCCAGGAATTACACGTACCAAGGACTGATTCTGTTGTGAAATGTATTACTGCTTTCACAAAGGCAGAAAACCTCAGCATATGTGATAGAAGCTGAGATGGGGTTTTACCTGGCAGTCCTCGCAGCATTCTCCGTGCGCACACATGGAGCCAGCTGTCAGCTTGCATGTCTCTGGGTCACAGCAGGCATTTGTGCACTCCTGGGATAGAACAGACTGTCAGAGCTCTGTACAGTGCTCCAAACTTCAGTCCCTCTGCACTGCATTCCCAGCGAACCACTGCTTGCTGGGAGAGGGAAGGCTATCTGGGATCTGTCTTTGCTTCTATGAAAACCACTGTCACTAGAACACAGTGCATGTGAAGATCTCCAGATGTGGTCAAAGTGCTGACCAAAGCGTACAGGGAACTGACTTATTTCCTCTCTGACACTTTCATATCTGTGGTTCTTCCCTGTTCTCAGTTCCTTTGGTGATACACCGCCATATGATGTGCCCTCATCTTCCCTGTCCTGCGCGTTGTAGGGATGTCCAGATTGCAGACCAGCAGTTTGATGACTGCAGTTTCTATGGAAGTATTTCAGCTAGATTTAAACCGACTGCCTCAGAAAACAGCCTGAAAGCAACCAGCTCCTCTTCCATGTATTATTTTATCCCCAGTTGGGCAGATACCTCTGAAGTACCGCAGTCGCATTCTTCTCCTTTTTCTACAAAGCCATTGCCACATGATGAAGGTGCTATGATGGCATTTATATCCGGGATGTTGGTTAAACATTTTGGCATGTCATTCAACATGTATTTCTCAAAAGCCTGAAGGCTGCAGGAGCTGAATTTCTTAGGGATGATAGAACTGTTTTGAGAAAGCAAGAGGACTTGGGTTAGGGTTGTCGTAGACAAGGAGAAGCAATAGCCCCTGGGTGAGTGCAAAGGAAAAGTTATCCCAGAATAACTGAAGATTATGCTTTCAGGGTTATCCATCTAGAAATAATGTAGAAGAGCCTCAAATGGGAAGTGGGATTCTCACCACACTCTGGAATTTCTTCAATTTACCTTTTTTTTTTTTTTTTTAATTTGTATAATTTAAATGGGATAATCTTAGAGGACAAAAATATCAAAGAATCATTAGTTAGAAAGACCACTAAGGTAATCCAGTCCAACCATCTGTGGACCTTCACTACTATGCCCGCTAAATACAAACAACAACTATAACAATCTGTTTTGGAATCTGGCAGTTTATATAGAGGCCTTCATTCTCAGATCGTGTGTTAATGTGCTCACCCTCTTTCTCAGACTCTTACCTAACAGTTTCTGTCATGACACAGACTTGAGAATCACACGTGCAGTCTTTGGTGTCGTGATTCATGCCAAGGTTGTGTCCCATCTCGTGTGCCATGGTAGCTCCAACTGCAATCTCATTTCTGCTATGATCCTGTGGAAATAAGGACAACCTATTACTTCTGTGCGCATTGTGGAGCATATAGGAACATCAAAGAAATCAAGTGGCTGAGGAGTAGAACAGTTCTTCAAGTGACGATATTCTCATCATACATAGTCTGATAGCGTTGGTCAATCCATGCATGCATCTATTCCCCAGTTCCCCACTCAAAACAAGAACCTTTTTGAACACAAAATCACTTATTTTTCTCCTCTGACTCTGTAAGTGTCTGGTGTTCCATGTAAAGATGTCAACATCAAACTCAGACTATTAGGTAACACAAATACCACACTTCCTGTGTGCTTTTGTTGCCTTCTGCACATCATTTAAAATAAAGTCTGTGACTTCTAAAGCCTAATAAAACAATGATATGAAGCAGACAAAGAACTGGAAATGTTACAAGCCCAATAATTTTCATTAATAGAATCGTGAAGGTTGGAAAAGACCACTAAGACCAAGAAGTCCAACCATAAACCTATCCCCAGCATGCCCATAGAATCATTAAGGTTGGAAAAGACCACTAATCTTCTCAACCCAAACGTTCTTTGCTGGTTGAGTGAGAACCAGAAAAGCTTTTAAAAATGAGATAAACAAGAATAAGTCAGACCTGGATAATACCTGCAGAATATACATCGCTGCAAATGGATTTTATAAAAGCTAATCCAATTGTTGTCCCCTCCAAGTCATGGCCTCTGTAAGGAGGAAGAAAGACAGCACAAAACACAGTGATGTTACCATGAAGCAGACCTGAAGTCAGCATTTGCTTTACTAACCAAGCAGAATCTCAACGTATATATTCATTTCCAGCTCTGGTTTTCATCCTTGATTTAATACAGTGTTTGAAGATATGCTTAAGAGCAGTGCAAATCAAAAAACAACTGAATACACTTTTTTTTTTTTTTAAATCTGAATTACGTTGCCATTCGTGAGACCTGAGCACCTGGGTCAGTGCAGATTGCTTGATGAAATGCTTGGATGAGTGAAAACCAATGAATGTGAGCCAGAATAGCAAAGTAAATGCTGGTTGGGTTTGATGATCTGCGTTTCCCAGCTGCCTTTAAGCTTCATGCCATGGCTCTTTGTGTTGTTAGACTACGCTGCAGTCTTTGAGACACTCGACTGCTTTGTGACCAGAGCAGGAAAAGCAGTGATACGTACGTAATTAGCTGAGCATTGTCGTTTCTTTTCCTCTTTAATAAATCTGAGTTCCTCCACTTTGAGAAGCTGTCCAGAGTCCATCCTGCCATAGGACTCAAGGAGCATTTATCATTGTCTGTCCAGATTTCTAGGCCAATTAGAGCCACGTAAATATTGATGGCCTTATAAACCTGCAGCAGAGGAACAGTTTTGCTGTAAAACAAAGCACTTCACAAAGACTTCCTAAACAGACGTTTATCTGCATCATTGGTTTCCCTTTGTTGGTTCAATGTGGACCACTCCAAACTTGATTTAAGAAGTTGCAACACAACAAAAGCCAAAACTTGAAGTCTTATTTCCCCCCACCCAGAAAAATGGCTTTAAAGTACTTGGAAAATCCAAATTTTGGAGGAAATGCAAATTGTGGGAGAATGAAGAATCAGTTCATTCTTTTTGAAGGATTTCAATCCCTGACTTTAAGAGATAAGAAAATAAGATGCAAGTCTTCCTTTAATACTAATTTAACTTAAATTCCTGCCTGAAGGCAAGCAGCAGAATGATATGGGCAGATTTGCTTAAAAATGACAGTACAGTTTTCATACTTTTCTACATGTAATAGTAAAAACAGATAAAGTTCATAAAAGAAAAAGTATAAATCACATCTCCTTAAATTTTTCTCTGCTGTATTTACTCTTACCGTGTTGATGAAATTGACTATTCCAAATATCCTTTGTCTCACAGTATTAACATCTTTGTTGTACTTCTTATACTGAAAAATCAAATACATGGTATCAGGAACAAGAGGGAAAAGTGGTTTGTCAGAAAAGAAATATCCTACAGAAGATGGCATCGTAAATGACACCATTCCTGGTCTGGCTTTATCTGTTCTATTTATTGTTTTATCAGACCATCTAGTGCAAAGCCTGGAGGAATTGGGCTGCAGCTGGGACTGCTTTCTGTCCCAGTGCTGTACTTATGGTAGGAGCCCAGAATGAACAGCACTGACCTCAGTCTCATGAGGAAAATGTTCGTTCAATACCCACCACAGTATTGTCTGCAACTACATAAACTTCCAGATATTTCTTTGCCTTCAGGTACGCCTTCATCTAGAGAGAAGATAAATTTTGGTGACTTTTAAGGCTTGTTTCAGTCTCATTCTAAGCAATTTCCCACCAGTGTACTCGTTATTGGGGTCTTTCTCTCGATAAGTAATTTGGAACGGGACTGTCTCATTTTAAAACAATCAAAGGTAGACCAGATATTAAGCATTTAGATGATTAAAAATGCACATGGGCACATGAAGGAGGGCTTAACTGAGATGGCAGCTCCAAAGGCTCAGATCTGAGACCTTGCACTGGTTGTTTAAGGTTTGGTTACGCTCCACTGCTTGCAGTTGCTTCTCTCCCAGAGGTGCCAGCAGACAGTGGGACTTTGGCCACTCACCCATTTCTGCTGCAGCCTCAGCTTCTTTTCTGCTCTGTACTTACTTCTGGGCTATTGCTGGATTTGAAGATGTTATTGATGGGATCGCTTGCATTCACTTCCCAGCTGCTATTGACTACTCCACAGGTTTTGATGGACTTGTCTTCCACAAACTCATAGACTGCATGTCTGTCTCTGTCCGACGTTCCCAAGGGTTCAATCAGGTACTTCTGCCCACGGGTCTCAAAATACCCACTGTGAACATTTTCTTTAGGTTAGCCTTTCGAATCCATGGGACTGAGACAGCATCAATCTCTTTAATAGGGCGTGTAAGGACTATTGCACACCCCAATGCAATCGTATAATTATTACAGTTGAAAAAGACCTCTAAGATCATCAAATCCAACCATCAACCCATCACCACCTTGCCCACAGTGGAGCATAGTTTGGCAGCATGCAGGCAGGAATCAAAGCTGCTGGGTTGGGGTCTTTAAGGTCCCTTCCAACCCCAGCCATTCTATGACTCCATGCTGTGAATGGGAAACTCGTCAGGTGAGGTCTCGTGAGCAAGTGACCATCAGTCCAAAGGAAACTGGACTAAGAATGAATTAGTTTTACATTTGGGATTTTTATGCTTGTAAAGAGAAATCCAGCTTCAGTGGTGAGTTCAAAGATAGGCTTTCATCTTTAATTCAGGTCTGTTCCCTCATAAGCATACGAGAATAAAAAATAGCACCTATTTATCTACAACCTGATTCTATTTGAATTGGAAAACTTATCCTCATGCGTATTCTGATGTCAGTACCATTTGGAAACTGAACCTCCACATTACCTTAAACCTTTACAGGCACTGATGCTTGCTGTTGAGTCAGCCTCATCCTGAATGTAACCTTCATAGTAACAGTGATCCTGTTTAGAAACAGAAAAATGTATTTTTAAATTGATTTCAAGAGACAAAGTACACCAGTTAGCATGCTACAATTAACTATGCTACCTGAGGAGGTCTCCTATTAGGGGAGACTCTTAAAATGAAAACAGCTGGTGACCATTTCTATGTTTGCTACAGTTCCATTATCATTATGTTTCAATACATGGCGACCCAAGTGTTGGTGAATCCAGTCATGGTGGGTTCTGGTTCATACAGAGCATTACATGAAAATAAGATTATTTGCTGCTCAAAACAAAGCGTAAACTGATGCACTCTGATAAATTAGGTCCATACTTAATTACTTTTGCAGCCAGAAATCAAAGAAACACCCCTTACTATTAACCCAACAATTAAAAGCTTTAACTTCATTGAGATTAAAATACGTTTATGTTGTTAATACACGTGATTAACAAGAAACAGGTCGTGACTTAACTGACTTAGAGATCTAAGATCTGTGTTCAAGGAGGCTTCAGAGTCACAAAGGCATTGTGGAAAATTTACCCTTAGCATTTTCATTAAAACAGTTCTTAATAGAATCATTAAGGTTGGAAAAGACCACTAAGATCGTCTGGTCCAGTCATCAACCCTTAGAATGTGCTACTCAAACTTTTAACTGCTCTGCTTTCTCTTTTCGCATGGATATTTGGTTTCACTTTCCCATTTATTTTCCTTCCATCACAACACAAAAAGTAACCACTGACAAAATAAAAATTACTGTAGACTGAAGGCAAAGTGCTGTGCATTTGTCAGCAAAGAAACAATATAGGGCAGCAGGCTGCACAGGTAGGTCTGTTTGAGATGATCTGTAACCAGGTATAGGTGCTAATTGCTTTCCATAGGGTCCATTGAGGGAGAGAAAGTAGGGGCAATTTCTGATTGCTCCAACTTTTTCTGCAATACAGGAACATAGAGCTCTCTATGCATAGTTATTGCAGCTCCCTTTGCTGCTCATCACCCCATGAACAGTTAATATTAGGCTTTGTATTCTAAATTGCGTGTATTAAAACAGGGAGTGTGATGTTGGACAAAAAGCTTCAGCTGAGGGCTTTGTTGGAGATAAAACCGGAGGGCAGACAGTTAATTAAAAAAAAAAAATAAACTGTAACAGCCATTTCCTTTGAGTCTGAATAAGTGATTGGTCATGGCTCAGAGAAACCACCTGGAGTAACCTGCAGTGCATTTGCTCTGAGTGTGGGCGATGAGGTGAGGCAGAGGGAATCTGTGCTTATCTGAATCCGTGATCTCACTGAGATTAGATGTAAAAGCGAGGCACTGAGCTGCACAGAGTGAGCAAAGTCAGGAGGGCGGGGGGGGGTTGGTCTGTCCTGGCTCCACTCCCTGTCCTGACAAAGAGAGAAACTCAGCTCAGATGTGCGTTC
Source organism: Tragopan temminckii (assembly GCA_028571105.1). Lineage (NCBI taxonomy): Eukaryota > Metazoa > Chordata > Aves > Galliformes > Phasianidae > Tragopan > Tragopan temminckii. The sequence continues at coordinate 392,406 of JAOWBP010004587.1, forward strand.
ATCAGCTGAGAGGTGAGAAGTGCCAAAGGCTGATTTGTGTTATTAGTTCACGCATCGATGAAGCTCATGCAGAACTCAGTATAGGGGAAATAAAGCTTTTTATTGATTTATTACCTTGATCTGGGGACTCGTGGTTATCTGCTGGCCGTCATCTGAATAAACTGTTTCAGTGTAGTCCCCAGCTAACAGATGCCTGCAAAGATTAAAGAACTGTTATTATTCAAATAATTGTAGTCATCTAGAAATGAGACAATTGTGTAACAAGTGAAGCATTTAAGGAATTCAGATGATTACTCAGGTTATGATTAGTATCAAAAGACAAGGGCAGAAAAGCACCTGGGTGGGGAATTCTGCCTGTGTGTAATTCTTACTCAAAAGGACTTTTCTAAAATAAGAAATCAATTAATCTCTACTTATTTCATTAGTATAAAGTAATCTGGTAGATCTGAAAAGTAAATATATGACGATACACGTGGCATTGATTCTGTTTTGCCTTCCCATTTGTGTAGATGTTTCCACCACTCCACAGTGGTACAGTTGTGCTCTCTTCCCAGCTCACCCCCCGGTTATAATGGTGAAGATATGGTCAATGGGAAAGCTGCCTCGTCTGCTCCTACGTGCACGTAGCTATGTGTGCACACAGACACATTATATAGTTATCATGAGCTGATTATAGTACCACTGTATTCACATAGCCATTAGAAAAGCGCCTATTAAAGCAGGCTCGTTTGATACCATGTTAAATGTTGTGGTGAAGCCAGCAAGCAGAAAATTATAGCTGGTTTTGTGTATTTCACTACTCAAAGCTAGCAGAAGTAGTGCTATGGTAGCGGGTATTGGAAGCCTTGTCTGAGGACTGCTGCATTCCCTATTTTTTTTCCCCACTTTTGGAAGAGCTTATAGAGCTGACACAGCCCCATTTTTGTGGATTTTCCTCTTGATCTTCTCTATAACTTTTACCAAAACAGAACAAATAAGTATAACCCAGAGACTACCCTTAGAGAAGAAAACATCTGAAATGTAATGAAGGTGTTACCATTCTGTTGATTTAGCCATCTTGGGAAAAAACAGTCATAGAATCATAGAGTCATGGAATCATTAAGGCTGGAAAACACCACTAAGATCAGCAAGACCAACGCCAAAGCCAGCCAATCACACCCATAGAATCATGGAACCATTAAGGTTGGAAAAGGCCTCTTAGATCAGCAAGTCCAACCATTGACCATCCCCACTATGCCTACTAAACCATGTCAAAATGCGCAGTAAAGGCAAGTCATTCTATCACAGTAACGAGCATATATAGTTATTTCACACTACCAAAACAGTGGCACAGTGCTTTCTCTCCCCTCTTCTCTTATGTGAATCGAAACCAAAATACCTTCATCTTACAGGAGCTTAAGTTGCTTTTATCCTGCGTGCTTTAGAGAGCCACATACAGTGAGGAATAATGTTTAAGGAGAAGGTTGTACTGAACATACTTATTTTTTTGTAGGTGCAATATGACTTCCTCTCCGTTGGCTTTGATTCCATACTCCAATGTATCGTCGTATTTTGTCTGTAAACAGATTTAAGTGTTAGAATATGGACTTTTATGATTTCTGGCCTCACCATGAGTTAGATGGCTGTTGACTTGCCAGCTGCATTCTTTGCCTTCACTTTCCACCAAAAATAAGCACTCTGGCATTTATAGAATAACCAGAAGATTGTTTTCTTTCATATTTTTTGGTTAGAGGAGCAAATCTAACTTTCCCCATTTCCCAGTAAATAAAAAGCAAAAGTTCTCTATTTTAATACCTCTTCTTTGCTTCTTTCTACATCTCTTTTATGTACTGTGTGCAGTTTCCGAGGATAAACTATTTCATATTGCTCAACTCCAGGTAACTTCTTGCTTGCATTTCCTAGGGAGAAACAGATGTATATTTATGAAAGCACAGTATTAACTTATTAAACACCATATTTCACGTCTGCCAAGACTGTTCTTTTGGGCTCTATAGCCACTCAGTTCTGATCTGTTCTCTGTCATGGCATGTGCTCATCTGCTCTTAAGCAGCCCCCCACAGCGTGACACAATGTTTGTCACAGTCTGGGTTTTAGCTGAGTTGCCATCCTTAGCAATATTACAGAATGGAATCCTAAGGTTGGAAAAGACCTTAATATCTTCAAGTCCAACCCCACCGTGCCCACCAGCTAAGCTCCTCAGTGCCACATCTCTGCAGTTCTCGATGACCTCCAGGGATAGTGACTCCACCACATCCCTGGGCAACCCTTAAATGAGGTTTTGGAAGGGTGGATCCTGGCTCCAGCCCTTCCAGTCACTCAGGTGCATTGCATTGCTCCCCTGGGTTGGCCCTGCCTTCCCATCAGCACTGCTTCAGGCTGTGAATTACCATTTCCACTACACTGGCCTACAAGTTAAGACTACCTCTATGTAAGCAAATAAACTCCCACAGTCCTCCACAGGTCTGGAAGAAGCCTAGATTTCTTCTTTAGAAAGCTTTCAAGCTAATCTTCTCACTGAAACACTTCCCAACAGTACTTCAATAGACACAGTGCTGATGAACACTGTTTCATTCTGTTGTGTGCTTCAAGGCATGAGTGAGCAAGGACAAAAAGTTAATTAGCAGCACGATTTGCAGGGATGGTCAGCACACACTGCATCATTTGAAGTTAATGATAGCAGCTGGCATGCAGCACGTGGGGAAAACAGGGCTCTACAAGGGATGTGCTGCTTTCCAGCAAGGCAACAGGAGGTCTGTTTGCTCCATAAACTCTTTAATCTCCTACAAAGGGTCACTTCACCTGAATGGAGCATTCTTAAAGGCTCAAGCACAAGAGTTTGCATTTAAAAACAACGCTAATAAAGAGAGTGAAACTTCTGTTTCAGTTATCTGCCTCAAGGCCAAAGTTTTACAACAGTCAGGCGTCCAATTACTCTAATTTTCTTTTATCTTTAATCTCTGCAGCAACACAGTACATCCTCATGCGCATTGTCCCAGTAAAACAGATTAATTCAACTTAACTCATTTATTTGATTCAGGCCTTTCAAAAAGTAATTGCAGAATAAACCTGGCTGTATCTGAACAAAACTGTGTGCTGTAGAGGACGCCATGTTATAAAGGTAATAAACTCATCAGCTTGCAGTATGCTCTCATGCACTGATCAAAGTAATATTGTATGCCTCTCAGAACTGAGTGCTGTGCTCTAATTTTATCTGCCCAGTCTCTGATGGAGACTCTTTACAGGACTGTCTGTAGCCCAGGCATCTCAAACCCAGGCTGGATTTGAGTAAAGTCCCAGAACTCAACCTCTCTTTCCCCTGCAGAGGGATGCAAGAAGCATTTCAAAGCTAACAAATCAACTTTGTTCTGGAACTGATAGTTTCTTAAAGACATTATTTTAATCAGCTCGCTATATTGTCTTTGTCTGGTTTCATCCATTGTTCTAAGTCAATAAGCCTAAGCCTTAAGAAAGAAGGAAATTCCTTGGGCTTTCTGTAATAGCTAGAAAAATTACTAATAAAGAGCAAGTAATTAAGTCATTTTCCAAGAGCATAACCCAGGACGACATGTCATTAGTGAGGATTTTATTGGTAATGAAGATTTACTTTTGTTGAGGAACAAACTATTCACACCTAAAGCATTAATACTGCACACGTTTTCAGATACCCTGTGCAACCAGTGCAATCAGAAGGACGCCTGTCACAGAACAAAGTGCATGTCTAATATGTGTACAAAACCTGTGCACGCTTGTGTGTGCCAGGCTCTGAAGGGATCTGCTCCCTGTTGACATGAATTGAATGAAACAATGCACGTGGGAAAGAAATGCACGGTGCATTGAGGTTGAGCCGTATGAACTTCTCAACTCATAACCTGCAGTAAGGCACAGATAGTAAGGGTGGTGACCATTTTAGTGCAGGTAATAGAATTAATTGAATCCAAATACAGGTCTTTTCTTCTGTGGCCAAAATACTGTCACGTACTTTGTCCCAGTCAGATCAGTTCTCTGATCACTTGCAGACAAAATGCTTTCTTAACTGGCTCACAAAACTGACCTGTTCGTGGTCTCTAGCCAATCTATGGAGAGTTTTCATACGAGTCAATATTTCCCTTACTAGATAATGTCTTTGAATGGAAGGAGAAAAGGAAACAAACTCCTAACTTCAGTAATACCATTTTCTTCAATGGCTTGAATTCAGTGGTCTTTGTTATTATCGGCAAGCTAATAATTAAAAATTTATAAAAGCTACACAAAGTTATCTAAGATTATCCTTAGTAACCACTGAAAAAGGATAAAGAAAGGGAAGGGAAGGGAAGGGAAGGGAAGGGAAGGGAAGGGAAGGGAAGGGAAGGGAAGGGGAAAAAACATACCTTGTTGGAGAAAACATAGCAGAACAACAAAAATGAGAATGACATTATTCATCTCAGTTGCAGTTGTCTAGCAGTGGATTCCTTGCTCTAGGAAAGCTGAGTGCCCGTCTCTGTGCTTTGAGCAGTTCCGTCTTGTGCAGTGAGTGAGAGGGAGTGAGTTGTGCTGCTTATTCTTGCTCCTATATGAGGAAGTGTTTACTAAAGGTGTTGCACAATTTTCAAGTCACAGAGAGTTACAGCAAGCGGAAGTTCCTGCTGCACAGTTAATATCACACGAGTTGTGATGGATTACTTCTTATTTATTAGTTCCCTGGAACTACTTATCCAAATGGAAGATGCGAGACTGGAGTTGTGCTGTTGTCTTTTTATAGTCTGGATGGTGAAAAGCTAAAACAGGAGCAAGTGCTCACAGTACAGGAGATTGTGTGGCATGCCACCCTGTGAGTGATTATTGTTTTTTCAGCTCAGGGACAGAACCTGGCAAGCAGAGGGCACTGCTGGTGGCTCAAGGAATGGGAAATTTGCAGGAGGTTCAGGATGAAGCAGGTGCTGAGGCTGCAGGTACAGATGTTTTGGTTTCTGCTGATTGCTTCTTAATCTGTGCAGAGTGGGAGAGTTCAGAGCACCAGTATAGGTAATTCTGTGACTGTGAATCATACCTGTATTATAAACATTAAATGTGCCCTATTCTGCCTCTTCTATTTGTATTAGTAATGTTTGCTTTGGGGTTCATGTGACAGACATCTGACTAAAGGGGTAGTCGAGTGAGAAAGCAAGGTGGTTTCTGTCAAATCCTGTTCTAAATGTCTATGCTAGAAATCACACAGATTGAATAATAGGGAGAATTTCTTCTCTGGAAGAGTGGTCGGGCATCGGCACAGGCTGTGCAGGGAGGTGGTGGGCTCATTGCCCTGGAGGTGCTCCACAACCATGGAGATGTGGCACTGAGGGACGTGGTCTGTGGGCATGGTGGGATGAGTTGGGGTTGGACTTGGTGATCTTGGAGGTCTTTCCTAACTTTTATGATTCTAACATTCTGTAATTTAACAGTGAATTTTGAATCTGTAAATATGTACTTTCTCCTTAGAATAAGAACACCTGCTAAATCTCAAGATGTTCTGGGACAGTTTGGGAGCTGCCGACAAATAGCCTCCGAGCTTACTGTAGGGATAGAATCTTACCAATTAAGAACAATTTATGTCCAATGCTGATTGAAATAAATGTGTAGATCTGGCTATTTAATAGTAAAACTTGATTCTAAGACAAGGGCCTGGTTATTTGCTTCTCTTTATTTTGTTTAGCCTTTACAGTGAGGTAAAGTGATTGCATAATGGATGTTAATTGCTGCGGAATAGGAGCAGGAGAAGAGTTTATTGGCAGGAAGATGGGCTGAGAGAGGAAAAGAGCATCTGTTTGCTAGAGCCCTGCTAACAAGACTCAATCCTCTGCTGTAGGAAATGGGAGTTCTGGTGAGCTGTAGCAACACTGTCATAATTCAGGTCAATATTCACCCTTTTTCTCCCTTTTCTAGTCTCTCCTATCTCCATGGCTGCCTCCTGATATTCCTGGAACAGGAATGACTTGGTGTCAGCTTTGGTGGCAGTGTCTTTGGGGTTCTGTAGCTTGGAGACACAGTGAGCTTACTTTGCTTGAAGGAAAGCCACATTCCATGCCAAAGCATGTCATCAACCCAAGTTATGAAAGAGTGCTTCAGGCAAAGAATTCATGTCCAATTGTTTGGCCATACCCTCAACAAGGTGCATGTCAGTTGCAGTAAGCATCACAGAGGGTCTGTGTAATTTAATTGGGAATTCTTACTTAAGTGCTATCTGCTTGATTAAAGGGAGCAAGTGGAAAAGGGTCGTGCGAATCCCTCCCGTGTGAGATTAAAATGAGTATTAAAAGTGAAATGATGGTCGTGTTGGGGCACTAGGCTGAGCTCTGCTGCTACCTTGTCCTCAATCTAGGTCACTTTGAACTAGGTCTGCAAACATGTTAATGTACCTTAGCGGAATTTTCAGGAGTCTATAAACAGTGTAGGTGTCTGTTTCATCTGCACTTCAATAGATGCATGTTCAACCACAGCACCAGGGAACACCCATACAACCCCTGCAGCTGGAGATTAGCAGCTGAGAGATGTTTCTCTGCTCTTCCCCGTATCTCCATCTGCTCCATTCTGCTTTTGCCCCATCTAACCCCTTGCTTCAGCAAACAGCCCTGCTTCTTAGCACAGAGCAGCGTCCACATCCTGTTCCTACTGGGAGAGCTTTCAGGGAAGGAATGTGGTATTTCACACTCAGCTGCCACAGGACCAACCGTGGCCCTATTGCTTTAGCTAAACTCGTAACCTGCCTTCCGCCTTCCACCATTTTGTTCTCCCAGAGCTTCAACCCAAGCCAGCTTACAGATTATTTTGCTCAGACGTACAAACAGAACCATGTGGCTTTTGCATCTGCATTCCAGCCCTGTGCTGCTGTTTGCTCCCTCTGTCTATTCGCAGTGGCATTCCAGTCTCTCCACAACCTCTCTGTGCCAGCCCAGGCTCTTCCCCTCCATCTCCAGAGCTGATCCAAAACCCATTGAAGTCAACAGAAGACCTTCTATTGCTTTCCAGGGCCTTTGGATCAGCTTTACAATTCCTCTTTAAAACCTACTCTTTACATAAAGCATTTTCTTGTGCCCTGTTGTGTCACACATTCCCAAGGTGAATTATCCTCCTTTCCTCAGCTTTTAGCATTTTGTCCTTTCTTTCTGGGTTCTGTTGAAGGACATAATCAAATAGCTGCCTTAGGACCTAATTAGATTAGGCTGCTAATCAGAGTAGCTGGAAAAATTTCCTCCTTTCCAGCTGACATGCAGCACTTGGCTAAGGTTGTACTTTAACATACAGTAAAATGCCTTCACTTAAATTGTAACTGAAACTAACACAGCATGAGCTGTTCCTACATTTCTTAAGAAGCTCTAGTTGGATCACCAACTTTCATCTGATGCATCACCGCAAACTTCTTACATCTCCGTCATCCTCTGTGCCTTGGAGAAGTTTATAGACATACATGGTATGCTCCAAGCATCAAGTTCCTTATTTCCTTTTTTTTTTCTTTTTTCTTTTCAAAATAAGTGATGAAAAAATGTTACTTCATCTTCCTTCTTTATCTTTCTTTGTTAGCTGCATTTTGCTTAATTCTTCTGCATCAGCATAATGTAATATGTAAAGCAGCAAACTAAGGCAGACAGTAGACAGCCAAGTCAAGGTACAGGAACTTCCAGTATATTTCTCAAGATCCAGTAACTGCTCATAATTTCACAGCATGATGTAAGGTGCTTTTCCTGAAGGTTAATACTTCTCAAAAAGTACACGTCCCCATTTCTGGCTGTGCCATGTGTTGTGCAGTTGTATGTATGTGTGTGAGCTGCTTAACGCCCTCCATCTGCACTGCATGAGTGACAGTGCAAATCATTGTGAATTAAGCACTGTGGTCTTCTTTTTTTTTTTTTTTTTTTGTATTGTTTATACTCGTAATACGTGAAGTCTGGCTCCATTTTTCCAGGGTTTTGGGGAATCTTGCATGCTGCAGCACTGTTCTTGCAGGGATCCATATGGAGCTTTGCACAAGGGCAATGGGTGGCTCAGTTCCTAGAACTGAGTTCTAGAAAGAAGACCTCCCCCAAGGCTGTGGGTAGACTTACTAGGCTGTTTTAAGCCTCTGAAAGGCCATGACTGAATATCTGTGTGTAAGAATGAATGCTCACTTCAGACCTCCACAAGCCAGATCTCCTTTCTGCTCATCCATCCTTTCGTCCTTCACCCCATGTTGCCCATGCCTTGCACCTGCCTGCCCTGCCACAATCAAGCCTTTCAGTTCACTGCTTTCAGTCCTGGGGAATTTGGAGAGAGTTGGCAAGACGCGTGGCTTTATTCTGGCAAACAAATAAAGGGGAAGCAGAACTATTTTACCTGGATGACCTGTCACGGTGCCTCCAGTCTGATGGACTCCAGTTGCTTCCCACACACATAGAGTACATAGTGAACATTTTACTGAATCATCTCATCCCTCCACTTGAGGCAAAAACTTGAACAAAGAAGCAACTGTCCATCCTAGGCTACCTCTGCAGCAGGAGATTTTTCCTGGCATAGGAAAACTGATGTAGTTACTGACAAAAAGCTCCCAGTGTGGACATGGCTGTCCACCAACCAAGCTATGCTTTGGACCAGCAAAGCAAATGTGCCTTCTGCTTGGGTGAAACAAGCTCAATGGGCGCAAGTATGGCTGTGCCCACATCAGGGTGCCATGTCTAGCATGGCAGTTTTTTCTGTATCAAATCTTTATGTGATAGAGACGATGTGTTTCAAGTAGTGTAGGCTTTAATAGCAACTGCAGTTCATCTATCTATAGCCAAATTCTTCTTGACTCAATCTGCTGCCTCAAAAAACGGTGTGTTTTGTTCATTTTTAATAGCTGCCTTTTGCCTTTTAAGGCCTGATCCTAACAAAGAACATCCCCCAAAGCACCTTTGGGTTGCTCTGGCTTCTAACAAGCAAATTTTCCAAGACTGCTGGGAAAGGAGACTGGTGAGAAGGAGAGCTGTCACATGCAAGTTACATACCGTCTTCTGATGACTTCCTCATGGAAGTGCTTGCTGTAATGAATGCATCACAAAATGACATTCGCCTTTTGTTTCCTGTGCTTACCGCTTCCCTGTTTTTGGCGTGAGTCTCAGCCCAAGAGAATGACAATGGTGGCATTGTGCTTCTCCCTCAGCTAACCCTGGAGCGTTGGGAAAGACTGTCTGCTTACACAACACCTCTGCCCCCTCTCCTCTCAACCACAGTCTTCTGTAATTGTCTATAGCCTTGTTAATCTTTTTTTTAGGCTGTGATGTAGCAAGAGGCACTGGCTGTGAGTGACCCCAGATATTCTTTCACAATATCCTTGCAAGATGAATATTTTCCCATGTTACAGGTGGGAAAACCTGAGCTATACAAATTGGACAGTCTTCTGCGAGTGTCCGTCCTGTTTGGTGTTAATCTTCAGGACCAGATGTACACCTCTGGGATCGTATGAAACTGAGCTGCAGTCTCTCAGTGAACGGGGACACTGTTTACACTCCGGGTGAGATATCTGTCAGCTGTACTTTCTGTACTGCTTTTATGTGAACGAATATAACGAAAGTAGCAAAGCAGAAAAACCCAACGGATGAGTTGGAGCATCTGTTGATATTTTGGCTACAGGGGATTGCAATCACAGAATCATAAAATCATTAAGGTTGGAAAAGACTTGTAAGATCCCCAAGTCCGACCTCAGCCCATCCCCACCATGCCCATAGAATCCTGGAATCATTGTGGTTGGAAAAGACCTCCAAGGTCACCAAACGGAACCCCAACCCATCCCACCATGCCCGCTAACCATGACCCTCAGTGCCACAACTCCAGGGTTCTTGAACACTTCCACAGACAGTGACTTCATCACCTCACTGGGCAGCCCATTCCAGTGCTTCAGCAGGAGGTCTTTTCCAGCCTTAATGATTCTATGATTCCATAAAGTTCAAGAAGAGAGCATGGTGCCAGAAGCCCTCTACGATGTATGAGGATGCATCATCCTTCTAAGAAGGGAGAACCACATCTAAACATAGCAAGATGATAGAAAATATAACTGTCTGATCAGCAGGTCCTTGTCCTGGTAGGCATGAGGCACACAGTGCCTGCCAGCTCAGCAGGTCTAATGAAGAGTCTGAGTACACTCATTGTTTTTCATAAAATCTTGATCCCCGGAGTCATGTGAATAGATCACAGTTTCATTTTTCACTCGTTATTATTTTCCTTAAAAAGAAAGCAGTTGTTTGGGTCTCAGGGATCTGTAGAAATGTTTGAAAACATGAAGCTAGGCAACGTAAAACTGAGAAAGCAAATAAAAAGAACTCCAAATGCCTTTTTTTTTTTCAATCCCATGTTGGTGAGGTTTTTTTGCTGTTTTTTTAGGCCTGACCAATAGTTTTGGATGCTTGAAACTGGCCGTCTGGAGTCCTGATCTGAGCTCTGAGTTCTCCCCTTTTCCCAAAGATGTTGAGAACCACAAAAAGACAAAAGATGAATTAAAGCATATATTTAATCATACTTTACAGATCAGACACTGCTTTAAAGTGTTTGAGACTAAGGACTGAAAGTCTGTAGCAGCATGAAGAACTGATTTCAGATCCCCTTAGGGTTGTGGAGACATCAGTCTTAACAGGAGAGCTCCTAGCTCCAAACTGCAGTTCAGCAAACAGGGATCTCAGCCCACCAGCTGCCTTCTTTTTATGATCATTTTGCATGCTCTGTGTTTCTCCTGCCATCCTCTGCCTGCCCATGAGAGCACTAAACACAGCAGAGAGAGCAAAGGCAAAGGCTGGTGTGGCTGTTCAGCCCAGCCTGGCTGTTTGCTTACTTCACGTGCTATCGTCTCCCATCAGATAAGCCTGTGGCCTTGTGGTGGAACATTTCCAGGCACAAATCAGCCAGAAAACGTGAGATCACAGGCTGGGAGACAAACAGCAGACCTCTCAGGTTCTTTCTGTCCCAGGTATGTACCTACTCCATCAAGTCACATGATGGGGAACCGGCTGTGATTCCCATGCAGAGATTGCCTTCTGCTTTCCTCCTGCTCCAAGGTGTGCCTCTGACCTGAAGGCATGTTTTCATACCTTAGGGCACAAGAGGGATGCAAGGGACAAACAGTCAAACCCCATAAGTGACACTTCTGGTGAAGGAGTACACTGACTAAATCCTGTGAGTTCCCTCTCCACATCTCTGAACAGAAACAACAGGTCAACTCAGTGACCTCACCTGTCCATGCTCAGTGCATAAACATCCGCTATCTCTTCTTTTTTCTAAGCTGGAACATGTCCAGTTTTCAATTGATGTCATCCAGCCAAAACTTATTTACCCCCTTTTCCTGCTTTCTGTGTGACTTTTGGCCTGTCTGAGTATTTTAACTGGAGATGAAGGAAAGACTGATTTAAAATTACATTTGTACAGAAGTTTTTAGCGGTCCTGTTTAAAAAGTACATTTGCTGAGTGCCAACCCAAACATACACAGGTACATTAAATTGAAAAGGTTCTTTCAAATTATTACCTGCGAAAGGTAATATTCTGAAAATTTAATCAAGTAAAATAAACTTCCAAATGCCTTTAATTGAAAGTTAGTACACTTTCAGAATACTGTATTTATTAGCTGAGTGTTTTTTCTGCTAATCCAAACTTTCCAGTTATTGTTGCTGGTGTAATGCTCAGAAAAAATGAAAACTCTTAATAAGAGAACTAACTTAGTAAAATACTTCTTAAGGAATTCAGAAAGCAGCAACAGTGTGCACTTCAGCTTAGCACAGCTCAGCAGCTCTGCATGAAATATTTCACGTTCAACATGGCGGTACTTCCAAGGTTAATGCCAACAGGCAGTTGCTGAAGAATGGCTCTTGTTGTCACGGTCTTGCATTATCACAGCTCCCAGCTGTGGTTGGCATTTGGTAGGCTGCCACTCTTCCTCACCTCTTGAGAATGATGAGTGCATTTTGCTGGAGAGCTCTGCCTCTTCCCTACGTTCAGTCTGCTGCCAGCGCCAAAATGGAGCCATTCTGTGGCTTCCTAGCACCAACGATGGACACCAGCACGTGTCTTCCACACACGGCCAATGTTGGTCTTGCAGTCTTTGGCTGTATAGCTCACGCGCTCATGAAGGAAGAAAGACTAAAACAAACAAACCACACACAGAAAAAACCCTTAAATTCTGCTATTTGACCAAACGGCCCCTCAGCCCTATAAATATTAGCATTTAGAGTCTTGATTTTTGTGTATGTATGTGTAGAAAAGGGAGAAGGGAAACATGCAGACGTATAGAGGAGATTATAAAATCTTTAAGTCAATAACCCATGTAATCCCTGCTTTTGTGTGTGTGGCAATTTCTCCAGTGGTGTGAGTTAAACATTTCCAAGTTCCTTTCTTAAAATAAGTTTGGTGGACGTTCTGGAGGTCTGATCTGATGCCTAGGAAAATTAATGTTTTTTTTTTTTTTTTTTTTTTTCTCTTTGTTTTCAAACATAAGAATTTGGGAAGGGCACAGTAACCTTCAAGCTTGTTAAAATACTAACCTAACTAAACTAAGCCAGATTCTGTTATTCTATTTTATTTTAAGTTTCATAAAACTTTGGGGGAATTTTTTTTCTTTTTAATTGTTTTCTTCTCAGCATCCTGGCCTTGCTCATTTCTGTGCAAAAAGTGCCAGAATGCCCCAAGAAGAATTGATTTTGCAGTATTTCCAAGCTCACTATTGCCATGAAGTAGTAAAAATTGATGAGAAATGCATGTTAAAAGATTTCTAGAATGAAATGATTGGGCATACAATTGCCCAAGTATTCGCTTAAGTAAACATCCAAAGTTTTAAGGACTTTTGTCAGTTAAGAACAGAGTGAGAAACTGAATAAATGAGCTCTATGTTTATTCACTGTAAAGACACTGCTTTACAAAAGATTCAGTATGAATCCAGTAGGGATGTGAATAAAAATGGGAAAACAGAATGAAATTACATTTTATTGAACTGCAATATATTCTTACTCTCTTCTGTATAAACTTCTATGGACTTATTTAATCATTACACCCTTCAATCTGTTTGGGTTGACATCCAAAGAAGATCCAAAGTCAGACTGGAGGAGCTGGAGGGGATGAAACAAAGAGTGACGTGGTTTGGTGGGCATGGTGGTGATGGGTTGATGGTTGGAGCTGACGATCTTACAGGTCTTTTCCAGCTTTAATGAGTCCATAATTCTACAGAAATACCCTGGGATTTTTAGGTACCCAGCCTTCCATCTCTCTCTGCGAAAGCCAGATACGTAATTTCAAATACATTCCTTTAAGAGTCTATTTTTTTCTAGTTTTTGGAGATTTTTCTAATTACTGCTAAAAGAAGGCATGAAAAACAGCTCCTGCAGCAGTGTCTGTCTGGTGCAAACCAGAATCTCAAAGGACATTTCTGCTCAGAGGGAGCAATTTTGAATTGAACTGGGATCTGGCCTTTGTCTGCTCTTGCTCTTTTTGACTATGCAGGATTATGTATTGACAAAAAAAACAAAGAGCCCAGGGCTAGTCACCTACTTCTAATCTCATATAATAGTATCCTTTTTGTTGGTGTCACTGGCTAATTTTATATAATCCTATATTCTGGCAATCCACCTTTATTTTGTGGAAAGTATAGTCTTTAGCAGAATGAGTGCTCTCATGCACCTTGCAAAATGTTCAATATCCCCTTTAGTAACTGCAAAATTTAAACAAAAGCTTCCCTGTCGTGTGTGTGAGAAAATCCTTTGCTTGTGGTGACATTTGGAAGGTATAAAGACGTGGCAGCTCAGCCCATAAACAAAGTAAAGCAGGAACGTTGCTGGGGTGAGATCTTCTAACCCTGGTTGGGGCAGAAAATCGCCTGCAGATCTTGGCTCATTTTGCACTGCTGATCATTTTTACCCACTGCCATCTTGTGAAGGCAGAACTGGCCAGGACACTGGAACAGCTTGCCCAGAGAGGTGGTGGATCCCCATTCCTAAAGACATTCAAGGTCAGCCTGGATGGGGCTCTGAACAACCTGATTGGGCTGCAGATGTCCCTGTTGGAATTGGACCAGATGGAATGGGACCAAATGGTCCCTTCCAACTCTATTCTAGGATTCTGTGATTCTATCCTACAGTCCCATAGAGTGCTGGTAGGTACCAGCAGTCGAAGGATAGAGGACATGGAGCTCACCAGTCTTGTAGACCTTCTGGTGCCTTCTTTTTCATTGCAGAAAGATTTTACTATCAATTCTCGCCTTGGACTGCCAGCCAGCTTCTGATGGGAGGAAGAAATCGGGAGCCAGGTCACTAAGACAACTGCCAAGATAACAGCTTATTCAAACAGTGCTGTTTATTCTGCAATTTATTCAGTAAATTGGCCTGTCCGAATGAAATTTGATGGGAAATTATTCCGGACATGGAACATAGCTTACATGGCAGCTGCCATGTATCTCCCTATGCAAATCAAAGCATATTTGATCCTTCGAATATGTTATTTATAAAACTGAAGTCTACTTAGCACATTTTAGCACATTTCAGAAAATCTGTCCTGCTGATGAATGTCTTGAAAGCAAATTTCTAGGATGCAGTGTCTGCCAAAACTTGAGGCTATGAGATCTCAGCCACACTGCTGTTATTTGTGCTCATCAGTCTCATCGCATTCGTGATCACAAAGAGTCTGATAGGAAATTAAAATTCTGCCATAGGTGTTGGTGATTTGATAAGAAATTAGAATCCTGCCATAGGTGTCAGTGCAGTGAGGATGTCAGGATCTCAAACTTCAGTTTAATCCCCAGAACTGTGCCCTATTTAAATTTAAGCCTGATGACTTTGTGCTTCCAGGGCTTTGAATAAGAGAGAGGCTGAGTGTGGAGCATGAAGCCATACAAGAGCTTCTTGTTGTCCTTAGAAATACTGCCCAGAGATACACCTGCCTGCATGGTAACAGCAGTCCCAATGCAAGTCAAGCAGCTCTGCACTTTGAAATCCATTTCTGGCTGGGATGCATTTCCTGACCATTTCCTTCCAACTGCTTGCTCACCACACTGCACGTATACATGAACACACCTTTACCTCTCTTAGTCATTTGCACAGTGCTCTGCTTCTCAGACAAACTAAGCCTCTTTGCACCACTCTGTTTACAAGAGGAAATCAAGTGAGCATAAATCACAATAATTTCTTCCTTAGCTCTGCATCAATACAGCCACTGCCACAGTGGGTTACAGGGAATGTAGTGTAAGTGAGCTCTGGGGACTTCAGGTGCACAGAAACAAGTGGCTGCCTATGCATGTTGATGTAGAGAAGGTGTAAATCTTGATATAGAGAGATCTAACTTTTAGGATAAGCAGAATTAACAGAGATGTTCTTCTCCTTCTGTTCAGGAGCGTATGTTTGATCTCGTGTTTTATGATAACTTTCTATGAGCACTTATGGACTTCTCAACTGTGGGACCATGTTTTGAGCCAAGAGCAAGATAAGAGGTTTCACCAATGGTTTCAGTGTTGTTCCATTGAGGACACTCTAAATGTGAGCTTATGTTACTACACTGCACCTCTTTGCTTGCTTTTGCTGTAACACCAAAATGCTCTCACTGACCTCCTTCGTTCACTAGAGGACTCAGTCCTCTGCACTCTGCTATGTAGGCTCCAACAGCTCAGTAAAGCTCTAAATTCTGATTCTTCAGAGAATCCATGGGAATGCAGTGCCTAAATGCCAACGAAACAAAAATCAGGCTGTCGTGACCTGGGGAAAGAGAGGGAAAGGACTTCTTGGAGTGATTTAGTGACGCATCGTGCTTCCCTCCCCACAAAGTGACAGTAGGACTGCAGGCTTCTCAGTCACACATCACTCATAGGACTACTGCCCTCAGAACCTATGGCGTTTTGGAATTTCAGTGAAACTCAAGCACTTTAAGAAGGAGCAGTTTTGCAAAACTGGGATTTACACCCCATTTTGGGACTCTTGAA
>JAOWBP010004587.1:408360-438380 GCA_028571105.1 Tragopan temminckii
AATACTCCTCCTTCCTCTGCTCCTGGGAAGTCTCTGTGTTGTGTTATCACAAGTCCAAGCCTCTGATTTTGGCAGTTAGGATACCAGAAAGCTAGAAACACCTCCCTAAGTTGGATGCCTTGTTACATACAAGAGTAGAATGTTTTTCTTCCAAGGAGTTCAGACGTTTTGTAAAAAAGAATAAATGTTTTTACTGTAGAGCAGAAGTCACCTCCTGACACAACCAGCACAGAGATTTGCTTGGTGAATGGAACATGTAGATTGAGATGCACAAAGTACAGCAAGAGTAGAAGAATGTGACTGATCCCACATGAGTTTGATGCTCACCTGTCTCTGCTGTCATATGTGATTATTTCTCAAGCAATAAACTTATGCTAATTAAAAAAAATGAAATCTAGATCTTAGAACAGGTGAACTCAAGCTAAAATTAAGTGATGTAGTTTCAAGACCCAGACACTAACAGTAAAGGCAACCAAGATATCACCTGATCTAATAACCAAATACAGATGTTGTGGCTCAGACTAATCTCCACTTAGCATGAATTTAAGTTAAAATGAGGTGGATATGGTTTATTTTGTTGTTAAAAAAAAAAAAAGTTTATATGCAAGTCTTCAGAAGTATTGATCTAGAACTTAAGGGTTCTGGATATAGTACATTCCTTGCATCTTTCAAAGGTAAACTCCTTAGATTTACTAACAGGATTTGATTAACTTACATAAGGAGTTTTGAAATCTTTAGAGGAAATGCTCTGAATAAGCACTAAGTTTTACATGACGCACACTTGCTAATAAAAAAATAAAGACTATATTTCTTATGAGTCAGTTTCATTTGCATAGGAATAAATGAGTGCTTGAATGATATATTCATAGTCCTAAGAATTTCTCCATGCATCTAATCCTGGTTCTTTTTACGAGTTTTATCTTAATCTTTTTCTTCAACTTCACTCCTTTTTCTCCATTGGAAAGGAGGAAAGATGTATTCAGAATATGGACAAACAAAACTGAGAGACAATAGCAATACATAACCACTTTTTCTGGGACACTGCCTGATGCATGCAGTACTGCTGATAACAAAATCCCTCTGGAGCTTTACACATCCTCTATACAAGTCAACCCTCTCCATTTTGAAACAGGCTTTCGTTTTTAAAGGAAATTTCTTGCAAAGTCTCCCTCAGTTTTTACCTTCCAGAGGTAGAATCTCTCTCTTCCTGGGAGCCCCTCCATTCTAGAAATAAATTCAAAAGACATTGAAAGTTTTGTTACGCATTCAAAGAGATTCACATTCATCTCTCGCATATGTAGACCTGCAGGAGAGTGTGCTGGCTCTGTGCAGTGCATCTCCTGCATGACATCCTGAATGTAAATGTTTTTTTTTTTCCTCTAACAAAGTGAGCCAGAGAAGAGAAAAAGAGGAAGCAAAGTAAGCTTGGTTCTCACTGCTCACAGAGATGGGGTCGAAGAACTGAAATAATAAGCACCTATTAGCAGAAGAGCGCGCAGGTTTGAAGATCTCCAGCACCAGCCATTAAGCTCTCAGCTTACATTCCACTTCTCCCAGCTGTGACAATACTGCCTTCTTCCTCTGCCTTTCGTGAAAGGGGCACAGAGCCTGAACACAGTTCTGCCAGTAACATTCACAGACACCTTCTGTTGTCTCAGTGCTCAATAGCATGAGGTTAATCCTAACACAGGGCCCAACAGATTGTTTCACCCCTTCAGAGGAGCAAAACCATTACAGCTGTTGGGAGGGAAAAGAATCTCAGCACCGGGACAGAGGGAGGGGGGCATTAGAAATCGTTTATTTTAAAAGGTCTGAGCGTACAGCCCTCATAGGAGTCGATATGCGGCACAAAAAGAGATCTACAAATGTCTAACCTCAAGGGAAGTCCTCAAGGTTACCGCAGTCCCATTTGCACGTAGATGCTGTTACACATTTGGAACGCTAGATGCCACCAACAGATCAAGGTGGGACAGTTTGCTCTGCAGAGCTCACAGCCCTCCCATCTCTTTCTGACAAAGCTACTGCACACCTGGGGCCAATGGCCTGCTCCCTTCGCAGGAGGAAAAGAAAAGCAGTTGAAAACTGCTCCACAAACGCGTTTTGCACAACCGATGAGTCAGCATGCAGGATTTCAGTCTCTGCAATGTTGCTTCCTACCAAATTCCTTGCCTAGCTCAAGTATTTCTGCAGCAAAGATTCCTATCTTCTGCATGAAAAACTACCTCCTCCAGCACACAGAAATGACACGAGATGTAACTGAATGACAGTTCTACTCCCAGTATTTACTGTGTGAAAACAAAAAGGGCATTTGTAGAATCAAGATCTTCAGGATTTCTTACAGACAAGCACATCAGCTTCAACCATCTTTGCTTTTCAAAGCCTGAACAGGCAGTTCAAAATTCAAACAGTGATTAAGTGATTCCTACAAAGCAAATTGAAGATAAACCTCAGAGCAATGCAACAAATACCTTCTGCAGACTTCTTTATAAACTACACCATCCTCATTATATTTTAAGCACTCTGCATGCATATTTTTCAATAAAACTTCACGTTCCGAGTCACTGTGGGAGCCCAGAAGCAGCAGCACAGTCGGCGAGGTGCGATAGTGCCAACTGGCTGAGCGGTGACTCACTGCAGCACTTTGCTCTATGGGCCCTACAGGAAATGGGAACCATTGCACGGGATGGTTCCGTGCACTGCGGAAGACAGCAGTTGTGCCACTTTGCTATGCACAGCAGTAGGCAGCAGCTGACAAGGAGTCACTTGTTCCAGTAGGACACAGCTCGTGCTGTGCTCAGACCCATGCTGTGCTCAGACCCATGCCCTCAGCACGCACGGCGCTGCCACTGCCAGCGCTGTCTGTAGCCCCCCTCCCTAGCTGGGCTAAGCACCTTGTTTGCATTTCTCTCTGCAGGCAATTTAAGACAGACTGTCCCTGCAACAGCATAATGCAGCTCACGCCCAAGGAGAACACGGTGACAAGGCACTATTTCTGCTGCTCTGTGCCTGGGCTGACGTCAGATCACTGTTGCCAGGCATTCAGGGTATGCGCGCTGCCTGTGGCAAAGCAAAAGCAACCAACCAAGCAAAAGAAAATAAAATTATTTGCTGGCAAATGCTAACTCTCTGTAGTAGGTAAGAAAAAGCCCCGTCTTCCTATTATTCTGGATTTTAATTAGTGAGTTTAGTGTAGAAATCATATAGGAACAGATTGCCAACACCCTGCCCAAACAGTCCTCTCTAACACAATGGTCTAGAAACTAATTTGTTAATCAAAACTGCACGGTAAGAAAGGGAGGAAGACTTGACTGTATTATTTCTTTACTGACATTGAAGACTAATCTTAGCAAGACAACGTCTGATCCAATGCCAACTCTCATGGTAAAGGATTAAACACTGCAGGACTCCAAAATCAGACCTATATTCTTTTATAAGTGTATGCAGTAGCACAAGCAGAGAGATCACAGAAGATGGCCTTTAGCCCAGACCGCAGTATAACAAATAAAAAAAACTGCCCAAAAAAGATTGAGTCTTTTGTCCTTAAGAGCATTTTGTGTGTGTGCTTACGTGCAATCTATAATTACTTGTCTAAAGTCTGCATGAGAAAACAAATGAGAACGCTGGATCTCAGCTGCTGTCAGTCAGTCCCACTCCGCTGCCTTCAGTGACACGCTGACACCTCTCAGGGCTTTGAACGTTTCTCCCATATTAAGACATAAATCCACCAATTAAGCAGCCAGCTCCAACTCTATTCAGTTTGGTGATTCAGCTCCTTGGTTTCAGTGAGTACCAGATGGGACGGCTGATTCATAGGTAGCAGTTCAATATATTGTTTGAGGGAAGAAAAGCAGAAGCAGATTTGATTTGTAATTTGACGAAGCCATCCCTGGCCCTACGAACCTGGCAGTGTTTGTTTCAGCACTGCGGGGAACAGGCAGATCTCCTGGTGAGGCACACCATTGTTTTCCCTGGGCTCTCTGCATTCCTTCTTCTAAGAAGGAAAAGGAAAATTCATAGTGCTTTACCTTCTGCCTGGCTAGTTCCAGTTTTTGCCTACTTAGGAAAAATTCAGTTAGGTTCCATCGCAAGCCATAAAATACACTGTAGGGAACAATTTCTCAATTAGCTACAGCCCCCATTCTGAGTGGGATCTGCTCTCATACTCACATTTCGGTCAGTAGGCTTACTTTCTTAAAGAAGTATTCCAATCTTATTAACAGCACTGTTTAATAGTACAGTACAATTAGCCAGTAAATCTCTACTGACAGGAAGAGAACAGTGTTCCTATTACTTGATCTCAGATGTGATACAGATTACTTGATAAAGACATTATTCCCTTCTTAGAACTCAGAGGAAGGAACGCAGGACAAACGTGGATCACCTTGAGTGTTATAAAAAAAATGCCAGCACAGTGAGTCCTGGCAGAGTCCACTTGAGAATCAAATAGAGTATATACCTAGAAATGTTCCAGATTTCTATTTACGTCAGTTTTGGCAAGTTCCCTTCTCTGAAATTACATAAGATTAATGCATTCATATGATGTATTGTCTCATCATTCAAGGCTGCCACCATCTTATATTAGTATCATCTTTCCTTTTCTCCATCTATCACCCACAGGACTAGTGTTTTAGAGGCCAACAGATAAGGTCCCTTTCAGCTCATCAGTTTCACACATTTGCTTTCAGACTCCATCTCTGATTTGTGAGGAATTAGTCATAAACAAAGCACCTGCTACTACCTTAGCTGTGCTGTAGGATCGATACCCAGTGTATTAACTACTGAGCCATTATTTCTATCAGTCAACAGTTCTAAGCTAAGAACATTCCTAAACCTGTTCCTGATAGTTACAGCGAGTTTTAAGGCTTTAGAAGAATCCAAACTGTTATCCCAACTTCAAGCCTTCATATTTCTGTTTCAGAGATGATGTTTTAGCTCTGGTCCCACCTGCTGCAGAACACTGCGTTCCCTGCAAAAGATCATTTGGAAGCTGCCTGTTTCGATCAGGCAGGGCTGCTGCCTTCCTGCGGACTGACGCTTGGTGGCACTACAGTTCAGGTAAGAGAAAGTAAAGATAGAGATGAATCAGCAGCATTTCACTGTTCGTATAGCTGATGCACTGTGTCATCTAAAAGGGTTTGCGCTGTTCCAGAGGTAACATTGCT
The DNA here is from genome assembly GCA_028571105.1 of Tragopan temminckii. Taxonomy (NCBI): domain Eukaryota; kingdom Metazoa; phylum Chordata; class Aves; order Galliformes; family Phasianidae; genus Tragopan; species Tragopan temminckii. Next base: position 413,523 of record JAOWBP010004587.1, read on the forward strand.
CAATGAGCTTTGAAGTCTGGCTCTGCACTTCCTCTGAAAATATATGTGCTCCCTAACTCTAAGTGAAATGCTAGCCACTCCGTGTTCTGCAATCTCCTCTGAAGTCTCTGCAGGACTTCAAATAGAGAACTCTCACGACACTGGAGGAGATTAAACAAGTGCTATCTCATTTTCAGTGCCAGAAGTACTGTGAATGCTTCACAGATGAGCAGAAATTATGCCTGCTGCTTTATAATTACAGAGGCTGATCTTGCAAACTGTCCTTAATATTAACAAGAAGCCTGATTAGTTTTTGGTGGACTCCACACATTCTGCAGGAGCCCATGCATACAAATGTGTTAGCAGCATGAGTCTGTAAGAATACACAAGTTGCTGTTAAAATGATAGCCTCAATTATTTAAGATTTGGTTAAATATCACCTTTTGATTTCAGTGAACAAAATAGTTGACACTGCTTCGACTTGGTAGAAATAAGATTAAGTCATGATTGCACATTATGATCAGAAGTTCAATTAAAAGGATTAGATCTGAGTGTGAAACCACAAGCACATTTAGTGACATTGGAACTCTTCTTATAGCAACACCATATGTCAGAGAAGTAATAAATTACAAGGTAGTTTAAAAAAAGTCTTCTTTAAACACAAAAATAGCTGCAAACACTAAGTTGGTAATAGACAAATTCACAGGTTTTAAATATGATAATTCTGTCCTAGATGGATGTTTATATATAATGGGAGCAAGCACTCAGGAGACTACAGAAAGCTTTATACAGTGTGCAATGACTTTGTATGTGGCTCTGGACCTGCCCAGTGCAGTCAGCACTGCAGTCCTGAAGGCAAAGGATACAATTTCAAAGTCTCTTCTTTTTATCCTCCAGCACCTGCTTCTCAACACTTTAAGAAGCCTTTTATGACTGCTGGTAAAATGAGTTTGAGGGACTGTTAAAAATCTCAGGGATATTCAATAGCCTAATAATCTCCTTTATATAAGTGTCAAGTCGATCCAGTAACATTCAGCAACTGCTGCAAAATACATTTGATGACTATGTGTAGTTGCTAACAAGGTAAGATAGCACAGTGTGCCCAAATCCCTGCCTAGCCCCTTTTTATATGCAACAGAACCTTTAAACTCACTGAAAGCTCAGAATCACTGACAAAAGTTTTTGGTTTAAGCAATGGGTGACAGAGCTGGGGATGTGTGCTACACCAAGGTTCCCACCCTTCATGGGCTACTAGTCAGCTTTAGATCAACAGCCATTCTTGTTCTATCTCCAATTATCATAAAATAAGGAGAGTTAACAAAGACAGACAGAGCCCAAATTGAACCTCACTGCAGCAGAGACTGCAGCAAGTGGATTAGACACACCCTATTAAAGATGCAGTACATCATTTCTGCCCTTCAAGCTTACTTTATCCCCTTTGCTGCAATGCTGTCGGGAAACACAAAGCTTAACCCTTCTCTGAGCAAAGAAAAGCAGGCATTAAACTTTGTGATGTTCGAGCTAAAAGCACCAGAATACGAAGGATCTATATTCACTTACCTCAGAATCTCAATATATTTGTATATAAAAGCATCTGTAAAGAATATTTTGGTTTGTTACTTTTCACATAGCAAGTGTTTGCTGCAGAGGAATAGGGTTTGCAAATATCTGCCTAAGAATCCTAATTGCTGGATGTTCACTGCAAAGATCCAGTACGAGGCTTGCATGACAGTGCAGTTTTCCCCAATCCATCTGATTTGTATGGCAAACTTAGGCACGGGTTCCACCCAGATTCTTTGGTTAAACTTTGTTGAAATTTATATTTTCGAATCACTGAAAAAAATAAAATGCATTTTTGGTAGAAGATTGGCTATTTGTAAATTCAGGTCAACCCTCAGTAAACAGTTCAGCCAGAGGAATGAAGGAAAAGTAGAACGTTACTGAGGCTGGAGCAGACAAATATTTTCTAAAGAAACTCCTTAAAATCTTCATTTCACAGATGACCTGAATTTCTTCCAACATCAAAATTTTGCCTGCCAAACAAATCCATCTATTACACTCACATCTTTGTCTCTTCTTCCTTGATGTTGATTAAAGATTCTATGCAAGGATTTAAGGAAATCCAGAGAAACTATTTTGTAGTTCACCCACTCTAACTTGTCTGTCACTGGCCTTCAAGGGAGCTGCTGTAGGCAATAAACTGGAGCAGTCCCAGAGGTTAGACCTATTTGAATTTGGGAAGAGCCAAGCCAGCATTATCCTCTCTACCCCGTGAAGGGCAGCCCAGATTCTGAGCCTGAGAGAACACAGTGAGAAACCTATGGGGCTTTGTTAGTGACAAAGCAGTATGGTCAAGAGGGTTGTGCTGCACAAACACATGCCTTGCTGTTCTGTTTCAGAGCCTACATTTCTTCCTTCCTCCCACCCCTTACCTAACTACATTAACAGCCCAATCACCTGAGGCTGCTGGGGGAAAAACAAAATAAAACGTAGCACCATGCAGAGGAAAACAGCGATGCTCCTTTTAGAGAACATCCAGCTAGAGGAACAAAGAAGAAATGTCACATGAAAATGCAAACAAGAATGGCACTGGGGCATTACGTGTAAGCCACACATACCTAACAAAAGTGTTCTTTTACATTCACATCAATGCCTCAAGCTCCCAGTAATGGAAATGAAAAGCTGTCAGTAGCTTCTCAGTGCTCTCGCTTGTCTGGAAGAGCTCCACAGGTGATATCTCGTCTCACTGCTGACAGCTGAAGCACCAAATCTCTCCTTTCAAACAGAATAAAATAAAGTACAGTGCTTTCTGTTCAGTGGGTGGGTCTGATTCTCCTTTTACACTCAGGTAATTTAGTAATGATTCAACCAAGCCAGTGGAATCAGTGGTGGTTATACAGACATAGGAGAGGCAGAGAGATTCAAAGCAGTTAGTGTCAGGTAAGGCTGCTGTACAGTTTTCATACCTATATTTAGAGATACCTTTCACAGTAACTGGCAATGACAGCAAGCCTTTGTCTACTAGCAGAGATAACTGGTTGTAGGACTTTATGCTGTGGACTGGAATAGGGCAAGCAACATAACAGAGAGTTCCATGTAGCACAGGGGAGGACATGAGCACTTGATATTTTCTTAAAGGTTCTCTGTTACTAGACAGGGCTGGAGAAAGCTAAATGGACTAGAAAACAGTTTCTTCATTCTGTTGACACTATAAAAAACAGCATCCTTAATTTCTGCTGGCTAAAGATGCTCTCTTATTTTGTTCCATTTCAGTTGTTGACTGGATACCTGAAAAGCTGGCTTCTGTTACCCAATAATTGACTTCTCATCCAATATGAGAACATTTAGGGGCTAACCACTAGAAATTCTGGTCATTTGCCTTTAACCTGAATGAGGTCTACCTGAACAGATCTAAGGCTTGAAGGTAAGAGACCTAGAAATCAACATTCCTGGTTTGTTTAATGAGCTTTGGGAGTGCAACAGGTGATTAGAAAGGAACAACTGATCACCTGAGTTAAAAGCAACTTCTGCATGCTTTGACCTGGTGAATTTCAGAATTCTACCCCAACATCAGGATATATTTTGCAAGCTGCAGCTTCTGTTTGGCTCTCAACCCAGTTTTTCACCACCAATCCTTATCTTAAGCTTAAATAACAGAATTTATGACTACATGCATTTGAATTCTCTTGGATGTGATTAGCTGCTGTGTCAAAGATGATGCATAGTTATTCTTTCAAGACCAGGGAAGCTCTGGTACTAATTCATTTAAGGTACTATAAATTATGCCAGCAAGAAGCACAGAGACACTGGCATTAAAGAAATAAAGTCCAGATATCCCTGATGCTACTCACCATGTGTTGTCCGCCCATTCCCGAATGTATCCTTGATGCTTTCCAATGCTGAACTGAAGTCTCAGACATGCAAGCTCTAAGGCACCTCAGCGTTTTCCATTTTTATCCTAGTTCTAAAAATAAAAAAAAAAAAATCCCAAATTACTTGACATAACATACATCAAATTTAAATGAGAACAGTTCAGGATGAGATCTGATAGTATACTGAAGTGAGTGGTACAGAAAAGAGTATGTACCACATAAGCATCATGATACAGAATGGGGTAGAGAAAGTGAATCTGCTTATAATAAAGGAAGTCATCCTATTTTCTGTTGTTTTTTGGTAAAGGAATAAAAGACATCTGAAGGCAAAGAACTCAGCTTGGAAGAGACCTTATTACCCGATCATAAATAGGAATAACATGCAGCAACTTTGGACTTTTTACCCTCAAAATAAACACTCAAAACTGAAAGATTTGTAACTTGGTTGTGAAGGGTATCTAAACCAAACCTGACGTGTCTAAAGCTAGCACCACTGCAGCATGTGTGTAAGGGGAGAGAGAAAAGGGAGAACAGGAAGGAGAGCAGTTATTTTTCAAAAGAATAGAGTTGCTTGGTTTATTGACATGCTTGATATATAAGGTCAATCTGTTGGCTGTTATCTGTAAACACGCAACAGAGTCATGTTTTGCTGTCACTGCTGATTGCTAGACAACTGACACTGACATTTCTGCAGACATCCCACAGCTGGACTCAACTAAAGCAACAAAAAGACAAGGCCAAATCCCTCTTGAACCTATTCGTACAAAACACTCTTTGACTAAAATAGAAGCCAACAAGATTTAGCCCATGGTGACAGTGATGCAATGAAAAGCACAGCAATGACAGCAGAGCAGCAAGGTCCCAGGCTGCAGCAAGCGAGGATTTACTCAAACGCAACAGCAGTGAGCACAAAAATAAAGAAGCTGCTTACCTTCAGAAGGCCTCAGGTATGGAGAGACCTCCAGCAAGATCCCCTTACCTCCACTGCCAACCCTTAAATGAGGGCTGGGAAGAGGTGAATCCTGGCTCCAGCCCTTCGGGTCAATCAGGTGCATTGCACTGCATGCACCTGAGCTCCCCTGGGTTGGTCCTGCCTTCTCACCAGGTGCTCAATCACTGGTGCAAGCTGTGAGTTAGCATTTCTGCTACAGTGACTAAAAACTGAAATCCTATAGGATGATTCTTGCTTATTCTGAAAATATTACTTACAGTAGCCCTGTGGTCTATGAACAGATATCCCTACCATTTAAAAGTAATGAAAAACATCCGGGCTGAAAAATGATGTCTGCTGGAACACAGTGATTCAAAGCAAGTGAAGCTGAGAATATGTTAGCAGCCTGATAAGACAGGCCTCTTCCACGCAACAGCTTTTTCTTTCATGTTTGTTAACCTCCTTGATTCTAAAATAAAAATCCATCACAGCTTCAGTCATCACAGAGTCATCTCCACACAACCATTTCTGCCACTGTTTTTGCATTTCAAAAGAACACATTTGTTGCAAATGTGAAAGAGTAGAATATAGGAAGTATTAAGTGTAAGAAAATGTAAGAGTGTGAAGAAATAAGCATTGCTGAGCACTGAAACAGTATTGAATAGACAGATATTTAGGATAGAAGGTTAGTTTAATGTGTGTGGTCCTCAGGCACTGCTGTTACTGACTTAAAAGCATTGGCGTAGCAGCTCAAAGTTCCCCAAATATTTATGACCTTCCATAGTGCAATATAATGGTGCACAGAGACATTTTCAGTTCCACAGCAAGTTCCCTGCCAAACTTACGAGCATAAATATTCTTGATTGGGCAGAACTGTTGAAAAAGCCCCCAGTAACTAATGGATTTAGGCAGGTTTGTATAAGGACCTAATCAAAAGTCTATAGAAATCAATAAAAAGAGTCCCACTTTCTTTAGCTAATTTAGGCTCATATAATGTGTTAGGACAGGCTGCTGATAAAGATGGAGTTAAACAATTATGGGCAGATTCAGCACTAGAACTTGCTTTCTTACATGGATCATACAATATGTTGTGGGGTTGTAAGGCAGCATAGTAGCATCAGTTCATGGATAACTCAACGTAACAAGTTCAGATTGACCTTCCTTGCTGCACTGTGCCATTTGGGGCAAAACTTTTATCATTATTTGCTCACCTTATCAGTGTAAAACATTATCTCAATGGAAATCTTGTGCACTTCCTCCTACAAAACTTTCACAAAGCTTTATTTTGCACATCCAGGGAAAGGGAAAATCATAATTATGGCATGTTAGGAGATGCACCAAACTGTTCTCCTCCATCAAAACTGCAATGGGTGCAACACTGCTTGCAGCTAGGCCCTTCAGGAGAGGAATTAGGCAAAATAATGAGTTAACCATTCATGCTGGTGTATACTGTAACACTTGGTCCAATGATATCAGCCCATAAAGGTGAGCTAGTGTTCTTTTGTGATGTGAAATTCTATTCGCCTGAGACAAAGAACAGAACAGTAAGAAAAGCTGTGGTTGTGGCAGCCACATCACATAGGAAGGTGTTGAAACAACTTCATTCTAGTGAAAGATGGAGTAGGAAGGCCACTTTTAAAGCCAGAGAACATAGATGCAGGGAGATGGCTTTATTTTTAAAATCATATTTGCATGCAAAAATCACAGCTTGCAGCTACATCTGTGAGCCCACGTTAGCTATTGCCCCTGTAACATGATCTGCAGGCTTGTAAAAACCACCCATTGATTAGCTGCAGAACAGCAGGACGTGATTTTATTTATTTATTTATGCCTGGAGCGTCACACTCAATCAATAAACACTGGCAAAAATCAGGGGGAACAAAACAGCAGTAATCTAATAGCAAAGGCGACTTCTGTGCATGATACCATTAATCAAATCAGCTTTCACAACTACCTAGAATGAAATTTAACATTAAATGTGACTCCAAGTCACTTAGTAAGACTGCAAGTAATTACGTTCTAGATAGCTTCATTCTTGACATTATGGATTATTTCTACTGTGGAGGTACACTGAAGTCTTGTCCTGAGCAAACCATGAGAAGAGATACCTAATGCCTCATGAAGTGAAAACAAAATAATGTAACCAGAGCAGTCTAAACTGACCTGAAACTCCCCTAAAAAGCTTCTGAAGGAAACAGTATAACCAAAGAGCTAGAATAAGGGTCTGATTGGGTTTTATTCCTAGTTTTTGGAAATTAAGGGCTAATTAGAGCAGCCTCAGGACACTTTGATTATGGTTTTACTTTCTGTGCAGGAAGGTAGAGCAGTAATTAGGCCATTACATGGGAGAAGACTGCTGAAAGCCAGGACATCTGGGGGATATTTCATAAGGTGTAACCGTAGAGCAGTCATTTTAGAGCAGAGGATAAAAATGCTCTAACACCAGCCCACCTTTATCTATAAAGTACTAACATGAGCATGTGCAATTGTTCTTACTGGTGGCTTTTTATCTCTTAAGGGGAATAGTAAAGCTGTACACTAATATTAGCCAGTGTCTGATACTGGGCATTATTTTCCTGTCTTTCCAATCAACGGCAAAACTCCTTCTGGATGCAAAGGTAGCAGATTGGGCTCATTAAATTTTGAGTAAATTTGCAGCAGCAAGCTCTGCATGACCTCCTCTTCAGCTATTGTTCATGCTGTAATCAGGCATATCCATCACACAGCTTTGCATCTGTCTGCGTCCTCTTTTCTTTACCTAACCCTCTTCCCTCAGTCCACATGAACAATGGGCGTGATGACCTTATAGGTCTCTTCCATATGAGTTAACTGCATTTGGGAATATGCCTTTGTTCATAACTTATATTATAGTGTGGACGTGACTGAGGTTAGCATATGGCATTTGCTAATGGTCCTTCCTATTCCACGTTTCTCATAGGCTGATAACTTAATAGAGATGTCTATATCCCTTAACAAATCAAATTAAAAATGTTGCAGCAGCTGCATATGTTAGAATCTAAAAGCTCTTTAGTAACCTACTTAATTATAGGGTATTATTTTAGCCAGTAATAAAGAGTGCACAAGCGAAGATGTGCAGAATTTGGGGCTATGGCTGATAAACCACCTGCTTTCAACAATATCACTATATATAAAAATCAAATGCACGTACTTTGTGATGAATGTAGATATGTACCCATCTCTTATTTTTCACTAGAGCCAATAGTAAGGTACCACAGGAAAAGGGTATTTTAGGGTAAAAATGTTGATGTAAAACTGGACTAAATTCAAGTTTCCACTCTGCTGGGGACATCCTCAGAAAATCACTTAAAGCCACAACTACAAAGATCTTTAGGACTACAAAACTGCTAGAAGATGCTTTGTGGAACTCAGAGGATTGCAGAAACACATTATGAGACTAACTCTTTGAAAGTCCAGGGTATTTATGTGTACCATTCACATGTGCTAAACAGGGGTAATGGTGTGATGAGGATGCATGCACTAATGTTTTGTGCAGTTCACATACTATATAAACAGGAGCCAGCTGGTTCACACCGATGAACTGTTCACTGAGTGCTTTACGTTCTTTAAAGTGAGGCTTGTGCTTACATACCTCTTTAAAGTGGTACGTACCTGACAGTTTTTCCAAGCTATTCTGCCAACAGAACACCAAATTCACTGAGATGTGAGACAAAAATTTACCTGATATACCCAACCGATCCACTGCGATGGGCTATGGCGTATTTCCTCACGCTGCAATTTCATCTAATACAGGAGATCCATGTAGGTGCACAGTCATAGAATCATAGAATGATTTGGGTTGGAAGAGACCTTCAAGATCATCTAGTTCCAATTGCACTGCTATAGGCAGGGACACCTCCCCTAATGATAGTTTATAACCAGTTCTACCTGCTGATGCATCTGTTTTGTACCTAATTTTATCTTGGTCTATAAATGAAGCCACATACTCATGCATTTTTCCCTCTTTGAAGCTGCCAAGACAAAGAAATTGCATAAATAATGCACAGCATGTTACAAGAAAAGCAGAAAAGCTACAGCACTTACCTATCATCTGAGTTGCAGCACTGGTCCAATGATGTGCCTTCTAAGTGAACTGTCTTGAAGAACACTGTGGTTGGAACAATCTCATTGTGGAAAGCCAGCATTTGTAGAACCTGAAGGCAACCAATCTGAAATAAATGATCATGCTGAATCTTTGTTTGTATTTATTTGTTGTTATGACAACAGCAGATTGAAAGATTTAGCTAAAGCCTCAAATGAGTACCCAACTTCTGTGGGAAGTAATGTACCTGTGTCTGCCACAGACTCCTGCCACACTGTCATCTTTGCCTCTGAAGTTCACAGATTCCAACTTGAGCTCGGAGCAGGTAATAGACAACATCATATCCACCTCCTACAGATAGCCTTGGACATTACTGAGTCTTGTCTAACAAGCAGATAGACTCCTAACTTTGTACTGTTCGTTCTATTTCCCTCCCAGTGAAGTCATTTCATGTAATAAAAAATTATTTCCAAATTCTTGTCCTAGTTCCAGACCTCCAATTCCAGAAGTGTGAAGGTCAGGGTGTTAAAGGGGCTCCTGCTCACAGGGGATTCTGATGAGGCCCATCTGTGACTCCCCAGCCCATGAGGCAGATTGTGAGCTGTGTGAGAGCCCTTTTAAAACACAGTGCAGCCAAACCTTGCAAATCTAATCTGCACTGGTGACTACAGCAAGGGCTCAGATGGCAGATATTTATTCCAATTATTCATAGGATGGCAAGCCAATTTTGTGCCTTGTTAAGTAAATTAGTCCTTTAATAAGATAGGTTTACATGTCTGTACTAGCCGGGGGAAATAAGAGTTTTCATTTTGAACATAATCATTCCAAACACTGCCAGACTACAGGAAAGACACAGCTAAGTATTCTTCATCTAAATGTTCTTAAACTACGACTCAGGTAGGACAATTCAACTTTCTTCTGAAGCTACCCAATTAGTATTCCTGGCGCATTTTGAGATCTGTAGATGAAAAGCTCCAGAATAAGACAATGTTTTAAGCTGTTAGTCAATCAAACACAGAAATACACACTGAAATTAAATTGCTGGGAAACCTTGATGCTTCCTCTCCCCTTTCCTTTTCTTTATCCTTTAATTCTGTTTCTTTGATAAACTATTGCATTTCAAGAGCCAGGTCTTTAATGCTCCTTTTGTGCACTACGAATGATCTGCCCATTAGCTATCAGAGAAGATTCATAGGCAACAATTCCAAATGTTCTAAATCAGTTTACTAGGATCAGAGACTTTGCTAAGTGTGGGAGGAAGACAGACACACAGTGAAGGGAAGACCTGCAGTGCTGCTACACACACTCCTTATTAACTTGAGTAATCCCCTTAAAGCTATTCAAGTGAAATACTGAAGCCTGATGAAACTGACGTTCAGGCAGACAGATACTTCTGTCTATATAAATAACTTCATGAAAACTGCAGAACTCAACCAAAAAAAAAAAAAAAAGATTTCCTAATTCCAAGTGTCTACTTTAATCCTCTCGTCTTCCTCCACATAAGATGACTTATTCATTGTGTAACATCTGCATACTCCTCAAGATTTGCAGCTAGGAACAGCTGAACTGAAAATAGATTTGAGAAAGGAAACAATAATTATGTGAGCAGGTTCTGGAATACAGGATGAAAAAAACAACAAGTTTTTCCTGCATCTGACAAGCACAGTTCCCAAGAAGCCAGAATTGCAGAGCTCAGAAATGCATTGAAGTTATCACTAGCAAATTACCCCCAGAAATCATGTTCCCAAATAAGATAGCATTAGGATATGATGGGATTTACAGCAGGTTTGCTGGCCAGCTGGCTTGATTTACATTTGTGGTTAGCAGTGACCACTGAACTAAAATTAATGCTGGAATTAAAAGCAGTAGGGACAAATGATCAAGATATTTATTTTGTGTAGGTGATAAACCCTGCTGCTTTCAAGGATCTATTATAAGACTACAGTTAGATTTCAGACTGGGAAGAATCAATGAGCCAGAGTTATTTTGGGGCTGCCTACAACTGGAAGAAGCAGAAGCTGGCATTCAATAGTTAAACAGAGGAATGTTTTTTTCTTGCATATATGTCAATATTTTATGCATTCTAAAATTAGCATGATCACCATGGGAAAAAGAAATAGAAAACCTAGTGCTAGTCCATGCAGAAATTGGATTGCAAGCTGTACACTGTACAGAGCATTAAACACTACAGGAGGAGAATAAGTGTATCTATATATATACAGGTATATTTGTGTATCTCTACAAGCGATCTGGAAATACTACAGTCATATTTAAAAGGCTTCTTTGTAACAGACACAATTGAAATAAAGCCCATCATTATTTAATTTCAAGGTCCTGCTTTAAAATATGGGAAGACTAAAGGGCTTCTAAAGCAAAAGTTAATTTTAATTAAAAAAAGAATTACATATAGAAGTTCTGAACAAATGAAAACAGGATTTTACAATAGGAAGTATGAGCTAATCTTAAGAAATAAGTAGTGCTACTATCTCTGTAATAACATGAAGGAGGTAAGATTACAGGAGAGTTCGATGTAGAGCTGTAAGGCACAAAGCAATGAATCATCATTCACCAATGAGAAAGCTTACTCAAGTACATAGATTTTGAGGAGACCAGGACCTTTCATTTAATGAATTCCAGTCACTGCAGATGTTACCACTGCCACTAGCAGTTGGAAAGGGAAGTTCTCTCTATGCAAACTTATAGTGATCGGACAGCACCCTCTTCTCCCCAACAGGGATTCATGGCTCACCTTCCTGCAGAGCAGCTTCCCCAGAGCTGCACACTGGGAGCTCTGCAGTTTTACTGAGATGCTCTGGAGCAATCCCTGAGGAAACAAAGGCTAAAGGGACAGCTTGCATAGCAGACTTTCTCCTGAAAGTAGTGGTACAGAGGGCTTTACTGCTTGCAAAAAATATATAGATGTCACGTCTCGTCTCCTCTCCACCCCAGCCTTTTTTTCCAAGAAATGTCTGCTCAATAGATAATCAGTGCTGACTCAATGCCCAGGGCTCCCCTAAAGAAGAAAATTGCTGCAGTGTTCTCTGTATTCATCAAATATTCTTGCTGTCCTCTGGAGGAACAGAAAGATCCACTACCAAAGGAAAAAATATATTCAGCATCACTTTATGGTGGCTACATATATTTCTTTGCTTGTTTAAAAGCAATGTCTTTCTTTCATTGGGACCCAGAAAAGAAAATAAAAAGAGGGAGAGAGAAAAGTCAGGCTGGAGGGAAAAAAAAAAGAGCCTGCCCTGTCTCCAGCAGTTTCACTGCAGAGAGGAGGAAGGATTGGAAGTTCAAACCAACAGGAGCAGCGCTGCAGGAGTGACTCAGCATCCTCCTGCGGCAGGAGGGGAGCGTGGCAGCAGTCACCGCCCTTCCCTTTAAGCTGCAGGAGACTGCAGCCAAGCCAGACCCACTTCCATGGAGAGCTGATCCACTCCTGCCTGGAAATAAACAACTACAAGCACCACAGCCTCCCCCCCATTGCCTTCCCTGAGCACCCATGGGATCCCATTCCCTTGGGTGTGCTCCAGAGAGAGCATCAAAGCTGTCGTACCCCATTCCTTATCTTATCTTCCCACTGCAGTCAGGAGATGCCACTGTGTTCCCTCGGAGCTGCAGAAAAGCTATTAACTCCCACTCTGCTACGTTCACCTCCTACTCACTGGGAGCAGCAGAGCAGCTGATTGCTCTTCCTCTCCTGCTCCCCGTCTGATTCTCACATAGCTGTACACCACCGCCTTCAATAACTTGCACAGGATGGAAAAGGAACAAAAGGGCCAAAGAGCATTACACATACAGACCCACATGACTGAAGCTGCTCTCCTGCAGGAGGTATGTAACCAAGGTGCATGTGGGAAAGGAATCTCATGCTTTATTTCAGTTGCTCGGCAAGGAAGGTCAGTCACAGGCAGAGAAATTAACCCCCTTCACACAGACTGGATTTGGAAATAGCCCTTCCCACACTCACTGCAGACGTGGGCTCAGCTCCTGCAATCTGGACTCAGCGGGGAAAAGCACTCCGTGTCCACAAATGCTATCTTGCAAGGAATGCAGCACCTGGCGAAGGCCGTGGGAAGTAAAGAGAACGGTACAGAGCCCGCTCAGTTGCTTCTCAGCCATTTGCTCATTTCCTACTAGGTTTGTCCTGACTGACACGCACCCTACCTTTCTATTCCTGATTTAACCCCTTCCTCACAGATGTTGTTCATTTCTGGGGAGGGGCAAATAGATGCCCCTCACTGCCCAATTTCACCCCAACCCTTCTCTCAGGGTATTGCAGCAATACCACCCCGGGAGAAAATCATTCTAAACCTCTGGGTACTCCCACCACCTGCCCCATTTTGTTGTATCATTTCTAGCTACTTTGGGGAGTTTTACATAGTATCAAGCACAAACACTAGCTTTTGGGGGGAGGTCTGTGTGCGATGAAGCCACTGAACGCTTCTGTTATTTGTGTAAAAGTTGGTGCAGAGCAGGCATTGCTCCTGAATAGGAAAGAGAAGGTTTGCTCTTTCCAGTTCTTTTCTTGCAGCAGTCAGGCTTATGTCCAGAGGGAGCCTGGGCCGTGGTGGCTCCTCCTCTATGCGGGACTCTCCTCCTCCCTCCCTCCCTTCTCTTGGAAAGTTGGTGCAGTGTTGAACTTTAGCCAGAAGCCGGACCTGCTGCAGAAGCGGCAGCTTCCCAGCGGGAGCAGAGCAGAGGCAGTGAGTAATGCTTTCTCGAAGCTCCGCTCCAACAGCAGTCACTCTATCACTTTCGTCCCTCCCTTCCCTTCCCTGCTCATAGCAGGGCTCTGTCAGTACAGAAATCTCCACTTCAGACAGCAGTGCAGGGTCCCACCATCACACCCCTGCAGTGACATGCAGAGGGCACTGCAAGGGCCAGTGCAACAGAGGCTGCTCCCTCCTTTCCCATTTGCAAAAATCCTCCCTTGTCCCATCCTTCCCCAAGGATGTGCAGAGAAACTTCACTTAAATGAACTCCTTAAGTTGCAGCTGCTTTTGGTATTCCTGACACAGCAATCTCAGGCCCTTTATGTCACCTCATGCAGGCAGATTCCTTGAGAAGCCCAGGAAAAAAAAAGTTTTTGTTCCCTTTCAGTCCCCTCCTCACCCCTAAATTACAGCTCCACAGGGGTAAATTTCCAGCAAGAGGATCCGACAGAGCTCCAAACACAGGGGTTGACCCCCAGGGAACTGCAAATCCAGAATTAACTCTTTCTTCAGGCATTTTCCCATCTCGCTGTGCACAGCACTTTCAGTCCAATGCAGGCTGCTCTGAGGCATGACAAGCCTCCTGAAGGAATGATTTAGGTCAGATTATATGGATAGTAACTCTGCCCCTCAAGGCAAGCCCTAGATGCAGCTAGTCTTGGCCAGCCTAAATGAAATCTGCAATGCGTTTTTCTCTGAGCACAGCAGTAGCAAACCCAGGGGGACACTGAACTCAATCGGCCGCCTCCCATCGCACTGCTCAGTCTGCACTAATATAAGAACTCCTCCCTTTCTCCTTCCTCCCCCCCTCACTCATCCCACACACACGTACTGAAGGAGACAGCCCAGAAATGCACCTTCCCCTCTCTGACTGCGTTTTGCCCACAGACAGAGCCATTGTTTTCTGCTGGCTGCGCAGTGCTGGAGGAGCAGCTGTTTCCAGGGATGCGAGCTGACACAGGCTTCCCTTAGCAAAACAGAGCCACAACATCTAATCAGCATCTGACCTCCTGTTCTTAACCTAAACTTCAAATGTTCCCGTACTTAAAGATCATATTAGGTGCAGGAAGAAGCTGGCTGATTCCACTTCTCTCCTCACATTAGTAGAAATGAGCCCTGCCACGCTCACAAATCATTTTAACAAATGGAATAGAAGGCACATCCCAGCCACATGGAGCTACACGTCCCTAACTTTGATGGCACAGAATCAGACATTGTGGATTACGTGACAATTTAACAAAAGGAACTAATGGAAAACTGCAGTGGGTGTTAGAAAGAATGCAGTATCTTTTCCTAAAATTGGAAAAAGTAGCTTGAAACCTTTTTCCCAGTACTCCAAAAGCACAAGTTACTCTGCCCCTGTGCTCTCGGGCAGAGAATCCCTTTGTCAATTGAAAATTTCTAGGAATTCTAGTTCCAAACAGGTTGGGTTTGCAATGCCTGAACTGATGCAAGTATAGCAACCCATGAGCTAGCAAGAAAAACACTTGGTTTGGTAGCTTAGCAATTCACATATTTGATACGAGATTGTAGCAAACCATCCTTTTTTTTTTTTTTCTTTTTTTTTTTTTTTGTTATTTCTTGTTCACATCCATTTTATAATTTTGATACTTACCTACCAGAAAAAAAGAGCACTGTTCAAGGACATATAACCATTAATTAGATATGCTGCAGGCCAAAGAGCTCACGCCAACTCTCAGCTTTCCCAAAGGTCATCTCATCGCAACACAGGAGAATCCATTCATAAAACCCTTCACTGCAAACAAAAGGGTTTTACCCTGCTACCCAGCTCTATCACTCTGTAATGCAGCCTGCTGTATTGAAAGGTAAAATGTGACCTTTCATGTTTGGCTGCAGTATTTGAAATATCCCTGTTACAGCTTCACAAACATCCTCTTATAGATTCTACCAACAGAAGCAGAGAAATGCGAGATAAAAGGATCTGGCTGCCTCATCTTTCCTAATACCCTGTCTACTCAAAGCTATTTCTACAACATCATCAAGTGCTTTATCCAACCTTATAATAAATGGCCAGGTTACTCTCCTTGAAAAGCAAAGTTAATACCATTTCTAGTCGGTTCTGACGGCCTTGTTTGTGAATCAGCAGACCCTTGAAGATTTATCTCTTATCTTACCCTGGAGATCCAGAAACTGCACTCCTTTGAGCTGCAGCAGGAATTTCATCTGAATTGCAATGCATCTGCTAGGGAAGCCAAATAATTCACTGGTTAAATACCAGGGCTCACAGAAGTGCACATCTCACCAGTCCCGCTGTCAGACACCAAGCAGGCTGTCACTTAAAAGGTAACACTTGTAACCATCTGCTCAACAGCCACAGCAACCCTTTGAGATTTTGGGAGGATTCAAACAAATGACTGAGTAGCTTTTGGCAATGTCAAACAGAGTCAGCTATAATGCTAAGTGCTTCTGGGGTTGTTTCAAGAATATGTTTCTGTGATACAAAAGTAAAAGTTGTGCTGAAAGTTGTCAGTAACCTGAGGGTCTGAGATCAGGTCCAGATCTGCAGGAAAAAAATAGGCAGCAAGCTTCCCTGGCAACAATGAAATATAGAGAGAACTACCTTGGGAACAGGACTGGATAGGGCATAAGAATGAAAAGAGTTAATGAATTTATATTAAAGAAACTAGAAAAATGTGATATGATTAAGCCAACTGAAAAGAGTCAGTGAAGTGATTCATGTAAACATTCTGCAGGTGCTGAGGAGGCATAAACAAGTTGTCTGGAACAGCTACATTTAGGTCTCCAGTTTTCACTAGTCTCAGGAAGGCCTAGGAGGATGTTACTACAGAGAATAGATATTTCAGAGCATCGCAGATCCTGATCTAACCGAGGCGAAGATGACAGAATACCCAGAGGCAGAAGGCATTGCTTAGTACCTGCACAGGGCTCCCCAAAGTTCCTCAGCATGCATTATGCTCTTGCTACTAACAGAAAACTAAGACTGTTCTCAGGCTGAGTATATTGTCCTACACTATGAGACTAACTGTATTTTAGTCCTCTTTATCATAGAAGGAGATGGCTGTCACATAACATTATAGCTCTTCAGATACAGCAATGTGACAAATGCCTGGGAACTTGTCACAGCCCCAAACCTGGAATAATTACCTCTGTATCACTCAGGAGTGGAAGACCCCGAGACCTGCCTCTGACTCACAAAGAGTCTCCCTTTTCACTCCTCCATATCTAAAAAGAAAAGAAGGTAACATCAGTTTTAATGGTAACAGAATGCTTCTATTTCTCTGAAAAAAAATTGGTCCATATAAAAACAGTAACTTCTTATCTGCCCTTATTATAATCAAGAACACTTGAAACCTCACTGCTAATATATGCCACGAGAGCCTTACGGGCACTGTCATCCAGGCTGTTTAATTTACAAATAGTCCTGCATTAGACTGCTGCAAAGCCATTTTCTCTCTAGGAGCAGTGCCAGAGATTAAACCTCTGCAGACCTCTGCAAATGTTTCAGCGAAGCTGTATTAGCGTAAAACTGGAGCAGTGGGATGCATTCCATATTCCATCAAACAGGTGCATGCCCTTGACTATCATCCTTGATTATCAAAGGCAGTACCAAGAATGTGATTCATGCAAGAACTGATGTAGGAAATTGGGTGCACTGGCTGCAGAAGTTCAGTAATTTTTATTCATGTGCTGCAGAGCTGAACATCTTCAGCTCGCTGCTATGAAGCTTAAGCAGAGGACACACTGCAGTACAACAGTCAGACACTTTTATGGCTCACTTTCCATCTGCGTTTTATGGGCAGCTGTATGTGCCAGACTACTAAATAATGGCATGCTTATATCTTGCTAAGAAATGCTTGCGCATATGTGCGTGGAAAGATTATATAAGTATTAAAAGGTAGGAGTGCAGTTGTGTATACCCCACATAAATTTTATTGCTACCTATGTGGTAAGGAGAAGAACCTCTCAAAACTTCAAAAATGAATGCTCTATAGGGGATGAATTTCTCAACTGTTCATCTAGAATCCTGATCAGTTGAAGCACACATCCTGCTAAGGAGGAATTCAGACTATGCTTAAGTTCATACAAACCATAGATATAAGATATTGCCTCTTAATTGTGCTTGCAGATCACAAATAAACACTGATTTTGTCTCCCTTTTTATTTTTATTGTCCTGCACACTGGAAAGTTTTTGAAAGGAAAGAGAGTATATGGCTGCCTAGTGAGCCTTTCACACACTCCTAACGGCATAGGAAATGCAGACTCTTCTTTGCACTGTATCACTAATAAAGCACAAGCAGAAAACACCACTGTATAACAGCACAGGGATGTAAAGGTTTGTATGCTTACATATTTATCAGCTTCTACAGCTGAAGGCATGTGCAACAACCAACGTACTCATCTACTTCTGCAAGAATTCTAAAAACCTGAATTTTTTCAAAGAAGCTGGGTCCAAATTCCTTTGGGATTCAATGGGAATTTGGCATGTAGAGACATGTGGAACTCCTATTTGAATCATGATGCTCAAGATACTTAGATACTTACACAGAGCCCCTGTTCTCAGCCAGCTCGCACACATGCATTCATTTTAATTCAATATTAGCTTGAGAAAGAATTGGGTAAAAACAATAATTCAAAAACAATGACAACTGAAAACTATTAAAATGTTCCTTACAATGTCTTTGTAATGTGGGGAAAAATATTTCCAAGAAAATTAAAAAAAAAAGTAAGAAGAGACTTAGAGAAGTACTGGGTGGGAAAAACACAATAGAAGTTACAAATGTCAGCTAGATAAAGAGACAGACATTGATTCTATTTCCAGCACATTACTGCTATGGAATACCCATGTAGAGGAAATTGATGGGCACATAGAGTATACTGTATCATCTGACTGATTCCAATCCTGCACACTGCAGTGTAAATGGGATATTACAACCATTAAGGTTGAGTTAATACTGATGAGCACAGACTCAGAAATTCATACCAAATCATGCAAGGGGCAAAAAGGAATCTGCTACAATTCATCAGAAGTTTATTTAACTGAGAAATGTCTACGATTATGTTTTCATATTTCATGGCATCATAAAATAGTTCTTTTCAGCTGACAGCTTTAAGACAGGTGAAATCATTCACAACAAAACAACACGTTTGAAAAGATGGAGCTCAGATCCTCAGCTAACCTAAGCTGTCAGGGCTTCAGTAACAGTGATAGGTCATTGCCAATGTAGGCAAGCTCCTAATATGGCCCTCAGTTAGGAGTCTAACCCCTTACTTCTCATGTTGTTGGCAAAGGGCCCATTCGATGCAATGAGATGTTATAAAGGAGTAAATAATCTCTTTTTGAATGGGCTGGACTGCTGCACGTTGTTCTGCAGCTGGCAAGACAGTCTTCTTACCTCTCCAATATCTTTTTGTTATTCACACTTAATTCCTGCAATCAAACAAAAGTAGATCACCTACGTAGCTGACTGGGAATTAAGAACTAACCCTTGAAACTGCAGGAGGGAATCTGCCATCAGATTTTGTAGTCCTGAATCCAAAGAGTAAACAAAGCTAATGAATCTTCTAATTAAGGATTCACTGATGGAACTCAGCTGGCTTGTTGTTTCCTCTAGTCCTTGTAATCAAGAGGCAGAACAAACTCAAAGTGAGCAAATTAATGTTACTGTGTGCAGCAAAACAGAATTGGTGTGATAATAAGATAATGTAAGCTGCTCAGGCACTTACTGTAGTGGCACAAACAAAGCAAATAGCAGTTCAAAAGAAATAAATACACATGGACATTTCTTCTGTGACTTTCAGATCTTATATTTCAGTCCCTGGGATCAAAATTCCTCATGGACTTCAACAATTCATGTTGGTGTTGTCTCATTTTAAAAGGGCTATTTAGAATATAGGAAGCAGACTTTCTAAAACGTCAGATTCACCACAATTTATAAAATTCAGCACAAGAAAGAGAATCCAAGAAAAACAGAGATTTACATTTGTTCACTCCATTCAATTCCTTCAGAGATCTTTGTATCATTTTAGGTGTAATGTTTAAGATCCGGATTCCAAAATCCAGTAAAAGGAAAAGATAACAGGATCCTTCTCTCCTGCTTGTGCCTTTCAAAATCTTCCCTTGATAGGAAGAGTATTAGTGTCACACAATAGTGATTTTCAAGTGTATGTTCAGCTTACGGTCAAAGATTCAAAATACCCCAGAGATGTAGAAATTGCAGCACACGTGGAAATAAAGCCCAGAGAAAATTATTTGGAGTTCCCTTTCATCCTCACAAAGGCGATGAAAGAGAGAAGTAGTTATAAACAAACAAACACACTGTAGGAAAACTGAAATCCTCAATCAGACTTTTCTTACTCAGGGGCTTCAGTGAGAATTTTCTTATTCAGTTTTTACAGCAGAGCTCTCTGTGGTGAGATCAATAAAAGGACCCATAGGGACAGCTCAGCAGAACGCATGCCTTACTGCAATCCCTCAGCAGGAAGGTACTGGCACAAAATATGGACTGCTACAGTGGACCTTTTCCAGCTCTTTCCCTTCTCCTTCAAACCTGCTCTGATCAATCTTATCAATTAAAAAAACCAACCAACCAATGAAACGTGGTGTCACTGAATGCTAATATGTGGAATTTTGGATTCGCAGTAAAATTGAGAAAATAAGTTTCTTAATCACACTTTGCCACGTGTAATATCTCTCAGCTGCCTGCTTTGTGAAAATAGGTACCATGCACAAAACAAGCTCTCACCCTCTCATTTTACTTTGTGTTGTGCAATGTCGTATGTTACACATTGGAGCTATGAAACTTCTGTAGTGGGAATGCCTGATTCTCTACTTTCCAAGTTGTGCCTTTAAAGAATAGGAAAAAAAAATAAAAGGATTAGGAGCATATTTGTTTTTCTGACTCAGGAATGTGCAATTTCTGTGCAAATTCAAACAGAGCAGACCAAACTCATTTTATGCTTCTGAAATAGGACCAGGTGCAGACAATGCACACTTGCTTCTCCCATCTACCACAACCCCAATCACACCTGTTAGATTTTCTGCTGGGGAAGCCAATCTTTGATGCAAATAAGCAAAAGGCAAACCCCACTGGGTTTCAATGCCTGAGTGTTTTCCAGTACAGGAGAATTCTTCACTGACTCTGCTTGCACTCAGCTTATTCCCTGATGCTCATGAGGTCCTACCACAGGAGAAAGTTTGGCCCTAGACCTGAACTTTTCCTGGCTCCATGCTTATAGGAAAGGGAATTTTGCCAACAGTGATGTGCTGTTCCGGAGCCATTTGCTTTTGCTTATGCAGCACTAGTAAATGATTGCACAGCTGCCATTTTATCATATTATGAATAATACAGAAATGATATTAATGGCAATCCACTCTCATTTAGGTCAGCCAATTCAGGAGAGGTTTTCAAGGGATGAACCTGGCCTTACAATTCTTCTTTCTAAAGTTTGTAGTAGACGAAATCAGGAGACTCACACCTAATTAAAACAGCAAGACAGCAGCTGTAGGTAACTTCAGCAGATGGAAACAGAGGTAATGCTAGCAGCTAGGTGACTCAGCTCATCTCCAGTGACTGCCTGTCTACTTTTTTTCAATGCAGTCTTAAACAGACAAGGTAAATAGCAAAAAGGAATAAAAGAGAGATAAAGAGAGCACAAAAAAACAGTCAACGTTAATAACTCTGTGCCTGAAAAATTGAATTTCTAAGGTAGGATGCAGTGAGCATTGGCTTTCCCTTCACAATAGTAACAGAAGTTCATCCTTACCTCTGAGTCACGCTGAAATTCAACACTACAGGGCTGTCTGCAGACATGCCTTCACATCTTGGCATTGCTGGAGAAGAAGAAGGGGTTTTCCATCATTTTCCCTCTCTAAAATTATATAAAAAAGACATACAAATAAGAATAACGATGGATTACAATTACAACCCTTATTGTCCTGGGATATGGAGTGAAGGGGTTTTAGAAGCTGAGGTACGTTCATTTATTAATACATAGCATAGTAATCGATACTATTAATAATTAAATCTTACGTTCAAATTGAATTTGGAAGTGAGTAACATTAATCCATTGGCTTGACACAAAGTATGTCAGTTTGCATTTCTTGAGTATCCCATAACTATTTGTTATTTAGAAGCTCACTGAATTTCCAGCCAAACCTGCTGTGAATCTTCCCATCTGCTACAGTGCCCACACTGCTCATTTACTTTCCCACATGCTCCGCAGTCTACACAAACTGCCTCTCTGGGGGCAAAAGTGAAAAATAACCACCCAGTTAAAGTTATAATTTATGAGCACATAAAACCATACCTGTGCAGCTGTACCCTGCATATTTAATACCTGAATAATGGCAAGCTGTTCTAATATGCATGAATGTAGCTGCTACTGAATGGTTTTTTCGAATCAAACTTAAGTAGAAGCCTCACTTGCAACACTTGTAAAATGAGAGCAATTCCATCAATCTTCATGGGGACATTTTAGATTTGCAAAACAACTCAGATTTACTATGAAAGTGCAACGAGTGAGCTTTTATTTGCTCTTTGCATACTTGATTCCATCCAGCATGAGCTCAGATGAAAGAGATCATAGCTTTCTGCCTTTGATGGGCCATTGCCTTTCACAGCTTAATATCCCTCATCTTTAAGTACGCTGTAACCTATGGAAGTGACACCAAACAACAGGTAATATTCTGAGAGCACTACAAGACAGAAGGAAACACGATGAAACCATCCCTGCCTCACTTTTGTTAGACAATTCACATTAGACAAGCATATCTTTATGCAAGAAATACCTGAGCACCATTGCAATTAGTGACAGGTACACAGATTCTACGTCTTTCTCCTTTCTTTAGGGAGCAAGAAAACGTTTTTGCAGTACTTCCTTCTGATAAATGCTGCTTCAGCATTTACTCCTTCCTCAAGCAAAACATGGGAAGAAAATGTTTTGTACTAAAATTAGCCCTTCTGACTCAGAGAGGCAACCACCACCTTTTGCAGCACCCGTGGAAATATTTGGGCTAGGTTTCCCTATTTTACCATTAAGATGCAATCTCTGCTGCGTAAATACTGCTTTACTTCAATTAACAGCAGCTGATTACCTGGGCCGGGGGTAGCTGTGATGGAGCCGTGCAGCTTTGGTCTCTGCTGTCGTCAGATTGTGCCAAATATTCAGTCCTTACGGTCCAAGCCTCAGGCAGATTTGCCTCTGTGAGTATTTCAAGGGACGAAGCAAAGCTAGATAACCAAGAATCAGTGCATTTTGCTGGTACAACAAACCACACGCTGCTTTCTTCCACCATTAGCTGGTCATTAGGAACCACTGGTAACAAGGCACGTGGCGAGGACAGAGGGAGAAGGCTGAGCCTCGCTACAACTGCAAACACACAGGGGAAAGGAAGGAGAAATGGGCTATTTATACACGCATTCGGGGGTTTCTGAGGTACAAGAGGGGTTGCGGTGACGGTTTAATGTCGTGGTCCGAGGTCGGGCTTCGCAACCCCGGGTTCCGCCAGAGAAAGGGAGAACGGAGAGAAAATGGCGGCGGGGCTCCGAGCGAGGCGGCGCGGGGCGAGCGCGAGGCAGCTGCGGGGTGAAAGGAGCCCCAGAGGGGCCCGAAGACAGCCCACCCGCCTCAGCCCTCCCTCTGGGGAGCACCGGACCGAGCAAACCATCCCGGAGCATCGCAGCCCCCACAGCCGCGCCCGCAGCGCAGCGCTCCTCCCCGGCCCCGCCCGGCGGCCGCTCCTCCCGCCCTCCCCGCCCATAAATAGCGGCGCTCGGGCGGCGCCGATCCGCAGAGCCCTCGCCGAGCCCCCCGCAGCCATGAGCTCGTACGGCTACGACCCGTTCTTCCCCTCCTACAAGCGGCGCTACGCCGACAGCCCGCGGCTGCACGTCTCCGCGATGCGGAGCGGCGGCTACGGCTCGGCGCGCTCGGCGTATTCCAGCCTCTCCGCGCCCGTCTCCTCCGTGTCGGTGCGCCGCAGCTACGCCGCCTCCAGCGCGTCGGGCTCCCTGCTGCACTCCGTGGACAGCCTCGACCTGAGCCAGGTGGCCGCCATCAGCAACGACCTCAAGTCCATCCGCAGCCAGGAGCGGGCCCAGCTGCAGGACCTGAACGACCGCTTCGCCTGCTTCATCGAGCGGGTGCACGAGCTGGAGCAGCAGAACAAAGTGCTGGAGGCGGAGCTGCTGGTGCTGCGGCAGAAGCACGCCGAGCCGTCCCGCTTCAGAGCCCTCTACGAGCAGGAGATCCGCGAGCTGCGCTTGGCCGCCGAGGAGGCGACGAGCGAGAAGCAGGCGCTGCAGGGCGAGAGGGAGAGCCTGGAGGAGACGCTGCGGGGGCTGCAGGCTCGCTACGAAGAGGAGGTGCTGAGCCGCGAGGACGCCGAGGCCCGGCTGCTGGAGGTGCGCAAAGGAGCGGACGAGGCGGCGCTGGCGCGGGCGGAGCTGGAGAAGCGCGTGGACAGCCTGCTGGACGAGCTGGCCTTCCTCAAGAAGGTGCACGAGGAGGAGCTGGCCGAGCTGCAGGCTCAGATCCAGTACGCGCACCTGTCGGTGGAGATGGACGTGTCGGCCAAACCCGACCTGTCGGCCGCGCTGCGCGACATCCGCGCGCAGTACGAGAAGCTGGCGGCGCGCAACATGCAGAACGCCGAGGAGTGGTTCCGCAGCCGCTTCACCGTGCTCAGCGAAAGCGCCGCCAAGAACACCGACGCCGTCCGCGCCGCCAAGGACGAGGTGTCCGAGAGCCGCCGGCTGCTCAAGGCCAAGACGCTGGAGATCGAGGCCACCCGCGGCATGAACGAGGCGCTGGAGAAGCAGCTGCAGGAGCTGGAGGAGAAACAGAGCGCCGACATCTCCGCGCTGCAGGTGGGCGGATGGATGGGGGCGGGGGGGCGGCCGCGTGGCGTTGTCTCGTGGCGCGGTGCGACTCCGTGCTTGGGTCTGCGGCATCCCTAAGGATGCTGCTGTAAGTCGGCTCGCAAATAGCCTGAAAGGTACAAGAAGCGTAAGGGGGAAAGCACGAGCATCAGAGCCAGCAGCAAAACAAGGCACGAGCATCAGAGCCAGCAGCAAAACAAGGCACGAGCATCAGAACCAGCAGCAAAACAAGGCACGAGCATCAGAGCCAGCAGCAAAACAAGGCATACGTCCTTAAGTCCTTAAATAAGAGAATTAGTACAAATTCACTTAAAATATCCCGGCAACGCTGGGGGTAGATGTTAGAAATAAAGCGAAGCGTGCACAGCCCATGGATGCTTTGGTGCCTAGATAATCGAATAATCAATAATCGAAATTGGCTTGAAAATAGCCTTA